>UESW01003840.1:661379-911601 GCA_900491605.1 Calamus simplicifolius | reverse complement strand
ATAGAGTGTTTAACAAGAGAAACTTATTGTAGAAGAATCTATTCATGTAATTTTGATGAATCTTTAGCATCGAGTTCAGGAAAGATTGATGATGAGGAAGATACAAACATATTAGAAAGAGACAAAAAATTGAATAAATGTATCTTCAGATCATGAACAAGAAGTTAAAGATGATGATTCTCCTAGTGTTGATGTTGTTGATGCAAATCATAATGATGTAGATCTTCCTAGAGATTGGAGATATGCCTATGGTCATCCAAAAGAATTAATTATGGTGATCCATCTCAAGGAGTAAGAACTAGATCATAATGAAAACATCAATAATCATCTTGCATTTGTATCTCAAATTGAACCTAAAACTATTGAAGAGGCTGAAAAAGATGATAATTGAATGTTAGCTATGCAAGAGGAATTAAATCAATTTACTAGAAATAATGTCTGGACCCTTGTAGATAGACCTAAAGATCATTCTGTTATAGGATCAAAATGGGTATTTAGAAATAAATTAGATAAAAATGGCATAGTAATTAGAAACAAAGCTAGATTAGTGCAAAAGGATATAATCAAGAAGAAGGAATTGATTTGATGAAACTTTTGCACCTATAGCTAGATTAGAAGCAATTAGATTACTACTCGCATTTGCATGTCATATGCATATCAATTTATTTCAAATGGATGTTAAAAGTGTATTTTTAAATGGATTTATAAATGAAGAAGTTTTTGTTGAACAACCACCTGGTTTTGAAGATCATGAATTTCAAATCATGTTTTTAAATTGCACAAAGCACTATATGGTTTAAAACAAGCACCTAGAGCTTGGTATGAAAGATTAAGTAAATTTCTGATTGAAAATGATTTTACAAGAAGAAATGTTGATAAAACACTATTTTTGAAAAAGAAAGGATTTATTAGTAGTACAAATATATGTTGATGATATTGTATTCGGTGCTACTAACAATCTTTTGTGTCAAGAATTTGCTAAGTTAATGCAGGGTGAATTCGAAATGAGCATGATGGAAGAACTCAACTTCTTCCTAGGACTTCAAATCAAGTAAAGCAAAGAGAGGATTTTATCAATCAAGCAAAATACACAAAAGAACTTCTCAAGAAGTTTGGAATAGAGTCAATCAAATCACTTGGAACACTATGAGTCCTTCATGCAAATTGGACAAAGATGAAGATGGTAAGAAAGTAGATCAAAAATATTATAGAGGTATGATCGGATCTCTTCTTTACTTAATAGCTAGTAGACCAGATATCATGTTTGTTGTTTGTTTATGTGCTAGATTTCAATCTGAACCTAAAGAATCTACTTAATTGCTGTGAAAAGAATCTTAAGATATTTAAGTGGAACTAAAAATGTAGGTTTATGGTACTCTAGAGACTCAACATTAAACTTGATTGCATATTCTGATTCTGACTATGCTGGATGTAAACTAGATAGAAAAAGCACAAGTGGTGCATGTCAATTTTTAGAAGTAACTTAATCTCTTGGTTTAGCAAAAAGCAAAATTCGGTTGCATTATCAACTGCTGAAGCAGAATATGTTGCAGCTGGAAGTTGCTGTGCTCAAATCCTTTGGATTAAGAGACAACTTGAAGATTATGCATAACACTTGATAAAACTCCTATTAGATGTGATAATACGAGTGCAATAAATTTAACAAAAATCTAATTCAATATTCAAGAACAAAACACATTGAAATTAGATATCACTTTATAAGAGAACATGTAGCTAATAATGAAATTTGTCTTAATTATGTTAATACTGAAGAACAATTAGCTGATATATTTACAAAACCTTTAAGTGAAGAGAGATTTTGTTATCTTAGAGGTAAATTAGGGATTTGTGACCCTTTGGAATGATTTTGAAACTCTAAGGAATGACTATCTAGATTTCTATTAATTTCTTGATATTCTTTCATAATTTTAAGGATAAATTATCTAGTCATCTGAGCAATTTGATTCTTCATATTCAAAGATTTTTTCAAAATTTTATTGAACCTATTTTGAGAAGTTTCAGATGTTTGAATCTCAGTTGTTTTTCTCTGATACTATCAGTGGAGTCGATACCTCAGTTTGAGGAGTCGACACCTCGTCTGTGTCGCTCTCGGTCCCTGACCTTGGAGCCGACACCCATATAAGTGGAGCGACTCCAGTTCGAGCGCTACTATGTTAGCAATTTGGAGTCGACACCTGGGGGTCCCAAATCGACTTTATTAGGGCAGAGTCAACACCTTCGTCATTTCATTCGTTTTCAATCCTTAACCAAACTTCCCAAACTCTCTCAAAACCTCCCCAACTCAAATTCCACTCTATTCAAACTTTCCTAAGGATCTAAATGGCACCTAAGCAGAGAGGATCTGTACTTGGAGCGCCGTGATGACTAGGAAGTGTTCGGCGAGGCAACCCGTCCGGGAGCCATCTCCGAGCGAGGATTCTGCAACCCAATCGACAATCCAGGCCCTTCTTCTCCTCAGGTAGACACCTTAGCCGGGAGAGTGATTACCATGGGTAGAAAGGTCGATTTCGAATTCTTTGAGTCCGAGGGTTTTTAATTGGAAATCAACTCAAAGAGTTAGGTTGGGATAAAGTGTGCTCATTAGATGTTCCTACCTATACGGCCCTAGTCAAGGAGTTCTACTTCAATTTGTCAAGAGGTGATGATGGGATCGTAAGCTCTGTTAGAGGTAAAAGAGTCCACCTTACTTTTCAGAAATTAGGAAATCTTCTAAGCATTCCTATCATCAGATTAGTAGCAGATATTCACAGTGAGAGGTCAGATGCTCTGTCAAGGATGTTAGGGAGAGAAGTAACAGAATTTGAAGAGGTTAGGGCTAACCAATTGCCCTTGGAGTTGAGGTTACTTCATAATATTTGTAGAATTTTATTCCCTAAGACCGAACGATTTGAGTATGTCTCAGAGCGAGACATAGTGGTGATGGATAGTGTGTTGACTGGTCAACCCATAAACCTTGCTGCAATGATGATTTTCTATATGGCCGAGGCTGGAGGAAAAAGGAGATCTTCTACCCTATGGTATGGTTCTAACTATGGTTTTCAGGAGCCAAGGAGTTATGATTTTGGATAATGAACCTTCCAAGAACCTTAGGCATACTGACTACTATAGTTTGGCTACAGTTCATTGGATGGATTTGTGAAGGTTAATGGATAATGGGAGAGGAAAGGCAGTTTGGATGAGAGAGCCACTGAAATGAGGTCTTCAGCACCTTTTGAGGCTGGTCCATCTATGAGGGTTCCTTCTCCACAGCCTGGCAGTCCTGCTCCTGCTCCTGCTCTAGTTTTGGTACCTCCATCTCTTCATCTGTCGGATTTTTAGACATTCAATTGGAGCAACTTAAAAGTTTACTTGCTGCTCAGAAGGAAGAAATGAAGACTGAGTTTGACAGTCAATTTATGAATTTAAAAGAGACCCTTTACTCTTTGGATGATCGCATTAGTAAAATTGAGTCCACTCTTGGCTTATCTGCTGAATCCTTAAAGATGATCTAAAGAACATATTTGAAGAACTTAAGGATATTTGTGGAGACTCAGAAACCTACTCCAGATGCAATGCTGAGCTTCAAGATAAGATCATGACTGCATGCTCATTTGTTGATAGAAGATTAAAAGAATTTGTAGCGACTCAGAGTGAAGGGATGGGAAAAATTTTAGAACATTTACAAAGGATTATTAGAACTAATCTGTGATTATCATGTAATGAAGTACATGTTTTTGATTCAATGAAGTGTAAGCTATTGTTTGATGTTTTATCTTGAAAGCTTAATGTAATGATGTATAGTTTGATGTTTGACAAAGTTCAGTTTCACTTTGTAATACCTGACTTTTTGATGTAATGAAATTATCTTTTGATCTATCAATTTTATCATTTTACTCTTCTTAATCTTTTTGTTGATTACAAAAAAGGGGAAAAAAGTTATGTCGTATATGCATTGATTAGTTATGCTTTGAGTGGTATTTGATTGGTATTAAATTATTTTGGATATGCATTAATTTAAATAAGCTTAAGTGAAAATTGATATAACTGAATTCTAGGTATCAAACACTAAAATGTAAAGCAAAAGGAAGAACAATTGTTAAATTGAACTTCATAGGGGAGCTACCTTATTCAGGGGGAGCTTACCTGTGAGGATCACATCTTTGAAAATTTTGATTTGAGAATCCTATGCATATACTCAATGTTTTTATAATCATCAAAAAGGGGAGATTGTTGACCCAATTATTGATTTTGATGATTAATAAAGGAATTGAGTATATTCATTGTGTTACTAATAAATTTAACAAGTGTTTTAGGGCTTAAAAATATTTGTTTAATCAAAAGGCATCAAGAAACGTGTTTTGAATCAAGTGCCAAAGGTAAGTTTCAAAATTTAGACCTGGAGTCGACACCTAGAAAGTCTGGAGCCGACCCCATGGCCAATCAAATGTCTTTCTGATTTTTGATATGGTCCGGAGCCGACTCCAGAGTTTCGGAGCCGACACCCAGAGTTTCGGAGTCGACACTTACAGTGTCTGGAGCCGACTCCGACACGGGGACAGAATGCATGATTTTTGACTACCTTGGAGCCAACACTTACAGTCTTTTGGAGCCGACACCTGAACATGGCGAGCCGACACTTTACTTTTTCGGAGCCACTCCTCAACGAGCTCAAAACTTTCTATTTTTGGATACACGACTTGGAGCCGACACTGAAAAGTTGGAGCGACTCCAACCTATCAGGAATGGATTTTTAAATTGCCAGATCAGCTCAAACGGTAATATTTTCTTTACCTAACCCCTAACGGCTATATTTCATGTATGGAAAAACTTTTTAGGTACATTCCAACGGCTAGTTTCACACCCAAAAATGGATTAAACGGAATTTATAAAAGGGGGAAGAGCGTTCGTTTGAAAGAAGAAGAAAAAATGGAAAATATAGAGAATCATATTGAAAAAATCCGAGAGGTCTTGAGCAAGAAATTAAGAGAAAAGAATCCATATTCAAATTCTTCCACTACAAAAAGCTCAAAGAGAAATCCAAGGCGTTCAACTTGAAAAATCGAAGGATTTTTCAAAAGAAGAAAAAGCCCTATTTTTGTAATTTCCCAACTTCTCATCTGCAACATCTGTGAAGAATCGGAGCTGAGGCTTGATTCAACATCTCAAAAGAGAAGAGGAAAAGAAGAAAAGAAGAAAAGCTCAAATTCAATCATCTTCAAATCAGGCTTTTCTAAACTTGTTTATTTACTTTGAATATTTTCTCATTTAAGGAGCTATGTGTTATTGTAAATATTATTCTTTCTTATTTTTGCTAGTTCAATAAGGGAGATTGAATTAGTGGAGGTAGTATACCTCAGGACAAGCTAGATTAGCTTGTGTTAGGGTTTTGTGCTGGTGAGCCCGAAAAACCAGCTGGGTTCATTGTGATCCATAGGAAACAACAAGTTTTGAGTTGTGATCTTGTAAAACAATTCGGCTGTAATCTAGTTGATTATAGTGTGGACCCAAGTGGAACTTGGGAGTGGACGTAGGTGTTGGATACACCAAACCACTATAAAATTCTTGTGTTTGTCGTGCTTTAATTGTCTCTCTCTCTATCACTTCATTTGTGATTGAAATTTATTCTGCACTTAATTATTTCAAAGCCAATAGTTTTAAAAGGTTAAAATTTTTAAGAACCCAATTCACCCCCCCTCTTGGGTTGCCATCTGGGCCAATATGTCAGCCAATCAATTTAGCAGGGATGATGATTTGGTACATGGTTGAGGCTGGGGGCAAGAGGAGATCTTCATTGCCTTATGGGATGGTCCTAACCATGGCATTTAGAAGTCAAGGGTTGTTATCTCTGAGAATGAACCTTTGAAGAACCTTAGACACACCGATTATTACAGCCTGGCTACTATGCATAGAATGGGGTTTGTGAAAGTGGATGGTAGATGGGAAAGAAAAGGTCATCTGGATGAGGCTGATATTGGAGTCACTGCATCTTCTGAGGCAGGTCCTTCAGTGAGGTATCCTTCACCAGAACCTAGCAGATCATCACCACCACCAGCACCTACTTCCGTCCCTGCATCTGTACCAGTGTCTGTTCCTTCTGTTAGTTTTTCTGATGTTCAGCTGGAGCAACTTAAAGGATTATTTTGTACTCAAAAAGAAGATATAAAGACTGAGTTAGATAGCAGTTTTATGAAATTGAGAGAGACTCTCTATTCCTTGGATGATAGAATTAGCAAGATTGAGTCCACTCTTAGTTTTCTTCGAAATCTTTGAAAACTGATCTCAAGAATATTTTTGAAGAACTTAAAAAGATTGGAGGTGATTCAGAAACTTATTTCAGATGCAATGTAGAGCTTCAAGACAAAATTGGTACTGCATGTGCATTTGTTGATAGAAGACTGAAGGCATTTGTCCAAACTCAAAGTGAAGGAATGAAAAAAATATTAGAAGAATTGCAAAGACTACTTATAACTCATTTTTGATCATGATGTAATGAAGTTCTTTTGGTGTTATTAAAAAAATGATGTTTAGTTTAGTTTAAAATTTGATGTAATGAAGTCTTTTATGTAATATGATGCTTGACTTTCTGATGTATGTAATGAACTTTTTGATACTTAATGAATATCATTTGATCTTTGAAGCATCTCTTAATTTTGTCATTTAATTTGAAACTTCTTAACCTCTTTGTTTATTAAAAAAAAGGGGAAGAAGTATTTGATATATGTATATGCATTAAAAGGAAGAAGCTTAATTGACTTAGTTTGATATGACAGTTTAATTGGTATCAAACATTAAACACATATGAGAAGTAATTGATAGTTGTATATGCGTTTATTATTAAAGGAAAGAAAAGATGTTAAAATAAGTATCATAGGGGGAGCTACTTCATTCAAGGGGAGCTTACCTATGAGAACTAAATATTTGAGAAATTTGATTTGAAATTCTTATTGTTTAATCATGCATATACTCAATATTTTTAAAATCATTAAAAAGGGGAAGATTGTTGACCCAATTATTAATTTTGATGATTAACAAAAGACTTGAGTATATTCACTATGTTTCTGATAGATTTATTAAGTGTTTTTGGGATTAAAAATATTTAATCAATCAAAAGGAATAAAGGAATAAGTTTTGAACCAAATTTTAAAGGAATTTTTTAAAGTTCAGAACATAGAGTCGACACCCAAATAGTCAGGAGCCGACCCCAAGGTGTATCAGAAGATTTCTGGATTTTTTGGCATGGTCCGAAGTCGACACCCAGAGTTTCGGAGCCGACTTCAACCTGAGATACAGAGAAGTGTATTCTGTTTCAGTTTCCGGAGCTGACACCTAGAATTCGGGAGCCGACACCTAAGAGTTCGGGAGCCGACACCTAAGAGTTCGGGAGCCGACTCTAACCTAAGAATATAGAACGTGTTTTTATGGACATTTCTGGAGCCGACACTGTTGGATTCCGGAGCCGACTCCCGAAAGCGACGAGCCAATACTTAACTTTCTCAGAGCCGACTTCTCAACAACTTTTTATTTGCTATTTTGGACATCCGATCTGGAGCTGACACCTAAAAAGTTGGAGCCGACTCGAACCTATCAGGAACGGATTTTTAATTGTTAGAACGGACTTCAACGGTAACATTTTTTCTACCTAATCTCTAACGGCTATTTTTCTTTGTATGTAGAAGTATCCAAGCATCTCATAACGGCTATATTTTCCACCTAAACTTGGATTAAGAGATCTATAAAAAGGAAAAATCGTCCGTTTGAAAAAGAAGAGAACAGAGAGAGAAGAGACTAAAAAAAAATCTAAAAAATCTTAAGAGAAAAATCAAAGAGGAAAAGACTCAGAGCTCAAATCCATCAATCCTAGAAAGTTCAAAGAGAAATCCACAAGCTTCTCAAAATCAAATCAAGGATATTTTCAACGTTAGAAGAAAGAAAGCAAAAGCCCCAAATCCTCAACTTCTCAACTGCAACTTTCAGTGAAGAATCTGAGTTGAGGCCCTGATTCAATCTTTCAAAGGAGAAGAGGAAAAGAAGAAAAGAAGAAAAGCTTGCTTTCAAAATGCTTCATTCAGGCTTTCCTATCCTTATTTATTTATTTGCATATTTGCTCATTTAAGGAGCTATTTTATATTCTAAAACTCTATTTTTCATTTGAGTTTTCTAATTCAATCAGGGGATTGAAATAGTGGAGGTAGTATACCTCTGGACAAGCTAAGGATAGCTTGTGTTTATGTTTTGTGCTGGTGAGCCCGATAAAACCAGCTAGGTTCGTTGTGATGCCGAGGGAAACAACAAGTTTTGAGTTGTGAGCTTGTAAAACAACTCGGCTGTAATCAAGTGGATTATAGTGTGGGCCCAAGTGCTACTTGGGAGTGGACGTAGGTGTTGGATACACCGAACCACTATAAAATCTTTGTGTTTGCCATGCTTTGTCTCTCTCTCACTCTCTTTCTATATCATTATTTGTGCTTAGCATTTATCTTGCATTCAATCTTTTTTTTTCAAAGTACATAGTTTTAAAAAGCTAAATTTTTTAAGAACCCAATTCACCCCCCCCCCTCTCTTAGGTTGTCATTTGGGCCAACAGACGCATTAGCGTGTGTCACTAAATAGGGTTTTGAAGGGTTCAGGGTTCAGGGTCTAAGGGTTCAGGGATTCACGATTTAGGGATTCAATGGTTCAAGGTCTAAGGGTTCATGGGTTCAGGGTTTAAGGGTTTCAAAGTTTTAGGGGTTCAAGGTTTCAGGGGTTTAGGGGAGAAGGAAGAGACTTGAAGGGGAAAAGGAAGGAAGTGAAATGCTTGATGATTCTTTTATGAATCTTTCTTCTTATTACAAAAAAAGTGGAGGAAACCTAGCCACTTTAAGGAATATCACTATATAATATTAATTATTATACACTATAATAAATAATTTATAAAATTAATATTATAAAATATTAATTTTTTTAGCGATGCATAAATGCATCGCTAAACAACGACGCATTAAAGGGATACATTTTAATGGGTTGCTGTTTAGCAACGATTTTAATTGTCACTATTTAGCGATGCATTAGCGTGTGTCACTAGGGTTTAAGGGTTTAAAGGTTTAGGAGTTCAGGGTTTAAGGGTTCAGGGATTCTCGGTTCAGGGATTAAGGGTTTCATGGGTTTATATTATGGGTTTAGGGTTTTAGGGTTTTATGGTTTTAGGGTTATAGGAGTTTTAGGGTTTTAGGATTTTAGGATTTTAGGGTTTAGGGTTTAATTAGGGGTTTAGGGTTTTAAAGTTTAGGGTTTTAGGATTAGGGTTTTAGGTTTTAGGGTTTTGGGTTTTAGGGTTTTAGGGGTTATCGTTGGTTTAGGGTTTTTAAGGTTTAGGCTGCATTCTCGGCACAAAGGCGTGGATCGAACTGAAGGCAGCGTCGATCCCGGGTAGGACCTTGTAGTCGGCCACCTGGGCACACTATGGCGCCGCCGGTGCACATCGTTCCATGGGGCTGACCGGTCAAAAAAAAAGCCCAATGTCCAACTACGAGCTTTTTAACTGCAACAACTCCAATATACGCTATTGGAGCTGGAATTACCTCGGCTGCTGGCACTAGACTTGCCCTGCAATGGATCCTTGTTAAGGGATTTAGATTGTACTAGATTGTACTCAATCTAATTATTAGACTCGAAGAGTCGGCCGATATTGTTATTTATTGTCACTACCTCCCCATGTCAGGATTGGGTAATTTGCGCGCCTGCTGCCTTACTTAGTTGTGGTAGCTGTTTCTTAGGCTCCTTCTCCTAAATCGAACCCTAATTCTCTGTCACCCGTCACCACCATGGTAGGCCCCTATCCGTCTTCGAATTTCGGGGGCAGATGTGAGCGGCACAAGGTCGAGCCCGACCATCCGATCGGCCACTAGGGAGGTAACCCGCGATAAGAGATTGAAGCATCACCGAGGGCGGCGGAGGGGAGAAAGGGGCAGTAGCGCCGCCTAGGGAAGGTTCCCGAAGGAAGCGGACATGTAACATCGCGGCTAGCTATGTCACCCCGGGGCTCCAGCGAAATGAGCGGCATAGATTATAATATATCAATATAAAATAATCACTATATAATATTAAATATAAAATACTATAATAATTAAAAAATAAAATTAATATTATAAAATATTAATATTTAGCGACGTATAATTGTGTCGCTATTTAGCGACGCATTAAATTATGCGACGCATGAAATAATTTGGTGTCGCTAAATTCTCCAAATTAGCGCAATTAGTGACGCATTTATTGTGTCGCTAACTAGCGACGTAATTAGCGATGCATTTATTGCATCGCTAATTAGTGACGCATAAATGCGTCGCTAATCTTAATATATAAAACCCCCCATGCCCTAACTCCTCTTTTTTCCTCCCTGGTTTCTTTCCTACCCGACGGCGCCTCTCCCTCCCTCTTTCTCCTCCTCCTCTTTCCCACGGCGTCCCTCCAGCACCCGCCTTCCTTGCCGGTGAGCCCTATTTTCAAGTAAACCCCCTGCTGACCCAATTATTGATTTTGATGATTAACAAAAGCCATGAGTATATTCATTATGTTTCTGACAAATTTGAGAAGTGTTTTAGGTATTAAGAATGTTTAATTATTCAAATGATACACAAAATCAGTTTTGAATTAAGTTTTAAATAGAAAATATTTAAGTTCAGACCTTGGAGTCGACACCTACTGTGTCTGGTGCCGACACCAGGGCGTATCAGAATAATTCTAAGTTTTCGGTACGGTTTAGAGTCGACACCTGAAACTCTGGAGCTGACTCTAACCTGAGATACAGAGGAGTGCTTTCTGCATTAGTTTTTGGAGCTGACACCTTGAGTTTGGGAGCCGACACCTGAGCCAACTCTAACATGAGAACATAGAGCGTATTTTTAAGACATCGTTAGAGTCGACACCCTCGGATAATGGAGCCGACACCTAAATGCACCGAGCCGACACATCACTTCTTCGAAGCCGACTCCCCAACGAACTTTTTATTACTATTTTTGAAAACCTGAGTTGGAGCCAACACCTGCAAAGTTGGAGCCGACTCCAACCTGTCAGGAACGGATTTTCAAATTGTCAGAACGGACTCTAACGGTAATATTTTTCTACCTAATCTCTAACGGCTATATTTTTTTGTGTGTAGAAGCAATCCAAGTACCTTATAACGGCTATTTTTCTTACCTAATCTTGGATTAAGAAATATATAAAAAGGGATTCGACCGTTTGAAAAAAAGACTGAAAAAATCAAAAAAATGAAGTGAAAAAGAGAGAGATATTTTTAAAGAGAAATCTCTGAGTGCATGCCCATTATCTGAAGAGAGATTCAAAAGAAATCCAAAGCTTTTAAAGATCAATTTCGAAGGATTTACAAAGGAGAAAAGAAGAAGCCCAAAAGCCCCATTCTCTTCAACTTCTCTGCAACAAATTTCTGTGAAGAATCTGAGCTGAAGCTTGATTCAACCATTCAAAAGAGAAGAGGAAAAGAAGTAATGCTCACATTCAAATCGCTTCAAATAGGCTTTTCTAATCCTTGTTTATTTAAATTGCAAATTGCTCATTTGAGGAGTTGTTTCGTATTGTAAACATTATTTCTAAATTATTGTTTGCTAATTCAATCAGGGGGATTGGATTAGTGAAGGTAGATTACCTCGGGACAAGCTAAGGTTATCTTGGGTTTGGGTTATGTGCTAGTGAGCCCAAAAAACTGGCTGGGTTCATTGTGATTCTGGGTAAAATAACAAGTTTGAGTTGTGAGCTTGTAAAACAACTTGACTATAATCGATGGGATTATAGTGTGGACCCAAGTGTTGCTTGGGAGTGGACGTAGGTGTTGGATACACCGAACCACTATAAAATCTTTGTGTTTGTCGTGCATTATCTCTCTCTATCTTCTTCATTTATGGTTAGCTTTAATTAATTCAGTTTACTCGAGCATTTTCATATCAATCTAATTATTGTCAAAGAGTTAAATTTTTTAAAGAACCCAATTCACTCTCCCCCTCTTGGGCTGCCATCTGGGCTAACAATTGGTATCAGAGCTTGTGCTCATTTAAATTTGATCTAACGATCAAGAGTCAAAGATCCAAATGGCAGCTCAAGTTGAATCATCTTTTTCAGTCAATCCACTAATCGACCTCCTTTATTTAATGGTACAAATTATGGTTATTGGAAAGCTAGAATGAAAATTTTATTCAAGCACTTGACTATGACCTATGGGGCATCATAGTAAATAGTCCTCACACACGCACAATAAGAGTAGATAACATGATGATTTCTAAGCGGAAAATGGAATGGGATAAACATGATAAGAAGTTCGCTTAGCTCAATGCTAAAGCCATGAATGTTTTGTACTGTTCTTTAGATGCTAATGAGTTTAATCGCATTTCTACTTGTATTTCCGTAAAAGAAATTTGGGATAGATTAGAAGTTACCCATAAGGGTACTAATCAAGTTAAAGAATTAAAATTAATATTTTAGTGCATAAATATGAATTGTTTAGCATGGAACAAACTGAATCAATCATATGCATGTACACTATATTCACTGATATTGTGAATGGTTTAAAAAGTCTAGGAAAAACTTATACTAATTCTGAATTGGTGCGCAAAATTCTTAGGTCTCTTCCAAGATCATGGGAAGCTAAGGTGACTGCAATCCAAGAAGCTAAAGACTTAAATGCTCTACCTTTGGAGGAGCTACTTGGATCCTTGATGACTCATAAGCTGACAATGAAGTAACATCAAGAGGAAGATATCAAGAAGAAGAGAACCATAGCTCTTAAGGCTGCAGAAATTGAAGAAAGCAGCAGTGAGGATGATGATGATGATGAAGAAACAGCTCTCCTTGCAAGAAAATTTAAGAAATTTATGCAAAGAAGGAGACCCTTCCATAAGAGAAAGTCTGGAACAAAATGGAAGGAGAAAGGGAGAAAGAGGGACAAAGAAAAAGAAAAAGAACCCTTGACATGTTATGAGTGTAAGAAGCCGGGGCATTTCAGATATGAGTATCCTCAATTAAAGATGGGTTACAAGAAAAAGAAGAAGGCATATGTTGCAACATGGAGTGATAGCGAAGAATCCTCTTCCGAGGAGGAACAAAAAGAAGTTGCAAACATTTGCTTTATGGCAAACGACGATGAGGTAAGTTCTGAAATTCATGATTTTACATTTGATGAATTATATGAGGCATTTAATGAACTAGTTAGTGACTTCAAAATTTTGAAAAAGAAAACAAATCTTGAAATCTGAAAATTTAAATCTTCTTAAAGAGAAAAATGAATTAACTCTTGAAATTAAAGATTTAAAAGCTGAAAAGGAAGGTTTTCTAAAAGAAAAAGAATCAATTTCAATGAAAACATTAATTTAAAAAAGAAGTTGATAAGTATAAAAACATTGTTGATAAATTTACATATAGCTCAAAAAATTAATTTACTTTTAAGTAATCAAAGAGCAGTATTTGATAAAGCTGGATTAGGTTATAGACCTCACATGAAACAAAAATTTGTAAAAATTTCTTTATTAAGAAAAAACCAAAAATGATGTTTCATGTTATCATTGCAACAAGAAAAGACATAAATCTTATGAATAAAATTTTAAAAAAATTAATAAGAATTTAAATATTAAAGGCAAGAAAATAGGTTCCAAAAGGAATAATCTTTATTGCGACTAACCATGAAGGACCCAAGAAAGCTTGGGTACCTAAACATAAGGCTTGATTATCTTGCAGGAGTGTCTTACGGCCAAAGGATCAAAACAAAAATGGTATCTTGATAGTGGCTGCTCAAGGCACATGACGGGTGACAAGGATCAATTCATCACCCTTGAAGATAAAGAGGAGGAGTTTTACTTTTGGAGACAATGGCAAAGGTCAAATTATGGGCCTTGGTAAAATTCAAATAACTCCATCCACTTTTATTGAGATATTTTATATGTTGATGGTTTGAAGCATAATTTAATTAGCATTAGTCAATTGTGTGATAAAGGTTTCAAAGTTTCATTTGAAGCTTCTATCTGCACTTTCTAATCCCATTAACAATAGCATTGTATTTATTGGAAATAGAAATGACAATGTATACTTAATTGATTTAGACAATTTATCTACTAGTAATCATTGCTTAGTTGCTGATAATGCTAATGTAAATGAGATTGGATGGCTATGGCATCGTAGATTAGGTCATGCAAGCTCACACTTAATTTCAAAATTAATCAGAATGAATTTAGTTAAAGGACTTCCAAAGTTAGATTTTGAAAATAACAGAATATGTGATGCATGTCAATTTGAAAATAAACTAGAAATTCTTTTAAATCTAAAAATATTATTTCCACTTCTAGGCACTAGAGCTACTTCACATGGACCTTTTTGGACCTACTAGAACCACTAGTCTAGGAGGAAAGAAATATGGTCTTGTGATAGTAGATGATTATTCTAATTCACTTGGGTATTATTTTTGGCTCACAAAGATGAGACTTTCTCGATATTCCTGAAATTCTTCAAGAAAGTCACAAATGAGAAAAACACACCATAGTGTCTCTTAGAAGTGATCATGGCACAAAATTTGAAAATCACTTATTTAAAAATTTTTGTATTGAAATGACATTCATCATAATTTCTCTGCACCTAGGATACCCCAACAAAATAGTGTCATAGAAAGAAAGAATAAAACTTTAGAAGGCATGCCCGTACCATGCTATGTGAAAGCCAACTCCCAAAATACTTTTGAGCGGAAGCCATAAACATGACATGTTACATCTTAAATAGAGCCCTAATTAGACCAATCCTTAAAAAACTCCCTATGAATTATGGCATAATAGGAAACCAAACATTAGTTATTTTCATGCATTTGGTTGTAAATGTTTCATTCATAATAATGGTAAAGACAATCTTGGAATTTGATGAAAAATCTGATGAAGGCATATTCTTAGGATATTCAACATCTGGTAAAGCCTATAGAGTATTTAACAAGAGGAACTTAATTGTAGAAGAATCTATTCATATAGTTTTTGATGAGTCTTTAGCATCAAGTTCAGAAAAGATTGATGATGAGGAAGATACAAATTTGCTTAAGAGAGATATTGAGAAATTAAATATAGATGTATCCTCAGACCATGAACAAGAAGCTAAAGATGATGATTCTCCTAGAGTTGATGTTATTGATACTAATCATAATGAGGTAGATCTTCCTAGAGATTGGAGATATGCCTATGGTCATCCAAAGAATTGATTATAGGTGATCCATCTCAAGGAGTAAGAACTAGATCATCAATGAGAAATATCAATAATCATCTTGCATTTGTATCTCAAATTGAACCTAAAACTATCGAAGAAGCCGAAAAAGATAGTAATTGGATGTTAGCTATGCAAGAGAATTAAATCAATTTACTAGGAATAATGTATGATCCTTAGTTGATAGACCTAAAGGTCATTCGGTTATAGGATCTAAATGGGTATTTAGAAATAAATTAGGAAAATGGCATAGTAATTAGAAATAAAGCTAGACTAGTTGCAAAAAATTATAATCAAGAAGAAGGAATTGATTTTGATGAAACTTTTGCATTGTAGCTAGATTAGAAGCAATTTGACTATTACTTGCATTTGCATGTCATATGAATATCAAT
The DNA here is from genome assembly GCA_900491605.1 of Calamus simplicifolius. NCBI lineage: Eukaryota > Viridiplantae > Streptophyta > Magnoliopsida > Arecales > Arecaceae > Calamus > Calamus simplicifolius. Next base: position 895,993 of record UESW01003840.1, on the reverse strand, counting down.
TTATTTCAAATGGATGTTAAAAGTGCATTTTTAAATGGTTTTATAAATGAGAAGTTTTTGTTGAACAACCACCAGGTTTTGAAGATCATGAATTTCCAAATCATGTTTTTAAATTACACAAAGCACTTTATGGTTTAAAACAAGCACTTAGAGCTTGGTAGGATAGATTAAGCAAATTTCTAATTGAAAATAATTTTCTAGAGAAATATTGATAAAACCTTATTTTTGAAAAGAAAAGATAAAGATTTATTAGTAGCACAAATATGTAGATGATATTGTATTCGGTGCTACTAATAATCTCTTGTGTCAAGAATTTGCTAAGCTAATGCAGGGTGAATTCGAGATGAGCATGATGGAGAACTCAATTTCTTCCTAGGACTTCAAATCAAACAAAATGAAGGGGATTTTCATCAACCAAAGTACACAAAGAAAATTCTCAAGAAGTTTGGAATGGAATCAATCAAACCCCTTGGAATACCTATGAGTCCTTCATGCAAATTAGATAAAGATGATGATGGTAAGCCTATGATCAAAAGCATTATAGAGGTATGATCGGATCTCTACTTTACTTAACAGTAAGTAGACCAGATATTATGTTTGCTGTTTATCTATGTGCTAGATATCAAGTCTGAACCTAAAGAATCTCACTTAATTGCTGTAAAAAGAATACTTAGATATTTAAGTGGAACTAAAAATGTAGGATTATGGTATTCTAGAGACTCAACACTAAATTTAATTGCTTATTCTGATTCTGATTATGCTGGATGTAAATTGGATAGAAAAAGTACAAGTGGTGCATGTCAATTTTTAGGAAGTAACTTAATCTCTTGGTTTAGCAAAAAGAAAAATTCGGTTGCATTATCTACTACTGAAGGCTGAATATTGCAGCTGGAAGTTGTTGTGCTCAAATCCTTTGGATTAAGCGACAACTTGAAGATTATGACATAACACTTGATAAAACTCCTATTAGATATGATAATACTAGTGCAATAAACTTAACTAAAAATCATATACAACATTCAAGAACTAAACACATTGAAAAAATATCATTTATTAGAGAACATGTGGCTAATAATGACATTTATCTTGATTATGTTTGTACTGATGAACAATTAGTTGACATATTTATAAAACCTTTGAGTGAAGAGAGATTTTGTTATCTTAGAGGAGAGTTAGGGATTTGTGATCCATTGGAATGATTTTGAAACCCTAAGAATGACTATCTAGAATTAATCAATTTCTTAAAAATTCCTTCATAATTCTAAGGACAATTATCTAGACAGTTGAACCATTTGATTCACCACATTCCAAAGAATTTATCCTATTTATTGATTATTCTTTTGACAAGTTTCAGATCTTGAAACTCTTTTTTTTTTGAAACTGTCTTGGAGTCGACACCCTAGTCAGTAGAGTCGACACCTCTTCTGTGTCGCTCTCGGTCTGAGACCTTGGAGCCGACCCATCTTAGCAGAGCCGACTCCAGTTCGGGCACTAACAGAGTTAGCGACTTGGAGTTGACACCCGACTTTGCGGGAGCCGACACTTGTGGTCCAAATTTGACTATTTTAGGGCCTAGTCGATACCTTTTCGTCCCAATCTGCTCCAAACTCTCTCCAAAGCCTCTCCAAGCCTCCCTAAACCTGGAATCTCTTAAATCAACCATTCCCTGGATTCTATGGCACCAAAGCGAAGAGAATCGATTTTTAGAGCTCCCATGGGACAAGGAAGAGAGTGAGAGGCGTCCGGCTCCTCAACCATCGCCCAGCTCGACTTCTTCATCTTCATCCTCCATGCCAAGTGCTGTACCAGGTCTCTCTTCACCGCAAGTTGATCTATTGGTAGGTTGAGTGATTACAATGGGAAGAAAGGTTGATTTTGGATTTTTTGAAGATGAGGGTTTCACCATTGGCAAGCAAATCAAGGATATGGGTTGGGAAATGGTATGCTCTTTGGATGTACCCACCTATCCTGCTTTGGTTAAGGATTTTATTTGAATCTCTCTAGAGAAGATGGCGGCCTTATTAGTTTTGTTAGAGGAACTAGGGTTCATCTCACCTCAAAATTTTGGAAGATTGTTAGATATCCCTGTCTCTGGAATGATTGCTAATCCCATAGTGATAGAGAGTGGCATTGTCTAGAATGCTTGGCAGGGATTGTAGCAGAATTTGAAGAAGTCAGGGCTAACCAGTTGCCCTTGGAGCTTAGACTATTACACAATATTTGTGGTAGGATTTTGTTTCCTAAGACCGGCCGTTTTGAGTATGTTTCTGAAAGGGACATACTAGTGATGGACTCTGTTGTGACCGGCCACCTATTAACCTTCCAGGTATGATTATTTGGTATATGGCCAAGGCTGAAGGCAAGAAGAGATCTACCCTTCCATATGGTATGATTTTGACCATGGTTTTCAGAGCTAAGGAGTTAGCATATTAGATAATGAGCCCATGAAAAACTTAAGACACACTGATTACTACAACAAAGCCGATGGGATTCATTAAAATCAATGGAAACTGGGAGAGGAAAGGAAGCATGGATGACAGGGCGTAGAGATGGATACTGAGCCCACGACACTTCGGAGGCAGAGCCCTCAGTGAGGCATATGTCACCTGGCCTCAGCTGTCCAGCACCTTCTGTTCCCACCTGCTCCTTCAGCTTCTGTTCAATCCTCTGCTGGTTTTTCTGAGATTCAGATGGAGCAGTTGAGATCATTATTTTTGGATCATGAAGCTAAATGAAGAGTAAGCTAGATGGTAGTCTTATGAGCTTAAGGGAGATGTTCTATTCCTTGGAAGAGAGAGTAAGCAAGATTGAATCATCCTTTAGATTTTCTTCAGAAGCCTTGAAGACTGATCTTATGCATATATTTGAGAAGATCAAGAACATTGGAGGAGATTCTGATGTATATTCTAAGTGCAATGCTGAATTACAAGAGAAAATTATAGTGGCATCTGCATTTATTGACAGAAGATTGAATGAATTTATCAAGATTCAAAGTGAAGGAATGGGAAAAATTTTAGAAGAACTCAAAAGACTCCTTAGATTTTGATGTTTTTAACTTTTGATGTTTGATTTACATTTTGATGTACTTAGTCTTTGAAGTTTAGTTTGTATCTTTGATGTAATAAATTATTTTGTTGAATAATGTAATGAAGTACGATGTAATGAAGTATTTAACTTTATGAATGGTGTAATAAAGTTTCAGTATTCAATGAATATCATACTTGAATTTTGATATTTGACTTGGACTTTGAATTTAATTTCTATAATTGATGTTAATTTAAGCTAAATGAATATTTTCTTAATCTTTTCGTTGATAACAAAAAAGGGAGAGAGAAGATAATTGTATATGCATTGAATGAAATCGAATAAATTTAATTAATTTGGTGATTAATTGATCAAGCATTGAATGAACTTAATTGATTAATTGGTATGAAGCATTGAATGAACTTAATTGCATGAGTTTTAATGATAATGAGAGAGAAGATGTTAATTTGAGTATCATAGGGGAGCTACCGGGAGAGCTTAACTATGAGAACTTATCTCTGTTTTGAAACTTTCATTATTTAATCTTGCATATACTCAATATTTTTGTCATCATCAAAATTGTTGACCCAATTATTGATTTTGATGATAAACAAAAGCCATGAGTATATTAATTGTGTTTCTGACAAATTTGAGAAGTGTTTCAGGTATTAAGAATGTTTAATTATTCAAATGATACACAAAATTAGTTTTGAATTAAGTTTTAAATAAAAATATTTAAGTTCAGACCTTGGAGTCGACACCTATAGCGTCTGGAGGCGACACTAGGGCGTATCAGAATAATTCTAAGTTTTCGGCACAGTTTGAGTCGACACCTAAAACTCTGGAGCCGACTCTAACTTGAGATACAGAGGAGTGCTTTCTGCGTCAGTTTTTGGAGCTGACACCTTGAGTTCGGGAGTCGACACCTGAAACTTTTGGAGCCGACTCTAACCTGAGAACAGAGAGCATATTTTTAAGACATCGTTAGAGTCGACACCCTCGGATACTGGAGCTAACACCTGAATGCGCCAAGCCGACGCATCACTTTTTCGGAGCCGACTCCCCAACGAACTTTTTATTACTATTTTTGGAAACCCGAGTTGGAGCCGACACCTGCAAAGTTGGATCTGACTCCAACCTGTCAGGAACGGATTTTTAAATTGTTAGAACGACTCTAACGGTAATATTTTTCTACCTAATCTCTAACGGCTATATTTCTTTATGTGTAGAAGCAATCCAAGTACCTTGTAACGACTATTTTTCTCACCTAATCTTGAATTAAGAAATCTATAAAAGGGGATTTGACTGTTTGAAAAAAGACTGAAAAAAATCAAAAAATCAAGTAAAAAAGAGAGAGATATTTTCAAAAAGAAATCTCTGTGTGCATGCCCATTATCTGAAGAGAGATTCAAAAGAAATCCAAAGCCTTCAAAGATCAATTTCGGAGGATTTACAAAGAGAAAAGAAGAAGCCCAAAAGCTCCTTTCTCTTCAACTTCTCTACAACAAATTTTTATGAAGAATCCAAGCTGAAGCTTGATTCAACCATTCAAAAGAGAAGAGAAAAAGAAGAAAAGAAAAAAAGCTCACATTCAAATCGCTTTAAACAGGCTTTTCTAATCCTTGTTTATTTAAATTGCATATTGCTCATTTGAGGAGTGTTTTGTATTGTAAACATTATTTCTAAATTATTGTTTGCTAATTCAATCAGGGGGATTGGATTAGTGGAGGTAGTTTACCTCAGGACAAGCTAAGGTTAGCTTGGGTTTGGATTGTGTGCTGGTCCTGGAAAAATCGGATGGGTTCGTTGTGATCCCGGGTAAAACAACAAGTTGGAGTTATGAGTTTGTAAAACAACTCGACTGTAATCGGTGAGATTATAGTGTGGACCCAAGTGTTGCTTGGGAGTGGACATAGGTGTTGGATACACCGAACCACTATAAAATCTTTGTGTTTCTGTGCATTTATCTCTCTCTATCTTCTTCATTTGTTGTTAGCTTTAATTAATTTAGTTTACTCGAGCACTTTCATATCAATCTAATTATTGTCAAAGAGTTAAATTTTTTAAAGAACCCAATTCACCCCCCCTCTTGGGTTGCCATCTAGGCCAACAATTGGTATCAGAGCTTGTGCTATTTAAATGTGATCTAATGATCAAGAGTCAAAGATCCAAATGGCAGATCAAGTTGGATCATCTTTTTCAGAAGGTCAATCCACTAATCGACCTCCTTTATTTAATGGTATAAATTATGGTTATTGGAAAGCTAGAATAAAATTTTTATTCAAGCACTTGACTATGACCTATGGGGCATCATAATAAATGGTCCTCACACACCCACAATAAGAGTAGATAACATGGTGATTCCTAAACCGAAAACGAAATGGAATGAACATGATAAGAAGTTGGCTCAGCTCAATGCTAAAGCCATGAATGTTTTGCACTATTTTTTAGATACTAATGAGTTTAATCGCATTTCTACTTGTATTTCCACAAAAGAAATTTGGGATAGATTAGAAGTTATCCATAAGGGTACTAATCAAGTTAAATAATCTAAAATTAATATTTTAGTGCATAAATATGAATTGTTTAGCATGGAACAAACTGAATCAATCACATGCATGTATACTAGATTCACTGATATTGTGAATGGTTTAAAAAGTCTAGGAAAAACTTATACTAATTCTGAATTGGTGTGCAAAATTCTTACGTGTCTTCCAAGATCATGGAAGCCAAGGTGACTGCAATCCAAGAAGCTAAAGACTTAAATGCTCTACCTTTGGAGGAGCTACTTGGATCCTTGATGACTCATGAGCTGACAATGAAGCAACATCAAGAGGAAGATATCAAGAAGAAGAGAATCATAGCTCTTAAGGCTACAGAAATTAAAGAAAGCAGCAGTGAGGATGATGATGATGATGATGAAACAGCTTTCTTGCAAGAAAATTTAAGAAATTTATGCAAAGAAGGAGACCCTTCCATAAGAGAAAGTCTGGAAGAATAAAGGAAGGAGAAAGGGAGAAAGAGAAGGACAAAGAAAAAAAAAGAACCCTTGATATGTTATGAGTGTAAGAAGCCGGGGCATTTTAGGTATGAGTGTCCTCAATTAAAGAAGGGTTACAAGAAGAAGAAGGCATATGTTGCAACATGGAGTGATAGCGAAGAATCCTCTTCCGAGGAGGAACAAAAAGAAGTTGCAAACATTTGCTTTATGGCAAACGACGATGAGGTAAGTTCTAAAATTTATGATTTTACATTTGATGAATTATATGAGGCATTTAATAAACTTGCTAGTGACTTCAAAATTTTGAAAAAGAAAACCAAATCTTTGAAATCTGAAAATTTAAATCTTCTTAAAGAGAAAAATGAATTAACTCTTGAAATTAAAGATTTAAAAGCTAAAAAGGAAGGTTTTCTAAAAGAAAAACATTCAATTTCCAATGAAAATATTAATTTAAAAAAGAAGTTGATAAGTATAAAAACATTGTTGATAAATTTACATATAGCTCAGAAAAATTAAATTTACTTTTAAGTAATCAAAGAGCAGCTTTTGATAAAGCCGGATTAGGTTATAGACCTCACATGAAACAAAAATTTGTAAACAATTTCTTTATTAAGAAAATAATCAAAAATGATGTTTCATGTTATCATTGCAACAAGAAAAGACATAAATCTTATGAATGTAATTTTAAAAAAAATTAATAATAATTTAAATATTAAAGGCAAGAAAATATAGGTGCCAAAAGGAATAATTTTTATTGCGACTAACCATGAAGGACCCAAAAAAGCTTGGGTACCTAAACATAAGGCTTGATTATCTTGCAGGAGTGTCTTGCGGCCAAAGAATCAAAATAAAAGTGGTATCTTGATAGTGGCTGCTCAAGGCACATGACGGATGACAAGGATCAATTCATCACCCTTGAAGATAAAAGAGAGGAGTTGTTACTTTTGGAGACAGTGGCAAAGGTCAAATTATAGGCCTTGGTAAAATTTAAATAACTTCATCCACCTTTCTTGAGAATGTTTTATATGTTGATGGTTTGAAGCATAATTTAATTAGCATTAGTCAATTGTGTGATAAAGGTTTCAAAGTTTCATTTGAAGCTTCTATCTGCACTGTTTCTAATCCCATTAACAATAGCATTGTATTTATTGGAAATAGAAATGACAATGTATACTTAATTGATTTAGACAATTTGTCTACTAGTAATCATTGCTTAGTTGCTGAAAATGCTAATGTAAATGAGATTGGATTGCTATATCATCGTAGATTAGGTCATGCAAGCTCACACTTAATTTCAAAATTAATTAGAATGAATTTAGTTAAAGGACTTTCCAAGTTAGATTTTGAAAATAACAGAATATGTGATGCATGTCAATTTGAAAACAAACTAGAAATTCTTTTAAATCTAAAAATATTGTTTCCACTTCTAGGCCACTAGAGCTACTTCACATGGACCTTTTTGAACCTACTAGAACCACTAGTCTAGGAGGAAAGAAATATGGTCTTGTGATAGTAGATGATTATTCTAGATTTACTTTGGTATTATTTTTGGCTCACAAAGATGAGACTTTCTTGATATTCCTGAAATTCTTCAAGAAAGTCACAAATGAGAAAACACTACCATAGTGTCTCTTAGAAGTGATCATGGCACAAAATTTGAAAATCATCTATTTAAAATTTTTTGTATTGAAAATGACATTCATATAATTTCTCTGCACCTAGGATACCCCAATAAAATTGAGTCGTAGAAAGAAAGAATAAAACTTTAGAAGGCATGGCCCGTACCATACTATGTGAAAGCCAACTCCCAAAATACTTTTGAGCGGAAGCCATAAACACGACATGTTACATCTTAAATAGAGCCCTAATTAGACCAATCCTTAAAAGACTCCCTATGAATTATGGCATAATAGGAAACCAAATATTAGTTATTTTCATGCATTTGGTTGTAAATGTTTCATTCATAATAATGGTAAAGATAACCTTGGGAAGTTTGATGAAAAATCTTATGAAGGCATATTCTTAGGATATTCAACATCTAGTAAAGCCTATAGAGTATTTAACAAGAGGAACTTAATTGTAGAAGAATCTATTCATGTAGTTTTTGATGAGTCTTTAGCATCAAGTTCAGAAAAGATTGATGATGAGGAAGATACAAATTTGCTTGAGAGAGATATTGAGAAATTAAATATAGATGTATCCTCAGACCATGAACAAGAAGTTAAAGATGATGATTCTCCTAGAGTTGATGTTATTGATACTAATCATAATGAGGTAGATCTTCCTAGAGATTGGAGATATGTCTATAGTCATCCAAAGGAATTGATTATAGGTGATCCATCTCAAGGAGTAAGAACTAGATCATCATTGAGAAATATCAATAATCATCTTGCATTTGTATCTCAAATTGAACATAAAACTATCGAAGAAGCCAAAAAAGATAGTAATTGGATGTTAGCTATGCAAGAGGAATTAAATCAATTTACTAGGAATAATGTATGATCCTTAGTTGATAGACCTAAAGGTCATTCGGTTATAGGATCTAAATGGGTATTTAGAAATAAATTAGGTAAAAATGGCATAGTAATTGGAAAAAAGCTAGACTAGTTGCAAAAATTATAATCAAGAAGAAGGAATTGATTTTGATGAAACTTTTGCATCTGTAGCTAGATTAGAAGCAATTAGACTATTACTTGCATTTGCATGTCATATGAATATTAATTTATTTCAAAGGGATGTTAAAAGTGCATTTTTAAATGGATTTATAAATGAGGAAGTTTTTGTTGAACAACCACCAGGTTTTGAAGATCATGAATTTCCAAATCATGTTTTTAAATTACACAAAGCACTTTATGGTTTAAAACAAGCACTTAGAGCTTGGTAGGATAGATTAAGCAAATTTCTAATTGAAAATAATTTTTCTAGAGGAAATATTGATAAAACCTTATTTTTAAAAAGAAAAGATAAAGGTTTATTGGTAACACAAATATATGCAGATGATATTGTATTCGGTGCTACTAATAATCTCTTGTGTCAAGAGTTTGCTAAGCTAATACAGGATGAATTCGAGATGAGCATGATGGGAGAACTCAATTTCTTCCTAGGACTACAAATCAAACAAAATGAAGAGGGGATTTTCATCAACCAAATAAAGTACACAAAGAAAATTATCAAGAAGTATGGAATGGAATCAATCAAACCCCTTGGAACACCTATGAGTCCTTCATTCAAATTAGATAAAGATGAAGACGATAAGCCTATTGATTAAAAGCATTATAGAGGTATGATTGTATCTCTACTTTACTTAACAGCAAGTAGACCAGATATTATGTTTGCTGTTTGTCTATGTGCTAGATATCGGTCTGAACCTAAAGAATCTCACTTAATTGCTGTAAAAAGAATACTTAGATTTTAAGTGGAACTGAAAATGTAGGATTATGGTATTCTAGAGACTCAACACTAAATTTATTTGCTTATTTTGATTCTGATTATGTTGGATGTAAATTGGATAGAAAAAGTACAAGTGGCGCATGTCAATTTTTAGGAAGTAACTTAATCTCTTGGTTTAGCAAAAAGTAAAAATTCGGTTGCATTATCTACTACTGAGGCTGAATATGTTGCAGTTGAAAGTTGCTGTGCTCAAATCCTTTGGATTAAGCGACAACTTGATGATTATGGCATGACACTTGATAAAACTCCTATTAGATGTGATAACACTAGTACAATAAACTTAACTAAAAATCCTATACAACATTCAAGAACCAAACACATTGAAATAAGATATCGTTTTATTAGAGAACATGTGGCTAATAATGATATTTATCTTGATTATGTTTGTACTGATGAACAATTAGCTGACATATTTATAAAATCTTTTAGTGAAGAGAGATTTTGTTATCTTAGAGGAGAGTTAGGGATTTGTGACCCATTGGAATGATTTTGAAACCTCTAAGAATAACTATCTAGAATTCAATCAATTTCTTAAAAATTCCATCATAATTCTAAGAACAATTCATCTAGACAGTTGAACCATTTTATTCACCACATTCCAAAGAATTTTATCCTATTTATTGATTATTCTTTTGACAAGTTTCAGATCCTTGAAACTCTTTTTTTTTTGCTGAAACTATCTTAGAGTCGACACCCTAGTCAGTGGAGTCGACACCTCTTCTATGTCGCTCTCGGTCCGAGACCTTGGAGCGACACCCGTCTTAGTGGAGCCGACTTCAGTTTGGGCACTAACAGAGTTAGCGACTTGGAGTCGACACCCGACTTTGCGGGAGCCGACACCTTGTGGTCCCAATTTGACTATTTTAGGGCCGAGTCGACACCTTTTCATCCCCAATCTGCTCCAAACTCTCTCCAAAGGCTCTCCAAGCCTCCCTAAACTTGGAATCTCTCAAATCAACCATTCTCTAGGATTTTATGGCACCAAAGCAAGAGGATCAATTTTGGAGCTCCCGTGGCGACAAGGAAGAGGAGTGAGAGGCGTCCGGCTCCTCAACCGTCGCCCAGCTCGACTTCTTTGTCTTCATCCTCCACGCCAAGTGTTGTACCAGGTCTCTCTTTACCGCAAGTTGATCTATTGGTAGGCAGACTGATTACAATGGGAAGAAAGGTTGATTTTGGATTTTTTGAAGATGAGGGTTTCACCATTGGCAAGCAAATCAAGGATATGGGTTGGGAAAAGGTATGCTCTTTGGATGTACCCACCTATCCTGCTTTGATTAAGGATTTCTATTGAATCTCTTAGAGGAGATGGCGGCCTTATTAGTTTTGTTAGAGGAACTAGGGTTCATCTCACCTCAGAAATTTTGGGAAGATTGTTAGATATCCATGTCTCTGGAATGATTGCTAATGCCCATAGTGATAGAGCAGTGGCATTGTCTAGAATGCTTAGCAGGGATGTAGCAGAATTTGAAGAAGTCAGGACTAACTAGTTGCCCTTGGAGCTTAGACTATTACACAATATTTGTGGTAGGATTTTGTTTCCTAAGACCAGCCATCTCGAGTATGTTTCTGAGAGGGACATACTAGTGATGGACTCTGTTGTGACCGGCCAGCCTATTAACCTTTCAGGTATGATTATTTGGTATATGGCCGAGGCTGGAGGCAAGAAGAGATCTACCCTTCCATATGGCATGATTTTGACCATGGTTTTCTAGAGCTAAGGAGTTAGCATATTAGATAATGAGCCCATGAAAAACTTAAGACACACTGATTACTACAACAAAGCCATACTATACCGGATGGGATTCATTAAAATCAATGGAAACTGGGAGAGGAAAGGAAGCATGGATGATAGGGCAGTAGAGATGGATACTGGAGCCCACAACACTTCGGAGGCAGAGCCCTTAGTGAGGCATATGTCACTTGGCCCCAGCTATCCAGCACCTTCTGTTTCTAGACCTGCTCCTTTAGCTTATGTTCAGTCCTCTGTTGGTTTTTCTGAGATTCAGATGGAGCAGTTAAGATCTTTATTTTTGGATCATGAAGATAAAATGAAGAGTGAGCTAGATGGTAGTCTTATGAGCTTAAGGGAGATGTTCTATTCCTTGGAAGAGAGAGTAAGCAAGATTGAATCATCCTTTGGATCTTCTTCAGAAGCCTTGAAGACTGATCTTATGCATATATTTGAGAAGATCAAGGACATAGAAAGAGATTCTGATGTATATTCTAAGTGCAATGCTGAATTACAAGAGAAAATTACAGTGGCATCTGCATTTATTGACAAAAGATTGAATGAATTATCAAGATTCAAAGTGAAGGGATGGAAAAAATTTTAGAAGAACTCAAAAGACTCCTTAGATTTTGATGTTTTTAACTTTTGATGTTTGATTTACATTTTGATGTACTTAGTCTTTGAAGTTTAGTTTGTATCTTTGATGTAATGAAGTATTTTGTTGAATGATGTAATGAAGTATTTAACTTTATGAAATATGTAATGAAGTTTCAGTATTCAATGAATATCATACTTGAATTTTGATATTTCACTTGGACTTTGAATTTGATTTCTATAATTGATGTCAATTTAAGCTAAATGAATCTTTTCTTAATCTTTTTGTTGATAACAAAAAAGGGGGAGAGAAGATAATTGTATATGCATTGAATGAATTTGATTAATTGGTGATTAATTGGTATCAAGCATTGAATAAACTTAATTGATTAATTGGTATCAACATTGAATGAACTTAATTGCATGAGTTTTAATGATAAGGGGAGAGAAGATGTTAATTTGAGTATCATAGGGGGAGCTACCTCATTCAGGGGGAGCTTAACTATGAGAACTTATCTTTGTTTTGAAACTTTCATTATTTAATCATGCATATACTCAATGTTTTTGTCATCATCAAAAAGGGAGATTGTTGACCCAATTATTGATTTTGATGATTAACAAAAGCCATAAGTATATTCATTGTGTTTTTGACAAATTTGAGAAGTGTTTTAGGTATTAAGAATGTTTAATTTTTCAAATGATACACAAAATCAGTTTTGAATTAAGTTTTAAATAGAAAATATTTAAGTTTAGACCTTGGAGTCGACACCTACAGTGTCTCGAGCCGACACCAGGGCGTATCAGAATAATTTTAAGTTTTTGGCACGGTTTGGAGTCGATACCTAAAACTCTAGAGCCGACTCTAACCTGAGATTTAGAAGAGTGCTTTCTGCGTCAGTTTTTGGAGCTGACGTCTTGAGTTCGGGAGCCGACACCTGGAGTTCGGGAGCCGACACCTGGAACTTCTGGAGCCGACTCTAACCTGAGAACAGAGAGCATATTTTTAAGACATCATTAGAGTCGACACCCTCGGATACTGGAGCCGACACCTAAATGCACCGAGCCGACTCCCCAATAAACTTTTTATTACTATTTTTGGAAACCCGAGTTGGAGCCGACACCTGCAAAGTTGGAGCCGACTCCAACCTGTCAGGAATAGATTTTCAAATTGTCAGAACAAACTCTAACGGTAATATTTTTCCACATAATCTCTAACGGCTATATTTCTTTGTGTGTAGAAGCAATCCAAGTACCTTGTAACGGCTATTTTTCTCACCTAATCTTGGATTAAGAAATCTATAAAAAGGGGATTTGACCGTTTGAAAAAAAGACTGAAAAAAATCAAAAAAAAATCAAGTAAAAAGAGAGATATTTTCAAAAAGAAATCTCTGAGTGCACGCCCATTATCTGAAGAGATTCAAAAGAAATCCAAAGCCTTCAAAGATCAATTTCGGAGGATTTACAAAGGAGAAAAGAAGAAGCCCAAAAGCCCCTTTCTCTTCAACTTCTCTACAACAAATTTCTGTGAAGAATCCGAGTTGAAGCTTGATTCAACCATTCAAAAGAGAAGAGGAAAAGAAGAAAAAAAGAAAAGCTCACATTCAAATCGCTTCAAACAGGCTTTTCTAATCCTTGTTTATTTAAATTGCATATTTGCTCATTTGAGGAGCTGTTTTGTATTGTAAACATTATTTCTAAATTATTGTTTGCTAATTCAATCAGGGGGATTGGATTAGTGAAGGTAGTTACCTCATGACAAGCTAAGGTTAGCTTGGGTTTGGTTGTGTGCTGGTGAGCCCGGAAAAATTGGCTGGGTTCATTGTGATCCCGGGTAAAACAACAAGTTGAAGTTGTGAGTTTGTAAAACAACTCGACTGTAATCGGTGGGATTATAGTGTGGACTCAAGTGTTGCTTGGGAGTGGACGAAGGTGTTGGATACACCGAACCACTATAAAATCTTTGTGTTTTCCATGCATTTATCTCTCTCTATCTTCTTCATTTGTGGTTATCTTTAATTAATTCAGTTTACTCGAGCACTTTCATATCAATCTAATTATTGTCAAAGAGTTAAATTTTTTAAAGAACCCAATTCACCCCCCCTCTTGGGTTGCCATCTGGACCAACACCCCCCCTTTCCCCTACTCCCCCTCCCCCTCCCCTCTAGGCGGCCACGGCCGAGGCCATTCCCGCGCTCGCTGGCCATGGCCACGGTCGGCCGTGGCTTGGCCACAATCCATGGCCAGGCCATGACCAAGGAAAAAAAATTTAAAACCCCCCACCCCCTTCCCCCCTACCCTCCCCTCTCGCCGGCCAAGGCCGGGGTCGTGCCCGCGCTCGTCGGCCATGGCCGCTGCCAGCCGTGGCCTGGCCACAGTTCGTGGCCAGGCCACGGCCAAGGGAAAAAAATTTAAACCCCCCCAACACCCCCGCCCCTCCCCCTGTCATGGGCCACGGCTGTGGCCGTGGCCGTGGCCTTCCTCGCCAGCTGTGGCAGCCTGGTGGCCGGCCGTGGACTGGCCATAGTCCGTGGCCAGGCCACGGCCAGGCCAAAAAAAAATTAAAAATCCCCCCCCCACCCAAGCCCCCTCTCCCCCTGATGCCGGCCATGGCTTGGCCATAGTTCGGGCCAAAATTTTTTTTTAAAAAAAAACCCATCCCCCCTACCCCCCCCCCCCCCAGAGCCCCACTCCCATCCTCACCGGCCACAGCCGTGGCCTTGGCTGCCCTCACCGGCCACGGCCGCGGCCGTGGCCTGGCCATAGACCGTGGCCATGAAAAAAAAATTTAAAACACCCCCCCCCCCCCCACCCCAGCCCCCTACCCCTCTATTACTTGTTTTATGAATATGTGAGTATCTATCAGTCAACCTAATCAATAATGGCTTTTATTTTTCAAATTGGTTGTGAATAGCTTATTAATAATTTATAGGTTAATGGTCCATGGTTCGACAATATTTTCATTAAATGTCTAGCACAATGGCCATTGAAGACCGTAACAACCTCTACTGGCTATTTTGTTAATGGTACAAATTTCAAATTCAACGACTAACATCTTCAAGAAGCACGCAGAACTGGGGTGTGTGTGTCAAAAGAGAAAGTGTTGGAGTAAATATGCAGGATTATTACGGAAAGTTAGTAGAGGTGGTTGAAGTTAAATATCCCGGTTGGCCTATAAAACGAACCGTATTGTTTCATTGCGATTGGATTGATCTGACATTTTCCATGGGTAAAAGGGTTCATAACGACTACAATCTAGTTGAAGTCAACCATCGCTGAAGATTGCAGAAATATGAACCATTCATCCTTGCATCCCAAGCTCAGCAAGTGTTTTACTGTGGATATCCAAGTTTGCGCAATGACAAGCAAGATTGGTGGGTTGTTTCTAAAATCGTCCCACATTTAGCAATTATATCAGACGAGAGTTCATCAAGTCAATCACGAGTGCCCTGCATTTCAAGGGGATAAAATGGAAATGCATACAATTGACGATGACACAAGGGCTCCTGAAACATCAGTTAGAGTTCCAAATGGTGATGTCCAAGAAATTAAGGATGCAATTGTTCGGCTTCTTCCCGATGGTAATGACACTGAATCAAAATCCGATACAACATCGGATGTTGAACCAACATTTGACGAAACAAATAACACTGATTAAACATAGAGGTTTATTCAATTTCAATTTATTTTTATAAGTACTAAATTTTACATATTCAATCATTTTTCGTAATTATATTGTATGAATCTTTACTATTTTCGGTATGTCGGGCCAAGATAGATCTTCATCCGATGGACACTATGAGCAGGGATGTAGCCCTGCCGCATCAGATCACTTTATGAGCATTGGAGATGGAGAGTTCAGATCTACAACCTTCGAGTCTCATAGCTGATCGGCATAGACCTCTGAGAGTTCTTCCTACGTCGGCCTTACCGTACTTCGACTGGATGTTGATGGGAAGTAAATATATACTAATTGTAAATATATGTTTATGTTTTTAAGTCAATTACTTATGAATATGCATTTTTGTAACAACTTTTTTGAATAGCATACTATATCGAACCAGATCAGCTCCATATTCCAGAGGCGTGCTGATCCCACTGGCTACGATTGGCACCATGTATCTAGAGCCATGAGGGAGTTTATTTTTTAGAGTTTCAGCTAAAATTTTAATATACAATTTATCAATGATATAAAATTTCCTAATCTTAATATATTCTTAAACTAACTGTTTATTTCAATGCAGAAAAAGTTTACATAGGACCATGCCATCCATGATGCCGTTAGGGCAGCATGGAATGCTCTTGCAGCACGCTGATACTCCGACATGCTTCATCGTTGGAGGAGATCGGGTGAGAGTCCTGCGCATGTGCTAGAGGGTATTTGGCATGACTGGCAGCAGGTGTGGCAGTCTGAGGCATGGCAAAGGAGGTCCGCATCAGTCACCATGAACCACCAATCCGAGAAGGGCAGTCGTGGCACGAGTCTCTCCTGCCACACTGCGGGGTCCATTTCGATTCAAGAGCATAGACGTCGTATGGTAAGAAAATGTAAATGTTATAATTACTAATTTAGTCATTTGCAAATACTTACATTTATATCATTTCTTCTGCTTTTGTAGTCTGAGCAGGAGGGAAGAGATCCTGGTGAGTTTTATCTATTCAGGGCGACACACACCAGGAAGGGCGGTTCCTGGGTCGATGCACGATTACAGGAGGTTGCGGTAAGAAATTAGCCTTATGTTGTATATGTTTAATTTCTAAAATTTTATTCAGGTTAATATAATTATTCATTTATCGTTGATTCTATAATTCAAAGGCACGAGTCGAGGAGCTTCAGTCCCAGGCATCGCAAGGCGACTCCATTGATGGGGGCCACCCATCGAACTCTCACTAGAGAAGAGTCGACGTATATTTTTGGAAGCTGTTGGTGCCCACCCGCGAGACCGTAGGGTCTACGGTCTGGGCACTAAAGCTTATAGATATTTTTTCCATCAAGGCTCTAGTTCACATTATCCTGGCGATATTCCTACCGAGCATTTAGACGACATTCAGAAATCTATTATGGAGGAGGTTCGGAAGGAGATTCGGCAGGAGTTCGACCAGGGCACGGGAGGCCTTTAGCAGGAGCTTGCAGATATGAGAGAGCAGATGCGTCATATGCAGGATTTGGTTCGCCTCATGTCGTAGGGTTCATTCCAGCCTCCGCCTTTCCATGATCGTGATAGTTCGGTTCCTAATGTATTTTTTTCTTTATTACTTATGTTTCGTATATAAAAATTTTAAATTATTAATATATTAAATTTTTATATTATTAAAATTTTGTTATGAATGTTTCGATCAATATTTGAATGCAATGAAATTGTATTAAGAGTTTTAATTTATAACATTTTAAATTTAATAAAAAAATTAATTAGCGACGCTATTACGATGAAAACTTTTTCATCGCAATAATTTTTTAAAAAAATTAAATTATTAATTTTGCAATGCAATTGCGATGCATTAAATTGCGTCGGAAGCATGAAGATGCATGGCAATATTGCAACGCAATTTAATATGTTACAATATTGTGATGTAATTAGTCATAATATTGTGATGCAATTGGGAGTCACTAATGCATCGCTAAATTGCGATGACTTTAGTTTAGTCGCAAATTAGTGATACATTTTTTTTTGCGTCGCTAGACGTCACTATTTAGCGACACATCTGCGACGAATTGTTGTTTGCGACGAAGTTCAAAGCAACGCCCAAAATGTGTCGCTAAAATGGATTTAGTGACGCATTTTGGCATCGCTAAAATTAATTTTTCTTGTAGTAAATCTGAATTTAAGGAAAGAGCTACCTGCCTGTTAAAAAATAATAAAAATAAAAAATAAATATAAATAAAAAAGTAAGTCTAAACATTGGTTTTTTATTGAGTAACTAGGTACCTTTGTCTAAGTAAGCATTGTTGTTCACGTCAAAAATGGGCAGTGTAAAGATATCAATGAAAAAATAAAAAATAAAAATTAAATAAAAAATATATCATGCAGTGTAAAAGCCACCTCAGGTCAGGTGTGCTTAATTTGAGGGTGTATAAAAAATTGACTAAAGTAAGTGATAATCAAAGATACCATTGTTCCTTTTAAGCTAGTACCGAAATAATAAGTTAGCCATCATAAACACAAGTACTGTAGTTCTATGGATGAACTTTAAGAAAGTTTCTGATAGTTCTGACTGCGAAATTTACTTCAAAAACTCAATACTTAGTTAGTGATACTGACTAGTTTCTGTCAACCTTAAGCCTAGATTTAATTTTGCAAAAGACACATAATTTTATTTTAATTATATTGCTAAGGGACTAGCAATGAGTAAGTTGAAGGATGTGATAAGTCTATTTATTATCATAATTTAATCATTAAAATAAATATTACTTACTTTAAATTTATTAAGAATTGATACTTTTTATGGATTATTATAGAAAAGGATCCTATAGATGAATCCGATGCCGCGGTCCGCGATCGGTCGTCGCCGATCGGAATCAGGGCTTGGATCGATCGCAACCGTCGGATCGTCGCCGATCTCGGACGGATTGCAACTGTCCGAGATAGGTCGTGGCCGATCGGGATCAGGGCTTGGATCGATCGCAACCATCGGACCTTTGCCGATCGGACCGATACGGATCCAGATCGGTCGTCGCCGATCGGAGATCAGGGCTTGGATCGATCGCGAACCGTCGGATCGTCGCCGATCTCTGACGGATTGCAACTGTCCGAGATAGGTCGTGGCCGATCGGGATCATTAAAAATTTTATAGAATAAATTGTGATGCAATTTATCGTCGTAATTATTAACATTAATTATAAATATAATCATTTATAAATATTAACAAATAGCTTGCGACGCCTTAGCGACACACTTTAAAAAAATATAAATAAATATTGCGACAAAATATATGTGTCGCAATATTATTAGAATACATATAACTGATTAAAATATTAAAAAATATTTGCGACGCAATTTGTCGTCGCAATTATTATAATAAATTTAAATATTTTCATTTAAAAATATTTAAAAATAATTGCGACGCACTTATTGCGTCGCAATATATGTAATAACTTTTTTTATTAATCAATTTAAATTATTAAAAAAATATTGCGACGCCTTAGCGACGCAATTATTAGAAAATAAAATTATTTTTCCCGCCAGGTGATGGCGCCAATTTAGCGACGCTTTAGCGACGCATTTATTGGCGTCGCTATATTTTCATAAAAGTATTTTTTACATTTATTAATGATGGATTAGCGACGCCCACGTGCGTCGCTAAGAAAAAAAAAAAAAAAAATTATTGCGACGCAATTAGCGACGCCAAATTGGCGTCGCTAATTGCCTATATTTAAGCCCCCCTTTCTTCTTTCCTCCTTCCGGTCTGACCTAGCCGCCGCCGCCGTGACTCCCGAAACTCCGGCGATCTCCTCCGACTCCCAGCCCCCCCGAGGATCTCCTCCGACTCCGGCTATCTCAACAAAGGTTAGCCCCAAAAAAAAAAAAAAAATTTTTTTTTTAATCCGGCCACGGCCACGTGGCCGTCTTCTCCGGCCACGGCCGCTGCCGTGGCCGGCAGTGGCCTGGCCACGGTGGCCAGGCCACTGTAAAAAATTTTTTTTTTTTTTAACAGGGGGGAGGGGAGGAAACCCCCCCCCCCCCCCCTTTTTTTCCCGGCCACGGCCGTGGCCGCGGCCGGACAAGGCGGCCACGGCCGCTGCCGTGGCCGGCAGTGGCCTGGCCACGGTGGCCAGGCCACTGTAAAAAAAAAAAAAAATTTTTTTTTTAACAGGGGGGGGGGGGAAACCCCCCCCCCCCTTCTTTTCCCGGCCACTTGGCCAGGCCACTGTGCTTAATTTAAGCAGAATGTTTATGACAATAGTATTTGTGCATTTATACTCATTTACATTTGTTATGTCTTGATTATTTATATTCTGCTGCAAACTTAATGATGCATTACATTTTGAAATGCTAAATAAAATGTTTTGTTGTAATATTATTTAATTTCCAGCAACAAATTACTAGTTTCAATGATTTACATTTTAGTATTCGCAAACATTTGTATTTGACACAATAATCTTAAAAAGTTAGTGATTACATGTATAATTCACAAGAAGTTAAGAATAACAAGCATAAGTTCGATTGTCTTCGGACTTCCATAATCACAGCACTTTAATTAACCTTTAGACCCGTTTGAGAATTTGTAAGCCTTAGTCTTGCAAATTCTCAAATTGTCCTGGTGGACAGTTTGGGAATATTTCTTGTGACATGTTAGTCTGCTAGTAATCATCGTGGGGTGAGATTTCGGTTTGCATTTGCTCATACGTTCTCCTAGTGTGGCTTATATACCACACATTAGGAGAACATATGGGGAAATGCTGCCGAAATTTCAATGTTGCCGATCGATGATAATTAATAGCAGAATAACATATCACAAAAAATATTCTTGAATGGGATAGGGCCTTACCTTGTAGACATGGAGTGAAGGTAGAATTATTTAAGACACTTGAATTCTTGTGAAGTCTAATGACTAAACGCATCGCCTTATGGCCCGACACAAACTCAAGCCCTCTCTTTAGCCATTAACCTATGCATCGGTCCTTGCTAGCACCCCAAGGATCGTAGCCGTGGCTCGCCCTTGCATGGTAGGGTCCTTATTTACCTAAAAAATTTGGTACTTATAAATGATTTAATTGGTTGTAATTAACCTTAATTAGTTGTGCCCAAGAAATAATTTAGTTATATATTTATTAATACTAATATAGTTTTATTTTTTGGTTTCATTTAATGATTTACCAGACTTTGTATAAGTCGGTCAAAAATGAGCGGGACTCGCTCATGGATGTATGCAAGGATAAAAGATGGCTTGCTGAATCCAGATTTTCTGAATGGATTGGAAGAATTTATCGCATTTGCATGTAGCCAACCTGAATGGATGGATGGGCCTAGGATTAGGTGCCCATGCAACTTCCACAGGTGTCAGAATAAAGCCTACAGAGATGTGGAAACTGTTAAGGTGCATTTGTGTAAGAAGGGTTTTGTTCCTGATTACTATGTTTGGTACTGTCATGGTGAACCAGAGGATATTCCAGCAGCTGTTATAGGCCAACAAGAGTCAATTCCCGTAGATGAACCATTTGTGAATTTAAACACATATGAACAAATGGTTATGAATGCATCGGGTAATGACTTCAATCAGAATACATTTATGGAAGAACCAAATCCAGAAGCACAACAATTTTACGATATGTTGCGTGCTGCCAATCAAGAATTGTATCCTGGGTGTGAGGGTCATTCCCAGTTCTCTACAGCTGCTCGAATGTTGAATATTAAGGCAGAACATCGATTATCAGAAAAGGCGTTCAATTCTGTAGCTGAGTTAATCAAAGAAATTCTGCCAAATGATAATGTTGCCGCAGACAGTTTTTACGCAACAAAGAAGTTGTTGCGTGGGCTTGGGCTCCCAGTTAATAAGATCGATTGTTGCTTGAACAATTGTATGATATTTTGGGGTGAAGACTCAGAGCTGAGATGGTGTAAGATTTGTGGGCAATCGAGGTTCAAAAACACCGAAGGAGGAGCCGGTACAAGTAGGAGGAAAAGTGTGCCTTACAAGAGGATGCATTACTTTCCTCTTACCCCACGCCTGCAGAGATTATACAGATCTGAGGCAACAGCTGCTGATATGAGATGGCATGCCGAACATGAATCTAAAGAGGATGAAATGCGGCATCCATCAGATTCAAAGGCTTGGAAGCATTTCAATGAAAATCATCCTGATTTCGCTGAAGATATAAGGAATGTGAGATTAGGTCTTTGTACCGATGGCTTCCAACCATTTGGTCAAGCGGGGCAACAGTATTCATGTTGGCCTGTGATACTGACTGTATATAACCTTCCTCCGTGGAAGTGCATGAAAGATACTGCAATGTTTTTAACCGTTTTGGTTCCAGGACCATCAAATCCAAAGGAAAAGATTGATGTCTTTCTGCAACCGTTGGTGGCCGAATTGAAAATGTTGTGGGAAACAGGAGTGGTAGCCTACGACATTTCTATGAAACAAAATTTCTTAATGAGAGCTGCTTTGATGTGGACAATAAGTGATTTTCCGGCATATGCAATGTTGTCTGGTTGGAGCACTGCTGGACGTCTGGCATGCCCTCATTGCATGTATGATTCGGATGCATTTACATTGCAGAAGAGTGGTAAGCAGTCATGGTTTGATAACCATAGGAAGTTCTTGCCCCCAAATCATCCTTACAGGCGTAACTTGATCGCCTTCCGGAAGAACAAAGCAGTCACAAAATTTGCCGAACCGGTTAGGTCCGGCACGGATCTATTTGATTCTATAGAGCATTTGGGGTTGATGTATGCATGGGAACCAGATGCAGATAGAATAAATAGCCGTATATGTAAAGAACATAACTGGAAGAAGCGAAGTATATTTTGGGATTTGCCTTATTGGAGCACAAATCTCATCCGGCACAACTTGGATGTTATGCATATCGAGAAAAATTTCTTTGATAACATATTTAACACGGTGCTAAACATCCCGGGAAAAACAAAAGATACTGCAAAGTCAAGAGAAGAACTTAATCAGTACTGCAGAAGAGGTGATTTGAGAAGGAGTGCCGATGGGACCTATCCTAAAGCATGTTACACTCTTGACAGAAATTCACGAGAAGTTTTATGTAACTGGCTTAGAGGGTTAAAATTTCCAGATGGTTATGCCTCAAATATCGGTAGGTGTGTGGACATGCATAAGCTCAAGTTGTTCGGCATGAAGAGCCATGACTGCCATGTTTTCATGCAACGATTATTACCTATAGCTTTTCGTGAGTTGCTTCCGCAACATGTCTGGAAGGCAATTACGGAGCTCAGCTTATTCTTCAAGGAGTTATCTGCCGCAGTCATTACTTCTGCATCCATGGCAAGGCTTGAGGAGGAAATTCCAATTATTTTATGCAAGCTTGAGCGAATATTTCCTCCCAGTTTTTTTGACTCAATGGAGCATTTACCGGTTCACTTGCCATACGAAGCGAGCATAGCTGGTCCCGTGCAGTATCGCTGGATGTATCCTTTCGAGAGGTAAATATATACATCATTAAGATATGTTGACATTTCAAATATTATTTCATTGCTTGAAAAATTCGTTAATTTTTTGTTGCAACTTTACATATAGGTATCTTAAGAAGTTAAAAAATAATGTGCGTAATAAGGCAAGGGTTGAAGGTTCTATATGCAATGCACACTTGGTCGAAGAAGTTTCAGCTTTTGCCTCGCATTACTTTGAGGGTCACGTCCACACGAGGAGCCGAAATCATGGTCGTAACGATGACGTATGTGTGGACGAAGCAGAAGCTAATGACGGTAGAATATCAATTTTTAAAGCTATCGGCCGTTCATTTGGTGGGCAGAAGTCAAGAAATCTTAGCGATATGGAGTATAATGCAGCACATTATTACATCCTAATGAACTGTCGAGAAGTCGATCCATATATTGAGTAAGTGTATACTTCAATGCTAAATTGAAAATTTAAATTTATATAATAATATACCATAATATTTAATTTCTAACAGTAGTTTTCATCCTTTTCATCCCATAAGGATGTTTTGTGATAGACAACGACAGATGAATCCCGACATCAGTCAAGTTGCAATTGGGCAGAAATTAGAAACGGAGTTTGCTTACTGGTTTTATGAATTTGTGAGTAGTATCACTCAATCAATTTCGATAATGGCTATTATTTTTTGAATTGGATGTCAATAGCTTATTAATTTATAGGTCAACGGTCCATGGTCGACAACCGACAATATTTTCATTAAATGTCTATCGCAATGGCCATTGAAGACCGTAACAACCTCTACTGGCTATTTTGTAAATGGGTACAAATTTCAGATTGAACGATTAGCAGCTTCAAGAGGCACGCAGAACTGGGGCGTGTGTGTAAAAGGAGAAAGTGTTGGAGCAAATATGCAGGATTATTATGGAAAGTTAGTAGAGGTGGTTGAAGTTGAATATCCCGGTTGGCCTATGAAACGAACCGTATTGTTTCGTTGTGATTGGTTCGATCCGATATTCCTGTGGGCAAAAGGGTTCATAACGACTATAATTTGGTTGAAGTGAACCATCGACGAAGATTGCAGAAATATGACCCATTCATCCTTGCATCCCAAGCTCAGCAAGTCTTTTACTGCGGATATCCAAGTTTGCGCAACGACAAGCGAGATTGGTGGGCCGTTTCTAAAATCGTCCCACGTTCAACAATCGTATTAGAGGAGAGTTCATCAAGTCAATCAACCGAGTGCCCTGCATTTCAAGAGGATGAGATGGAAATGCATGCAATTGAGGACGACACAAGGGCTCCTGAAACATCACTTAGAGATCCAAGTGGTGATGTCCAAGAAATTGCGGATGCAAATGTTCGGTTTCCTTCCGATGATAATGAAACTGATTCGCAATCCGATACGGCATCGGATGTTGAACCAACATTTCACGAAACAAATGACACCGATTAAACATAAAGGTTTTTTAAAATTTAACTTTTTTTTATAAGTGTTAAATTCTTACATAGTCAATCATTAATCGTAATTTAATTGTGTGAATCTTTAGTATTTTCAGTATGAGGGCAGAGGTAGATCTACCGACGACAGATTGGGTGAGCAGAGACGTAGTTTGGATCCTGCGACATCAGATCACATGAGCGTCGGAGATGGAGAGTTTGGATCTCCAGCAGAGGCGCAGCCTTCGATCTCTGCACCAGTATTACCATCCAGCCGATCGGCACAGACCTCCGAGAGTTCTTCCACCATCGGCCGCACTGTACTTCGACTTGATGCTCAGGGGATGTAAGTATATACTAATTAAAAATATTTTATTTATGTTTTTAAGTCATTTACTTATAAACTTGCATTTTTTTAACAGATTCATTGAGCAGCATCATGTCTCCAGCCACATCAGCGCCGTTTTTCAGAGGCGTGCAGATCCCAGTGGCTACGATTGGCGCCACGTATCGCCAGCCACGAGGGAGTTTTATTTTTCTGAGTTTCAGGTAAACTTATTAAATACAATTTATCAGTGATATATAATTCTTTAAAGTTAATAAATTCAGAAACTAACTGTTTATTTTAATGCAGAAAAAGTTTACGTGGGATCCTGCCACCCATGATGCCATTAGGGCAGCATGGGAGGCTCTGACGCGACGCCGATACTCCGACATGCTTCATCGTTGGAGGTCATCGGGTCAGCGTCCTGCGCACGTGCCAGAGGGTATTTGGCACGAGTGGCAGCAGGCCTGGGAGTCCGATGGCTGGCGCAGGAGGTCCGCATCAGCCAGCACGAACCGCCGATCTGAGAAGGGCGGTCCTGGCACGGGTCTCTCCCGTCATACTTCGGGCTCCATTTCGATTCAGGAGCACAGACGGCGTATGGTAAGAAAACATAAATATTTTAATTACTATTTTAGTTATTTACAAATATTTGTATTAATATCATTTTTTTTATTGTTATAGACTGAGCAGGAGGGCGGAGATCCTGGTGAGTTTCGTCTATTCAGGGCGACACACACCAGGAGGGACGGCTCCTGGGTCGACACGCGATCACGGGAGGTTGCGGTAAGAAATTAGATTTATGTAGTATCTGTTTAATTTCTAAAATTTTATTTTAGAAATTTATTAACTCATTTATTGTTGATTTCATAATTTCAAGACACGAGTCGAGGAGCTTCGCTCCCAGGCATCGCAGGTCGACTCTACTGATGGGGAGACGCCCGTCGAACTCTCAGCAGAGGAGAGTCGACGTGTGTTTTTGGAGGCTGTTGGTGCCCAGCCACGAGACCGCAGGGTCTATGGTATGGGCACTAGAGCTTCTACATTTTTTCCCCATCAGGCCTCCAGCTCGCGAGTTCCTTCTGATCTTCCTCCCGAGCGTTTACAGGAGCTTCGCAGATCTATTGCAGAGGACATTCGCCAGGAGGTCGAGCAGGATTTTGAGGATCGTATGCGATGCCGGGATCAGGAGGTTGAGGATCGTATGCGAGGCCGGGATCAGAGGTTGCAGACATGCGAGATGAGATGCATTATTTGCGGGATATGGTTAGCCGCTTGTCGCAGAGTCTTCAGCCTCCACAGCCTCCACAGCCTCCACGTGATCGTTCAGATTCTTGATGTATTTTTTTTTTTTTTTATGTTGTAAAAACTTCAAAATTTTAATATATAAATTATTTTTGGAAATATTATTGTTTGGATTGAGTGAAAAATGTTTGTATCAATATTTAGATTTTTAATCATTTAAATATTTTAAAAAAAAATTTGCGACGCATTAGCGACTGATATTGGATCGTTAATATTTTTAAAATTATTATTAAATATTACGACTCAATGATCTGGTATCGCAATAATTTAAAAATAAATTTATTAGCGACGCATTAGCGATTAAATTGAGTAGCTATTTTACAAATAAAAATTTTAAATATTGCGACGCAATTACCTTGCGTCGCAATATTTTAAAATAATTTTTATTTGCGACGCATTAGCGACTCAAATTTCGTTGCTATTATATTAAAATTATTATTATTAAATATTGTGACATATCTGGATGCGTCACAATATTTAAAATATTTTTTTTAAAAATTTAATTTTAAATATTGCGACGCAAATTATTGCGTCGCAATATTTAATAATAAATTTTTTAAAAAAATTGATTTTAAATATTGCGATGCAATTAATGCGTCGCAATATTTAATAATAATTTTTTTTTAATGAAATTTAATTTTTAAATTTAGCGACGCATTTTAATGCGTCGCAATATTGCGACGCAATGTGGCGTCGCGCATCGCAGAGAGTCGCAATTTTGCGACGCAATTGCGACAAAAGGGTATTGCGACGGACAGTTGAGCGACGCCCTAGTTGCGTCGCAATTGCGTCGCAATATCATGTTTAGCGACGCAATTGCGATGCATTTGGGCATCGCAATAATTAAAATCTCTTGTAGTGCATGGTGAGTCCTAGCGACATGGTTTCAGAGATTATTGCCAAGGACTTGGGGAGAATACGCTAGAAGTATGGCATTCCTTCGGATGTCCTTTTGTGATTGCTGGAACCCGAGCATAGGGTCTTGCAGGAACTGGAGCATGGGATTTTTTTTTATGAAGATAGCCTGAAGGCAGGCCTCCGGTTTTCCCTTCACCCCTTGGTGAAGGAGATTATGAGGTTTTACAACATGCCCAACAATGGTAGCTCCTAACAGCTGGCATAGTATCATCGGGTTTATCTTGATGTGTAGCCAGGTTCAGGTAACAGCAACTCTTCCCCTGTTCCGTGCCTGTTACTATCTGATGTCTAGGAGGAACTCAGAGTGGTCCTATATCGGACCTCGGAGATCATTCAAGACGATAACGGATAAGCCGTCGTCCATAAAGGAATGGAAGGTCCGATTTTTCATTGCCAAGGGGAACATCGACTCTGACTTCCCGCGGGGATGGGAAAACTTTGTCAGGGACATAGAAGCCCATCCAGCTCTATCCGAACAGGAAGAGGACCTAGAGGTCCTTCATGACGGCCGAGTGTTTTCGGCTAATGACTTACTATCGGAGGAGGCTCTTTTTGCCGCCGGGCTTAGTCCCATCAACACACAAGGTAAGTCCTTTCCTTTTTTTCCTTTCTATTGATTTCATTCGAGCAAGTATAGCTCGGTTTGATCATTCGCCCACTGTGCTTTCAGCCAAGAGATCTGCGCTGGCGGGCCGTATAAAGAAGGAGTTGGGCAAGCGCCCAAGAGAAACCGGTAGTGGGGAAAGATGCAAGTTTGAGAAGAAGGTTCGCTTTTCCGAAGAGCACTCGCCGGAGGCCGGGCGAGTCGAGGTTAGCCCGCGCTCCTTGTCACTGAAGAAAGAGAAGGTGGGAGCGCCAACGGTGAGAGAGGGATTTTCTCAGTTGGGGGAAGAAGTGATAGTCGCGACGGAGGAGCAGAGAGCAGAGGAGGACTCAGGGAGGATCGCTGAGATCCCTTGTCATTCGGTGGTGGAGATAGTGGATAGCTCGGACGAGGCTCCGTTGGCTTGTCTGGCAGTCCCCTCTTCTGAAGATGAGTTGTTGCCAGATTCGACGGAGGTTGGTATCCCAGGGGTTCCCTCCCCGAGCGAGAAGATGTCTCTAGCTTCGGCAGGAGAAATGGAGGGGGCGATTGTAGTCACCGAGGCTCAGGATGAGCCTACCGTCGAAGGGCCTCCTTCGGAGGGATTAAGGAGCGGTGATGTTGGGTCGACAGTGGTGGAGGATCAAGAGGAGTCTCCTGCTGGAGAGCTTCCTCCTAAAGAGGTTGGAGGAGCTAGTGAGAGGATCGAGGCTTTGGTGGAGCCCGTGGGGGAGGAGCAGATGCTGGTGATCGAGAAGAACCCTTGGACAAGGGGGGAGGACAAGATGAGAATCTTCCAACCGAAGCTTCTCCCACTGAAGCTTTGGGGATGTTGGCGCCTGGGCTGGCTGAGGTATCTGAGAAATCCCAGGCCAGAATTTTGCTAAAAGAGGCCAGGCGGTTGAAGGCTTCTCAGCCTGAGGTTGTCCGGACTGGTCCTTCGGACGTGCAGCCCGGTAGTTTGGACCTGGCCATCGAGGCAGCATTCGCTGCCCTGATGAGGTCGGCGTTGTACCCGAGCGCGGGTCGCTCGGCAAATGAGTTCGCGGACCTGGATTTCATCGACGCCGCATTTGGTCAGCGGAATGTGGTGAAGGATGTCCACCTCCTCCCTGAAATCGACAACCCCACCCTTATGGAGCTCGCTAGGTCTTACGCCTCCCGGATGAGTTGTTGTTCAAGAGTAATGGGTGCCTTTTGGTTGACTTGATTATGCTTTCTTACTTTTATTTTGTTTCACAAAGCGCTTTGATCACCAGGGCGCTATGCTGGCGCTTGAACCTGGCAACAGGGGCCAGTCTCCAGGCCAAGAGAGTCAGCGCCGACTCTGGTTGCAAGCGGAGGCATCTGATAAACTCGAATGAGTTCTAGACGTCGCCAATGAGAACTTGGTGAAGGCGAGGGGATTGCATCAGGCCGCCCTCGACGAAGCGTCCAGGCTGAGGCTCGAAGTTAGGGAGCTATGTGGGCTCCGGACGAGGTATGACGAAGCATGCTCGGAGCTATTGCGGATCAGATCTGGGCATGCTGGAGAAATGAAAACTGTTAAGAAATAGTTTGACGAGAGTCGGGATAGTCTAAGGAAAGATGCTACCGAGGAGAGGAGTCGCCTGAATAGAATGCTCGGCGAGACGGAGGAGAAGATCCGGCAGCTACAACATTGCGTTATTGTCAGGGATGGTAGGATCAAATGGCATCAGGAGAAAATAGCCAAGCTCGACGATAAGCTCTCCTAGTCCAAGGAAGAAGCTAACAATAGGCAGTCGAGAATCAATGACCTCAAGGATATGATCGAACAGGTCAAGGCCGATAAGCTGAGGGCCTTCGGCGAGGTCGAGGAATTGACCGAGAGAATAGCCCGGCAGGAGGGGGAGGTACGATATCGTCTCTTTAACTTCCCCTATTTTCTCATTGTTGCACTGACTAATCCCGTGCTTATAGATGGAGAAAGCAAAACTCGAGGGCCAAAGTCAATTAGAGACCCTGCAAAGAGAGCTGGCGTCGAGTCGCCGGAGGAGCTTGGAGCTCGAAGGCCAGGTCGTTGAGACCGAGAAGCAAGTCGCCTCACTTCGGAGTCAGGTTGCTGAGGCTGAAAGGCAACATGCCCTACTTTGGGGCGAACAGGATGCGACCTGTGCTGAGGCATTCTAGCTCGGCGTGAAGGAGGTTTGAGCCAGGATATCTCGGGAGCACCTAGAATGGGACCTCTCTTTCCTTGAGGTGGAGGGTCATGACGTGCAGACCCCAGGGACCGAGTTATCAGCAGAGACCGAATATGAAGAGGTCTCGGATATTGACGTAGATGCTCTCCTGGGGGCTGATGCAATTGTAGACTCGGGTGTGGTTGGTCAAAAGGGGGAGAGCCATCCGAGCGACGCAGGGGGGCCCGAGGCTCATCGATCGGCCACCTTCGAAGTGGGTGGACCGAGTCATGTTTCTCCAGTGCCGGCCACTGATGCCCCTGAGGTCGGGCCCATGCCCTGATAACTGAGGACCGGTTTGGATTTTGTATTATTATTTTTCTCTTTGTTGGCCATCTATAGAAGACTTCAATGAAATTTAAAATTTTCTTTTGTCTCTATTATGCGCCTTTTTCCTCTTTTTCGTGTTATTTCGAGGATATTTAATTCGAAGGAGTCTGACAGATTGAAGGGAGTCTGATCCCAAGAATGGGGCGCCTCTTGAGCGCCTCGTTGCTATTTATTGATCCTCTTCGGTGATGGGGCGCAACTCTTCGTTTCCTGCGAGCACCCACTGAGGCGGTGACGCGTGGCGAGTTTCCGCGATAGTGGCGTTGGAGTTGATGGCCCGGGCGATCGAAATACCTGTCAGAAGTAGTTTAAATATGGATGGGGGGATGCCATCTTTAATCACTTCTCCTGTTGACCTTCCGAAATTTAGGATAGTAGGATGGCTTCTGAAAATGAAGGGGGGTCTATTGGAGTGCCAGGTAATGGCGATAATGGCCACGGGGGCAGGCCCCTTGTTGGCCCAGATGGCAACCCAGAGGGGGGGGGGGGGGGGGTGAATTGGGTTCTTTTAAAAATTTAACACTTTAAAACTTAAAACCAAATTTCACAAAGATTAAGTATGCTAGAGAATGAAGCAATAATTTAAAGCACAGTAAGAGAGAGATAGAGACAAGAGCACGACAAACACAAGATATTTATAGTGGTTCGGTGTATCCAACACCTACGTCCACTCCCAAGCAACCCTTGGGTTCACACTATAATCCACTGATTATAGTCGAGTTGTTTTACAAGCTCACAACTCCAACTTGTTGTTTTACACGGGGTCACAACGAACCCAGCCGGTTTTTCCGAGCTCACCAGCACAAAACCCAAACCCAAGCTAATCTAGCTTGTTCTCGAGGTAAACTACCTCAACTAATTCAATCCTCCTGATTGAATTAGCAAACACCAAATTGATTTAAAGTTTACAATAATGCAAAGCTCCTTAAACGAGCAAATAAACAATATAAGTAAACAAAGATTAGAAAAGCCTGTTTGAAGCGGATTTGATGTGAGCTTTTCTTCTTTTCTTCTTTTCCTCTTCTCTCTTGAAGGGTTGAATCAGGCCTCAGCTCAGATTCTTCACAAGGATTGCAGATGAGAAGTTGGAAAATCAGGACTTTTGCTCTCTTTTTCTTCACTTGAGAAATACTCCAATTTTGAGCTTGAATGCTTTGGATTTCTCTTTAAGCTTTCTGAAGTTGATGGATTTAAACTTTGACTCTTTCCTCTTTGATTTCTTGCTCAAGACTTCTCGGATTTTTCAAGTTGTTTTCTTTCTATTTTTTTTCGTCTCTCTTTTTTTTTTTTTAAGCGGACGGTCTCCCTTTTTATAGATTCTCCTTAATCCATGATTAGGTGAAAAAGTAGCCGTTATTTCTGTCCTTGGATTCCTCCTACACACAAGAAAAGTAGCCGTTAGAGATTAGGTGAGAAAATGTTACCGTTGGAGGCCGTTCTGATATTTTGAAAATCCGTTCCTGACAGGTTGGAGTCGGCTCCAACTTTTCAGGTGTCGGCTCCAAGTCGAGTATCCAAAAATAGAAAGTAAAAGTTCGTTGAGGAGTCGGCTCCGAAAAAGTTGAGTGTCGACTCGCCGCTTTTGGGTGTCGACTCCGCACTCCATAACGTGTCGGCTCCAGAAATGCTCAAGAAAACACACTCTCTGTACTCAGGTTAGAGTCAGCTCCAGAGACTGTAAGTGTCGGCTCCCGAAATCTAGGTGTCGGCTCTCGAAAACTTGGTGTCGACTCCGGAAACTGAAACAGAATGCTCTTTTCGGTGTCTCAGGTTGGAGTCGGCTCTGAAACTCTAGGTGTCGACTCCAGACCGTGCCAAAAATCAGGAAAACATCTGATCCGCCTTGGGGTCGGCTCCAGACCATCTAGGTGTCGACTCCATGCTCTGAATTTGAAAAATACTTCTGGCATTTGATTGAAAACAAGGTTCTTTATACAATTTGATTGATCAAATATTTTTAATGCCTAAAACCCTTGTTAAAACATAATGGATATACTCATGTCATTTATTAATCATCAAAATCAATAATTGGGTCAACACCCCTCCGCAAGGGGCCCCCATTAGAGCCGCGTTCTAATAACTATCGACTGGGAGGACATGTCGTTGATGCTCGTAGGCCGCGACTGACTCTAAAAGATAGTCGAAGAATACTTGGCCATCTCCACGAGGGGGCATGAGCTCCTTCATCAGATCAACAGTCGGCTGGAAGGGCAAGTGGCGACTCTTCAACAACAAATTGCTATTCTCACCGTCGAGCTAAGTTTGCGGCGTGGGGAGAGCTCAGCAGCGCCCGGTGGAGACGATAAGCCCCAATGAGGGCTCGTGTGTCTTTTTCTTTACTTTTTGTTTTTCTTTTTATGATAAATAAAAAAGAATTTTTGTAACTTTTGTGTTCGCTGCCATCTTCGAAATGTTCGTTCTCATCATGTGAGTCTTACGAACGAACCACCCCCTTGGGGGATCTCTGGTGATCTTGGCGAGACTAAGGTATGGCGTCCCCATTTTAGCCGAGGTAAGGGGAACTCATAAGTTTCAGTCGGAGTGTAGTATATCGCTCGGTTTTGCTAAAGCATAAGGAGCGTTCCGTTAGCGTTGGGGTGACAGTAGCTATCTCAGTTTAGACCGAGGGATAAGGGAACATTCAGTTTTTACCGAATCAAAAAGAGATACCTCGGTTTTTTCTGAAGTAAGGAGACTATCTTGGCTTTGAGTCGAAGCAAAAAGCAATGTCTTGGTTTAGGCTGAAATATAACAGATGGTTCGGCTTCAAGCCGAAGCAGGAGATATCGACCTGGTCTTTGTCGAAGTCGTAGGGGCGGCGTGTCTTTATTGAGGAGTACTTGGCTTCTGTTCCTTTTTATTGCTCTGCCAGCGCTTTATCTTTTTCAAGGCAAGTTGGCTTTGCGTGGGTGACAAGCATCCGACTTTCATTGGGGGACATCTTTTTCAGTGGGGATTTCCCAGGCTCGTCCATATCTCGAAGATTTGCAGGCAGTTTTTCTGCATTTAAGGCTCCTGATTCGAGATCGTGGGGAGATCTTCTGCCTTCCATAATGACCTGAGGGGTGCGCTTGGCTTTGTCCAAGGCTTCAAAGATTAATAAGAAATTCCATTCGGCTTTGGCCGAGGGTTCTGATATGTCACTCAGTCTTGGCTGAGGTTTCTGTTAATAAGAGATGTACTTCGGCTTTGGTCGAGGCTTTTGATAATAAGAGATGCACTTCGGCTCTGGCCGAGCCTTTGGGGAGCCATTCGGGCATGACGAGGCTTTGAGAAGCTACTCGAGCATGACAAGGCTTTAGGAACCATAGAGTGTATACCTGGTGGCACCATGGCACGGGGAACATTGCTTGGCCCTGCCAAAGTTCGGAGACTGTTTGGAGATCACTCGGTTCGGCCGGGGCTCATAAGCTGTCCGAATTCGACCAAGGCTTTTACGCCGTTTGGCCCGGCCGGGGCTTATAAGCTGCCCGAATCCAGCAAAAGGCTTGCAGATCACTTGGCTCCCAGCCATACTGGGAGTGCTCGGCCACACTGAGTCTTTGTGGAATAGGACTCGGCCCAACCGAGGTACGAAGATTTAGCTTAGCCCCCGGGCGTACCGAGAGTGCTCGGCCATACCGAGTCTCTGTGGAATAGGACTCGGCCCAGCCAAGATACGGAGATTTAGCTTGGCCCTCGGGCGTACTGGGAGTGCTCGGCCATACCGAGTGTCTGTGGAATAGGACTCGGCTCAGCCGAGGTACGAAGATTTAGCTTGGCTCCCGGGCGTACCGGGAGTGCTCGGCCATACCTAGTCTTTGTGGAATAGGACTCGGCCGAGTCGAGGTATGGAGATTTAGCTTGGCCCCCGAGCGTATCGGGAGTGCTCGGCCATACCGAGTCTTTGTGGAATAGGACTCCGCCCAGCTGAGGTACGGAGATTTAGCTTGGCCCCCGGGCATATCGGGAGTGCTCGGCCATACCGAGTCTTTGTGGAATAGGACTTGGCCCAACCGAGGTACGGAGATTTCGCTTGGCCCCCGAGCATACCAAGAGTGCTCAGCCATACCGAGTTTTTGTGGAATAGGACTCGGCCCAGCCGAGGTACGGAGATTTAGCTTGGCCCCTTGGGCGTACCGGGAGTGCTTGGCCATACCGAGTCTCTGTGGAATAGGACTCGGCCCAGCCGAGGTACGGAGATTTAGCTTGGCCCCCGGACGTACCAGAAGTGCTTGGCCATACCGAGTCTCTGTGGAATAGGACTCAGCCCAGCCAAGGTACGGAGATTTAGCTTGGCTCCCAGGCATACCGGGAGTGCTCGGCCATACCGAGTCTCTGTGGAATAGGACTCGGCCTAGCCGAGGTACAAAGATTTAGCTTGGCCCCGGGCGTACCGGGAGTGCTCGGCCATACCGAGTCTTATGGAATAGGACTCAGCCCAGCTGAGGTACAGAGATTTAGCTTGGCCCCCGGGCGTACCGGGAGTGCTCGGCCATACTGAGTCTCTGTGGAATAGGACTCGGCCCAGCCGAGGTACGAAGATTTAGCTTGGCCCCCAGGTGTACCGGGAGTGCTCGGCCATACCGAGTCTCTATAGAATAGGACTCGGCCCAGCTGAGGTACGAAGATTTAGCTTAGCCCCTAGTCGTACCAGGAGTTCTTGGCCATACTGAGTCTTTGTGGAATAGGACTCAGCCCAGCCGAGGTACGGAGATTTAGCTTGGCCCCCGGGCGTTCCGGGAGTGCTCGGCCATACCGAGTCTCTGTGGAATAGGACTCGGCCCAGCCGAGGTATGGAGATTTAGCTTGGCCCCCGGGCGTACTAGGAGTGCTCGGCCATACCCAGTCTTTATGGAATAGGACTTGACCCAGCCAAGGTACAGAGATTTAGCTTGGCCCCCGGGCGTACCGGGAGTGCTCGGCCATACTGAGTCTTTGTGGAATAGGACTCGGCCCAGCCAAGGTATGAAAATTTAGCTTGGCCCCTGGGCGTACCTGGAGTGCTCAGCCATACTGAGTCTCTGTGGAATAGGACTCGGCCCAGCCGAGGTACGAAGATTTAGCTTGGCCTCTAGGCGTACCAGGAGTGCTCGGCCATATCGAGTCTTTCTTGAATAGGACTCGACCCAGTCGAGGTACAGAGATTTAGCTTGGCCCCCGAGCGTTCCGGGAGTGCTCGGCCATACCGATTCTCTGTGGAATAGGACTCGGCTCAGCCGAGGTACGGAGATTTCCTACTCAAGGAGGCAGCTCGGTCGTGCCGAGAATTGGTAAGCAACATCTGTTTTTCATTATGACTTTTTGAAAAAATGATTGTAGCGATTATGCCGCGGATCATAGAAACAAGATGCCAATACTGTAAATGGGGCAAGTCTATAGAAAGTGTACCCTACTGATGGTATATGCGGAGATTATCTGAATTCCATGTCCGGGGAATAGGTTTCCCGTTCAAAGATCTTGGAGCTTGTAGGTACCGGGCCCGATGACTTCCGCCACTTGATAGGGGCCTTCCCAGTTCGGAGACAGCTTTCCTTGTTCTAGTGGTTTGGAGACAGATGCTTTCTGGAGGACAAGATCGCCAGGCGAGAAAGATTTCCCTTTGACTCTAGAGGCGTGATAGCGAGCCACTCTTTGTTGATAGGAAGCTACTCTGATCCGAGCTTTCTCTCTGATCTCCTCCACCATGTCGAGGTTGGTACGGAAATGCTCATCGTTAGCCTCCTCCAAGTAACTCTCCATCCGCGGAGAGGGGAGTCCTATCTCCACGGGGATGACGGCTTCTGTGTCGAAGGCCATCCGGAATGGGGTCTCTCCTGTGGGAACTCTCTGGGTGGTGCAGTAGGCCCATAGGATGTGGTGAAGTTCGTCTGCCCATCTTCCTCGGGCTCTGGCAAGCCGAGCCTTGATCCCTTGAAGTAGGGTCCGATTAGTTACTTCGGCTTCTCCGTTGGCTTGCGAATGCTCGACTGATGTGAGGCGGTGACAGATTTCGTGCTCCTCACAGAACTCTCGGAACTTAGGGTTTTTAAACTGCTTGCCATTGTCGGTGATGATGGTATGCGGGAGGCCGAAGCGACAAATAATGGATCTCCACACGAAGTCCTTAGCTCGAGCTTCGGTTATCTAGGCAACTACCTCGGCCTCGACCCACTTGGTGAAGTAATCAATGGCGACAAATAAGAACTTTCTCTGTCCTGTGGCGAGGGGAAATGGACCAAGGATGTCCATCCCCCACTTAGCAAAGGGCCAAGCGGAGGAAATAGGGACCAAGCTAGTGGAGGTGGAGGGGAGCCTCTAAATATTAGAATGTTTCTGACAAGGGTCGCAAGCCCGGACAAGATCGTCAGCATTCTTTTGCATGGTGGGCCAATAATGCCCCAGGCACAACACCTTGTGGCATAAGGATCGGCTCCCTAGATGATTGCCGCAAATTCCCTCATGCACTTCCCGATGAGCATAATCAGCCTCAGATGGGTGAAGACACTTAAGCAGCAGCATGGAGAAGGACCGCTTATACAGTTGGTCATCGATCAGTACATAATGGGTGGCCTACAATTTCGGCTTTCTTGCTTCCTTTCAATCGGCTGGGAGTGACGCTTATTTAAGATACTTAAATATGGGGTCGAACCAGGATGGTTCGACCTCGACCTGCATTACTCGGTCAGCCTCCGCGATGCTGGGCTTTTCTAGAATCTCTAGGGAAAACTTCCGCTCGGAATCCATCGATTCCGTGGTTGCCAGCAGGGATAATAGGTCGGCGCGTGCATTCTCGGATCTTGGGATCTGAATGACTTCAAACTCAGAGAAATGGAAAAGTAAGTCCCGCACCTCTTAAAGATACCGAATCATGTTCGGCTCTTGAGCCTCGAACTCGCCCTGCACGTGATCGGCCACCAACTAAGAGTCGGTAAAGGCATTCAGCTTCTTCACTTTAAGGTCACGGGCAATTCAGAATCTAGCAAGCAGAGCTTCATACTCGGCTTCATTATTGGAGGCTGAGAAGGAGAAGCGGACACCGTATTCGAAGGTCGCCCCCTCTGGGCTGGTGAGGATTAAGCCAGCATCGGAGCCATTGGCATTAGATGATCCATCAATGTGGAGCAGCCATAGGGCATCAGATCTCGGATGCTCAGAGGAGTCCGAAGTGGAGCCATCCTCGGGGATAGTGCATTCGAGGAGGAAATCAGCTAGAACTTGGGCTTTGATGGCCGGGCGAGGTTGGTATCGGATGTCATGCTCGCTTAGCTCGACGACACATTTGGTCATTCTCCTTGATGTCTCCGGACGATGGACCACCGCTTTGATGGGTTGGTTGGTCAGGACCATCACAGAATGTGCTTGAAAATACGGTCGTAGCTTCAGACCGACGTTATCAGGGCCAAATCCAACTTCTCGATCCGGGTGTACCTTGTCTCAGCATCTCGGAGCAGTTTGCTGACATATAGACTAGCTTTTGGGTCTTGTTCTCTTCTCTGACCAATACTGAGCCAATGGCGCCTTCCAAAACTGCTAAGTACAAGAACAGCATTTTCCCTGGATTTGGACTGCTGAGGAGGGGTGGAGAGCCGAGATACCTTTTGAGGTCCTCGAACGATTTCTAATACTCGGGAGACCATTAGAAATTCTTAGCTGATCAGAGAGCTTTGAAGAAAGGGAGGCATCTCTCGGCTGACCGAGCCATGAAGCGGTTGAGGGCCGTGATCCTTCCAGTCAGGCACTGGACTTCCTTGACGGACACTGGAGGCCCCATTTGCTGAAGGGCCTGGATCTTCTGCGAATTGGCCTCAATGCCTCGTTGGGAAACCATGAAGCCTAGAAACTTCCCAGAATTAACGCCGAAGGCGCACTTAGTCGGGTTGAGCTTCATTTGATATTTTTGAAGCGTCGCGAAGCTCTCCGAGAGATCCTCAATGTACTGGGATGCTTCTTTGCTTTTGACCAGCATGTCATTGACGTACACCTCCATGTTACGGTCGATCTGCTCCTTAAAGACCTTGTTAACTAGCCTTTGGTAAGTAGCACTGTATTTTTCAGACCGAAAGGCATGACACGGTAACAATAAGTACCTCGGTCGGTTATGAAGGCGGTCTTCTCTTCATCCTCGGGCGCCATTCGGATTTGGTTGTAGCCCAAATAGGCATCTATGAAGGCTAGCATCTGGTGACCCGAAGTAGCGTCTACAAGCTGGTCGATCCAGAGGAGAGGGAAGCTGTCCTTCGAGCATGCTTTGTTGAGGTCGGTAAGTCGATGCAGATCCGCCACTTGTCATTCGACTTCTTCACCATAACAACATTTGACAGCCAGCTAGGATAGTTTACCTCCCGAATAAAATTCGCTTTGATAAGCTTGTCGACTTCTTCCTCAATAGGCTTCTATCGCTTAGGGGCAAAGCTCCTTTTCTTCTGCTTAATGGGCCGAGACATCTCGTCCATATTGAGACAGTGGACGATAACGTCTGGGCTGATCCCCGGCATATAAGAAGCGGACCAGGCGAAGACATCAGCATTCTTTCAGAGAAAGTCGATCAGCTCCAGCCGAGGTTTCCCTTTCAGTACCGATCCGATCTTTATAGTTCGGTCGGGCCGGGCTTCGTTCAGCGGTACCTCCTCTAGCTCTTCGGCTGGCTCTCCTCGTTGCTCGGCAAAATCCTCTCGAGTGTCCAGCCCATCAACCTTGGGCAGTTTGGACTGAATGCTGGTGACGAAGCATTGCCGAGCCATAGCTTGGCTTCCTTGAGCTACACCAACTCCCCATTCGGTAGGGAACTTCATGACTAGATGCGGGATGGAGACAGCAGCTCCAAGGGACATTAGGCCAGGTCTCCCAAAGATTGCATTGTAGGGCGACCAAAGCTTGGTCACCAAGAAATCTGTGTGAATAGTGGCAATACAGGGCCAAATTCCTGCTCGGACCGTCAAGGTCACGACCCCCTCTGGGGTAATAATATCACCGGTGAACCCCATTAGCGTAGAGTCCACGACTCGGAGACTCTCCATGAGTTGTTTCATCTTCACAAATACATCGAGGTACAGAATATTGACAGAGCTCCCACTATCAATAAGAATCTGGCTTACAACATAATTGTTTAGATTGAGAGAGATAACCAGCGCATCAGCATGCGGGAACTGTATCTTCTGGAGGTCATCATCGGAGAAGGAGAGCTCATCAATCCGTTCTCTCTTTGGTGCCGAATCTTCTTCATCATCCCGCCGGCCCGACGAACTACCGACTGCCTCGATCACATTGATGTGGCCAATAGCCGAAGGATTTGGAGGAGGAGGCTGCTGAGGCTCGGGCTGGTGGTCACCCCCATTTCTTGGCTCGGACGCTCTCTTGAATTGATTCAGTCTGCCCCGCTGGATGAGCCTCTTGATTTTATTCTTCAGCTGCCAGCATTCTTCGATGTCGTGGCCATGGTCTCGGTGGTAGCGGCAGTACTTGGTGGGGTCTCTCCGAGTCGCATTCCCTCGAAGAGGAGGCGGTCGAGGGAAGTTGGCGCTCTATCTCCATAAGGATCTGCGTCCTAGGGGCAGTGAGCGGGGTGAACTGGTTGAACCTCCTAGGCGGGCTCCAGGTGCGATTCTTCAGTAGCGGTAGAGGAAACCTTTGGCGGCGAGGTGGGCTTAGCTGACAGACAGATCGGTATTTGTTCGAGCCCTTGGACTCCTTCTTCCTTGCCAGCTCGGCGCGGGCAGTCCTTCGCGATTCCTTGACTCTGGCATACTTGTCCGCTAGGGCCATCATATCGGAGAGGTTCGGAGGGTAACTGACCTCCAATGCCAAGTAGAAGTCACTCTCCTTTAACACTCCATCCTCTAGGGCGGACATGGCCGCCTTATGGTTAAGGTGATCCACTTCCAGCATGGCCGTGTTAAAATGACCGATATAGTTCTTCAAGGATTCCCCCTCTCTCTGCTTAACCTTGGAGAGGAAATCATATCTTCATTGGTGACGGTGGCTGCTGACGAACTGGCTGATGAAGAGGCAACTCAGCTCGTCGAATGAACCAACAGAACCTGGTTTTAAGGCATTAAACCAGGTTCGAGCGGACCCTCTAAGGGTAGAGGGGAAGGCGCGGCAGAGAATTGCATCTGATGCCCCATGGAACATCATGATCGATCGAAAGCTACTGAGGTGGCCGTCGGGATCGGAGGATCCGTGATAAAGCTCGATGGCGGGCAGCTTGACATGGGAGGGAATCACTTCCCCATGAT
Organism: Calamus simplicifolius; assembly: GCA_900491605.1. Lineage (NCBI taxonomy): Eukaryota > Viridiplantae > Streptophyta > Magnoliopsida > Arecales > Arecaceae > Calamus > Calamus simplicifolius. Next base: position 855,815 of record UESW01003840.1, on the reverse strand, counting down.
CTCCTTGGAGAAGGGAATGCCCTACTCCACCTTATGCTGAAGTGGATGGGCCTGCTTGGCAGCGTCCAACTCCTGGCGCATCTCCTGGATCTGTCGGTGGATCTCCTCTTTGGGCATAGTAGGGAGGGGCTGGGCGAGGAGAATGCGGAGACAGTGTCGAGTTGTGGTGAGAGAACACCGGAGAGAGGGATCGGGCCTGCCGAGATCTAGGGAGATCCTTGCCGCAGACCCTTGCGGGGCTGGCCCAGCTCCCTTAGGATGATGAGGGGGGTCTGCAACTCCATGTGGACCGGAAGAAGAGATTGCTAAGGAAATGGGGACCACGGCCTCCTCAGGAAGGTGCGGAGCAGGAGCAGCTGGACGGGGAGCTTCATGGCGTCCTTGAATCAGATGGGTCAGAGCTTGGACCTGCTGGACCAGTGTGCAAACTGGTCCTGGGTCACTGGGGCCGTTGGTGGCGATGGAGTCTCAACTGGTGGTGGCGGCGGCACCACACTGCTCATCGGATCAGGTCTTTGGGAGGCGACCTGATCCCGGGCTTCAGAAGTAGCCCTTCTTCGATTGGCCATTGGAGGGGTTCTCTTCAAGATCGAGATCCTTATCTCCTTTTTTTCAAGTTTATGGGACTTGAGGGCCCTTCCTCTAGAACCATTTGTTGTTGCTGGAATCCGTCCTTCAACTCGGGTGCGGTCGAGCTTTAGATTGGGCTCCCTTTTGGACGGACCTACAAAACAGTCCTTACGTGACAGGCGTTGGGAGTGGCCCTCTGTGGAAGACCCTCCAATGCTCAAGTCAGCGAAGATCAACAATGAACAAATATGGGAAGAAGGCTCTCACTGAAGAGTCCCTCCAGAGTGGCCTTTTGGGAGCTCCGAGTAGAGCTTTAATGGCGGAAAGGGGTGAGCAGAGATAGAGTGAGAGTAGTGCTGAGAATGCATCAGGAATGCATTACCTGAGAGAATCTAGGACTGTGCTATTTATAGGCGATCACCTGATTCTTTGAGCGTGTCATAGGAGGTCTGAAAGTTGTTGGGATTCGAGGCTGATTCGAATCAGGCTATTGTGAGGCCGGTGGGATCCGTATCTTGTTAGTTAGAGGATCGACGACCGAGAGGGCTATCCGGCGCTTTGAGATTCAGCGATCATATAGGCTCTAGGCCGTTTCTGGTAGTATAAGCATGATTGCCTATGTGGATCCTTGTTCGGTCATCATGGTTCTGCAGAGGTAGGTGCCTGAGTGCCTTGGTCGGGCCGAGGCATAGAGAACGACCTGATCCATCGAAGTATGGAAAGGCTCGGTTTGCCGAGGTATCTGCTGACTCGGTCTACCGAGGTATGACAAAGGAGTAAGCTGGGCGTAAGGATGGTTTGATTCCACAGAGGTATGGATATCGCCCGGGCAGGCCGAGTTATGGACCGCTCGGGCTAGGGCCGAGAGATATGGCTCGCTCGGGCTATGATCGAGAGATAGAGATCGCTCGGACTAGGATCGAGACATATGGATCGCTCGGCCTGGGGCCGAGAGATAGGGATCGCTCGGGCTGGGGCCGAGAGATAGAGATCGCTCGGATTAGGACCGAGACATATGGATCGCTCGGCCTAGGACCGAGACATAGGGATCGCTTGGGCTGGGGCCAAGAGATAAGGATAGCTCGGCTAGTGAGGCATAGAGATGTAATCCGTACCTAGGGAATCCTTGGTTCACCAAGGGGCTAAGGTGCCTCAATCCACCGAGGTATAATGGTTGGTTCATTTCTTGCGGGCACCGCGTAGCGAGTGGGAGTCAAGGCTGATCCTAACCCGTTGTACGGTTATCAATGCAATGATGATTTTATCCCTCAACACCTAGCTACATCGTTAGGTTTGAGTTCCACTAAGATCAAGTAAAAGGCATTCAGTCCGATCGAAGAAAAAGCTAATCTAAAGTTTACTCTTAATCTGAAAATTTTTAACTTGAAGAAACTCGTATTAATGCTTGTTTCTTCTTTGTACTCGATCGGAGTTGACCAATTTCTACTTCTTGATTTGCTCAATTAAAAGGTGAATTTTTATACTTAATTTCAAGTTGAGCTTATTGTAATTAAATGGCCAACTAATATATGGATGAATTTTTTTTATAAAAAAGTAAAATATCGCTTTCATCCACCCCCATACCACATCAAGAAAAAATTAAATATAGGACCTGAACCTCATGCCAATAAATAAATAAATCATAAGAATGACCCCAATGAATTGTAAGCAAATCATGTAAAGTACCTATATATATCGAACAGGATCCGACCATTCTTAAACATCAAAATTAAGGATGCTGATCGATGGCTTATCACAGCATAGAGCAACAGTACTACAACTGCACAACAACAAAGCCAAAGCCACCTCAATTAACTAAGAAGCAACAAACATCTAGGGATAACAGGCACGCAATCACACACACAGTTTAGCTGACTCTGCATCCAAAGTGATCAAGAGTGAGCTTTACAGAGTCGATATCGACTCTTTTGTTCGATGCATCGAAGAAGCAGAAAGGAAGTAAATTAAAACCGCTGCGAGTTGAGTAACATGCATGGTCGTTCTACCTACCACAGGTGAGCAAAGACGCCACTGTTTCTGAGAACTTGGAGAAAGTGCAAGCAGTCCTCAAACAGCATGTCCGGCCGGCTGCTTTTACTTTTATTAGAGGAGGAGGTAGAGGTAGCAGGGCAGTGAAGAAAGAGTTCATCGACGAGACACAGGCCCCCATCTTTCAGCAGTAGTTTGCGGAGAAGCGCCAATCCAGTCCTCCCTCCAGCATTCATTTTGAGGACTAGGAAGTCTCCACGAGCCGCGGTTTTATTAAACCAGTCGAGAATATCAGATGCCTCCTGATCATGATCTGCAGGAGCTGGAAGAGGATCGTGTTGTTCCGATAACGTCGACCCAGCTGGGGAATGCACAAAGGTGATGCCAGGCCTCCCTGCGTAAGAAGTGCCAAGGGATACGTCACCGTCCACCGCGTAGATGTCGAATGCCCGAGACTTTGCCGGATAGAGAGGCAGGAACCAGTTGGCGATGCTGGAATCGGCATACGGACGACCTGCCCCAATCTCGATAAACATCAACCGCTCGCGAGCCGAAATATCCACAAAGTCGGGCAGATAGGAAAAGCCGGCCCGTACCCGTAGAGCACTACCCGCTGATTTAGATTTTTCTCTGTCCAGAGGTTCCAGATATCCCATGAAATCCTTGTTGTTCACGACGGATCGGCAGTTTCCAGTATGATGATAGAGCTCATGATTCGAGTGCTGCTCTGTCATCATCATCATCATCACCACCACCATTAGCAGCAGCAGCAGCAGCATCTTCTTCTTGTTTCTTAAAGGCTACCAACGTAAAGGCGGCGTCGACCTCGTATACATGCGCTATGGAGGAACGCTTCAACAAGGACGAAATGGGAGCAGCCAGCTTCATCGTGCTAAAACCAGTCGACATGCTCGGAATGAGCACGACGCCGAAGCCGCCTGGCTTGAGGACGCGCTCCATCTCAAGCACGAGAAGAGCTGCAGGGACAGCAGCAGCCCTATGATGATCATGAGAAGACCACCTGGAGAAGGCGAAGTCAAAGGAATCGTCCTCAAATGCGATGATCTTGTAGGCGAGGGCGAGGCCTTTTCTCGCGAGGGAGGAAAACAAGTGCGGACCAACTGCAAGGGCATCTTTGAAGCCTAATTCTTGAAGCACCGACGCATCGGAGGAAGCCTTGGCCCCCCAACACAGAGAGCCCTTGCACCCGAATTCAGGATCTTCCTGTCCCTCAGCTCTCTAAAGATGATGATGATGCTGCTGGCGGTGAGATCATCAGTAGTGCACGATGATGATGATGATGATGATGATGGAGGTTCCGCAAGGGGGAACGGATAGAAGGTGACAGGTTTCAGGAAGCGACCTGGGAAGAACTTCTGACGGCCGGATCCGGAAGCGGTACCCACGTCACAATCATGATCTGTGCTCTCCGGCCGGAAGATTTCCACCGCATCGTCGTCATCAGAGATGATCCACAAAAGGGAAATCATGGCCAGTACTGCCAAGAAGGCAAACATGAGGGCTCGCCTAACCAACAACGATCCACGAAGCATTTAACTTGGAGACCTTGAAAGCCATGGCGGACGTTTCCTAGCTAGATCTCTATTCGTTTTATTTAATTTGTTTTTCCTTTTGGAACTCGATCGGGATCGACGATCGTTACCGAGTGAGAAGATACAGTGCAGTGAAGGAATTTCCGCAAATTAAGTACGTGTCTATAAATTAATTCGATCGATCTCACTTTCACTGGATCCTCAGATCGATCTTGTCTTTTTCAAACAGAAATTAAGATCGAAGAGAAACCAGACAGATCGAGCAGAGAAATTAAGGCGATGCAGCAGCGCTTACCTCGACACCTCAAATAATGCTCTTAATGCATGCTAATGCGCATATCCTCTTTCCTTTCTCATGGAAAAGTAGAGATCGCGGGCCGAGAGGTAAGAAGAAGCTGGGGGAAAAAACGAAGAAATTAAGGGGTTTAGCGAGTGCAGAACCTGGAAGAGGTATGGTTTCCACCCACGAGGAACCTCAGCGGCATTTGAGATCCAAGCCAAGCTCTCCTTGGAGGAAGAATCGAATCGCACCGCTGATCCCAGATCGCCACCATTTTCCCAAGGTTTTCTGGGAAGGCTTACATCGATCGATCGCGGTTGCCTGACCAAGATAGAATCGAGAGACGAAATTAGGCTTTTTTGGGTTCGGTTCCGCTTTCTCAAACACCTGCTCTGCTCTGCTTGAGGCCGGGCGGCTTTAAAGTTAAACTAATGGTGGTGGTAGACTGTTGAGTTTTTAAAACGTAAAACGATATACGAGAGCGTGGGTTGGTTGCTGTTCTGAACCGAACAGCTAGCGAACCTCGCTAAGCATGCTCATGGTTCGCAGATCATGTATAGTTAAAATAGTGCAATTATCATATGCTTTTGGAGGGCCGCTAGCTAGCTGCTGTTACATGCCATCTTGGCACGGCACCAAACTTTTAGCTCAAGGTTGCAGGTTGCTTAGCCCCAATTTTTCTTTTTTTTTTATTAAAAAACAATCCGTATTAATGGCGTGTTCCCTACGAAAGAACCGTTTATTCCGCCGAATTAATGTTCAACTAGTACTTAACCGCTGCATAAGATGGGGAACCGAGCAGTCGCACACAAAATTTTAGTGCTTTCTCTCTGTGAACCATAATCACTGGAAAATGAAAAACAGCTATATGCATATTTATAATAATATCATAATAGTAGTTAAAAAATCATACAATTAAATATATTATTAGTTGTTTCAATCATGATAATTTATTTAATTTTAAATATCTATATCAAATATTATTTTTTTAAATAAAATAAAATAAAACCTATGAAGTGTCTATCAACTCTCTTGCCACGTATCCATCCGAAAAGATATTAGCATGGAGGAAAAGAAAATTAAAAGTTATCTAAAAATAAGAGGAGGGGGAAACTTGCTTGCCCGCCTTCAGGCAGCTGACAGTGCCACAGTGGAACAGCCCTGCGTTGTTGCTTTAGGTTTTTGTCACGCACGGCTAACATTACTTTGACCTCGAGCAAACCTCGAAAACCTTGCTCGAGGGTTTTCATTTGCCGCACTATCTATCATGTAGTCCTAGCTTGACAATCGGACGACACGTAATAGCCCGTCATGGTAGCTATTATTTTATTTAAGATAAATTTGATAAGCATGAGAAACGTTTCAATTGTCTCCAGTGAGAGACTTCGGATCCACGATCCCAATTGAACGGTCGGGCGGGCAAAAGGGGGCTGTGTGCGCGTAATCCAGTAGTCAAGGGAAAAAAAATCTCGTATGCCCGTCTTAATTCCTTGGCACATGGCTTCTGGATCCAAATCCTGATGCAAACAAAGTTCAGGCAGGCCCACTTTCCAATGAGAAGGGCTTCATTTTAGGTTGATTGTGTGTGGACACGAACGACCAGCACCACTAATGCATGCATAATTCAGATGCATCAAACACGACAATGGAAAGTTGATGGAAAAAAATTAAAAAATAAATAAAAATAAAATAACCATAGGGCCCGGCCATAAATTCAAGAACTTGAAACGCACAGAAATGGGTTTCCCAACCTGAACAAATACAAATAATCTTTAACAGACTGCAAGCGACGACAAGTGCTCGACAAGTCCCAGAACAATCACATCACCGTCACTTTATCACATTCATGTTTATTCAACCACCGAGGACAAAAATATATATATATCACGGAATCACAGCCAATCATGAAAGCCGGTATCTATTATCTTGATCCACATCATGCATGCGGTAATACGACGAGCAAAGATCAAACGTCCAACCCATCGCCCCGCATCAACAGTCCTATTATTAGCTCTGTTGTTGTTGGTAGAGAAACGAAGACATGAAAAGAAAATTGCCATCGGCGAAACTAATTTACTACTTTGATGCCAACGAGGATCCATTGAGGGCCGGAGTAACCGGGTGCTGGGAGGCCGGAGTAACCGGCTGCTGGAGGGCCGGGTCCACTGGAAACATCTCACATGAGCTAGGTGTGCCATCAGTTGATCCAAGAGCACCATAGCTACCATTGCTTCCACCATTGGAACAGCTGCCATAGAAGAACAAAGCCCAATGAACCATTCAAACAGGACAAGCACAATTTGAAAAGGGTCATCAAAGAACTGTTTCCTTCTTTTAAAAAAAAAAAAAAAAAAAATTTGTAGAATGAAGTCATACCTCTAGGTACCACACAGGGATCATGGCGACCCCTTGCTATAAGCTCGGTTTCACGTCTATCTCTGGTCACCGTATTCTGTTTCTTCTGCAGAGATCAATTACATATTAACCATCAAAACAGCATTAAACTCCATCAATGCAGTAAAGGTTGATAAGGAAAACAAGAACAGAAATTTTTCTTTACGATGAAGTGGTCACATAGGCACTGCAACTACAAGCATGTGTCTGTGTCTGAATATTATTATTTCATTATGTCAAGGGCCTCAAATGATCAGATGGACAAGAGAATTTTTATTAGGGAAACGAGGAGATCAGATTTTCTACTGAACCCACAGAATTCAACATGTTTTATCATAATATAATTAAAGTAAGCAGCACAAGGATCTACATATTATGGTAAGACTTTCCACACACTAGGGTAGAAATGGTGCTAACAATGACATATATGGAGAGAATTGGCTTACCCCAATTGTAGAGGTTGGTTTAAAAGCTATTCTCATGTAGATGGTTTCCCCGTTCGATATCCCTCCCTGTACACAAGCATCTTCAAATTTTTAGGAACACAGTAAATTTAATCAATGAATTCATAAAATTGCAGGACTGAGGAGCAACTACAGGAATAAATGGCAAAGGAACAAACCTGTATACCACCCGATCGATTTGTTCTCGCTCGAATGTTTCCATTCTCATCTATATAGAACTCATCATTATGCTCACTTCCAGTCATAAAAGTACCTGCATAGATTAGTTTAAGCACAGTCATTACACCATTACTGAAATTAACAGGACAATATGTTCTCTGTTTCCACAACCGATCAAAATGGCCATGCCAAGTTGTATCATAAAGCATGCACATTTGGGACATAGGTTGAGCCATCAACCTTAAAAAGTTGATCATACTACCAGTTTATGTTCACCAACCTGCAAATCCACTGCCGAACTCAAATCCTTTGGTTGCTGGCAGAGACAGTGCAGCTTTTGCTAAGTCGGCTTCAAGTTTATCAAAGACTGGAGAACCTAGACCCTGATGCAATATGGTGATAGTAGTTATTTAACTAATCTGAAAGGAAATTATAAAACATCTTAGATATGTCTAGATAGACAGCAAATCAGGCAAAAATGATCTGGAAAACAAAAGGAACAATATTAGCAGAATAAACAAATACTTTTACTAATCTGTGCTATGGTAGAAATGACGAATAATGGGTATTCCACTTAGGAAGAGCTATACAATTCAGGGAATAAGGTGAAATACTCACACGTGGAACATTTCTTGCAATGCATGTCACAACGCCACCAACAGAGTCCCCTTTCACTCGTACATGGTCAATGGCATCAATCATCTTCTGAGCATACTCTGGATCTGGACACCTAACTATGTTGCTCTCTATCTGGTAAAATTTCACGTAGAGAACTTCAATACAACATAAAGAAATCTATAACTTTTAAGGGATCAAGAAACTACAAACCTGCTCAAAGGCCACGGTGTCATTATCAACCACGCCCTCTGGAAGTACAACTTTATGCACTTGAGAAACATATGCCAGAACCTATGAAAAACACAGAAATGTTTAACAGAAATTCTCAGCACTGCCGCATGAAAAGCATATAGTATTCATAACTCAAAATCAGTTGTTTTAGCAAGTGATGCACAAGTCAAAAATAGTGACAAACACATTTGATGCAACAATTTAATAGCTTTAACGAGATAAGTTCTTTCTTTCTTTATTTTCTCTCCATGTGAGATTAGCAGAGAACAAAGATATTTTAACAGGGAAATGAAAACTGTATCTAAGTTCATTCCATTAGACATTAGTAAGATACAAAGCACATGTCAAGTGTAGCATCAGAAAATTTGCTGGCATAGATATCGAATCTAAATCCACTGCATGTTCATAAGTTCTATGGATCTTAGGACAAGGACGGAGCCACAGGGAGATTGAAAGTGCATCAGAGTTTGCCAACTATATCCAGAAGATACACAATAACCCACATTGAGAAAGAAATGAAACCACATACTTCAGAAATTAATAAACACAATTTGATGCACAAACAGACCTCAGTTCCTGCTTTCATTTTCAGAATCTTTTTCGCAACAGCTCCAGCTGCAACTCTCCCAATGGTTTCTCTTGCTGACGATCTGCCACCCCCTACAGTTCCATTTCATAATATCATAAACCACAGGCATTTAAAGTTTAAAGATTTATGTTCAAACATCAACTGCTGGAGTGACAGTGAATATCAATCTCTCTGTGGCAATCTACAGACTGGAGTTGAAGATTTCTCATAAGGAAGATTTTATATGTAAAACATGTTTTTCTAAAACACTGTTTTTCTAAAAGGTTGCTGAAAGGCTGTAAAACATGTTTTTCTAAAACAGTGCTAAAGCAAAAAAAAAAAAAAGGCCAACACTTTAACTCCAAATTTACACTTGAACCCCTTATTATCACACAAAACATAGGGTTTACACCCTTTCCATGGACATTTTTGAGGAAGGCAGCCACACTCTTCTCATAATAAAGCAGAATCTTAAAGGAAAATACGATACCTGCACTGATCTTAAACCATATTTAAAATCATATGTTGCATCTGCATGAGAAGGCCTATATGCCATAGACATTTCACTATAATCCTGCAAGAATCCAAGGGTTCAACAATTACAAGTTGAATAAACAAACAATATAAATGTAATAATCAAAAGAGCCGCCCCCATTTCTGTTAGGTGCTTACATGTCCCCTCTGATCTGTATTTGGGACAGAAACATGGATTGCAGTTCCGGTTGTCATTCCTGCAAATATGCATCGTGCATCACTCAACTTAATCAAACAATGCCAGAGTATGCTGACAGGAGGTCTGACTTTGTGCAGTGACACCTAAACATGTGTGCTACAAAGAAAGGAGGAAAAAGTTATTTCACCTTCATAGACTCCAGAAAGAATTCGGCAGGTATCAGTCTCCTTCCTTGGAGTAGTTATTCTGCTTTGACCTGGCCTCCTGGGTACAACATCTAAGTGAGGCTAAATGAAAGCATACCACAACACTTTTGCTATCATATAGGGTAAAAAAAAACAAACATGATGTTTACAAAATGGTAAGACAGTTGAGAATGAAGTGTTAAAAATGTAAATTTAGAGTCTGTTTGGAAAGTGCATGGAACCTTCTATCAAGTTCTGCTTGCATATCAGCTTCAGAAAGAGGAATTCTTGGTGGGCATCCACTGATGATACATCCAACGCCACCTCCATGAGATTCTCCATAAGTTGCCACTTTAAAGTAATTTCCAAATACATTTCCAGTTGCCTTCACCTCTGCTCTTTCAAAATAGGTATATAACGTTAGATTTATTCAGAACTGCGCCTACAGAAGTGACAGATGATCATAACCTACAAACATATGAGGCCCAAATGACCATCTTGAAGGGCTCGTAAATAACACAACTGATAGTAAGTTGCAAAATTTTTCATGCAAACACTGACACAAAGGGAAAGCATGAAAATAACACCTAGACATGGATGCCCTTTATGAAACTTGATGATCATTAAACTTCGGATATGACTTCTAAACTATTGTATTGATATTATCCAACTGTCACCATGTTGAGACATAGTTGAATTTGTAACGAGAACATGAGAGGAGAACTGCCAAATTAATGGGTGAACCGAAGAAGCCTCACTGAAAAATTACGTTAACATGAAAATATATGGTACTCATAAAACAAGTGATATACGACACAGTATAACACTATATGAAATCTATGATATATTAGATAAAGAAATAAATAATTGAGCTATTTTAGGCCTAGTTAGAACTACGATCAGTACTCACCAACAGATATCAAGGAGTGGAAGGAAAAGAAGCTGGTGCTGAAAATCATGCAGACAACACAGTCTGCATTGATTCTCTGAACAGAAGTTAATGTCATCAAAATCATGGGCTAGAAATAAATGTGAGCATTACAGAGGATCTTCAATAAATAATTTGTTACATATAAAAATTAAAATAACATACTTACTTGATGCTGAATTCATCATAATATTATTTACCTGATGCGGATGCGGAGTTCATCATGACAATATGTAGACTTGAGCCTTAGAATGTCTTCAGATAGCCTCTTCTGAAGAATAATTAGTTTCTCTCCCTTAGCCTCATTCCTTTAGAGAACGATGAATTCTTGCTTACTTCCTTAGGCAGAGAGATGACTAATTATTTATATATATAACGATCAATTGGTATGTCCATCAAACACCAATTAATGTCTTTAATTTCTTTTAATACCTCATCTTAATAATAATGGCTTAATCTTTCGGACCATTAACCGGTAACCCTTCATCTTCTGGACACGCAGAAAATTGGGTGGCCCTTCACCTTTCGAGGCTAGATTGAGAAAAGAGCGACTCTTCGCCTTTGTAACAATCTTGCATTAAAGAAAGGTTTTGCATTGAAGGGTTAATCTAACATTCTCCCACTTGGGCCGAAAGTTTATGATATTAATATTTAATAATGTAAACATTAGGCGCGCAAAATTAAATTTTATAATGTCATTTTTTTCATCATGATTGACTTTAACAAAATAAATCACATAATAAGAGTTATGGCGGTTATACACATCCAATTTGCATACTCCCTTCCATATACTACTGTATTAGCAACTTATCATGTTAGGTCACGTAATTTATATATAAATAACTTAATATCCACTTAATTATCTAAAAGACAGTAAATTTCTTGTTCAAAACATAAGTGTATACAAGCATAAGGAACAAGAAATAAGAAATAAAACCAGAAACATTTCATATTAATGAGCTCAAGAGTGGCACAACATAATATCATCATAATCAATCTTTAATACATAACATCATCATAATCAATCTTTAATACAACCAAGACCCATTCTATGTACATGTTCTTTAAATGTTTTTGGTTGTAAACCTTTAGTCAAAGGATCTGCTATCATAAGATCCATTCTAATATGTTCAATGCACACTCTTTGTTTCTGGACCTCCTCCTTGACAGTAAAGTACTTTAATTCCATATGTTTAGCACCTCTGGAATATTTGTCATTCTTGGAGAAGAAAACTGCTGCGGAATTATCACAATAAATTTGCAGCGGCTTGGTAATGGTGTCGACAACCCCAAGTCCTGAAATAAAGTTTCGTAGCCATAATGCTTGAATTGTAGCTTCATAACATGCTACAAATTCTGCTTCCATAATGGAGGAGGCAATAATTGATTGTTTGGTACTTTTTCATGAAATTGCTCCTTCTCCCAATAGGAACACATAGCCAAAAGTTGACTTTCTACCGTCAACACAACCAGCAAAATCTGAATCTGAATATCCAATCACTTCCAACTGATCGGATCTTCTAAATGTGAGCATATAATCCTTAGTTCCTTGAAGATATCTCATCACTTTCTTTGCAGCTTTCCAATGATCAATACTAGGATTACTCTGATAGCGGCCCAACATCCCAACCGCGAAGCTGATATCTGGTGTTGTACAGGTTTGCAAATACATCAAGCTACCCACAACTGAAGCATATGGAATAGATTCCATTTGCTTACGTTCCACATCATTCTTTGAACATTGCATTAGACTAAATTTATCCCCTTTTTGTATTGGAACAATTCCTGCTGAACAGTTGTTCATATTAAAATTTTCAAGAATTTTCTCGATATAAGTTTTCTGAGACAACCCTAACAATCCATGTGATCTCTTTCTGAATATGGAAATTCCTATCACATAAGATGCCTCTCCCATATCTTTCATCTCAAAATTTTTAGAGAAAAAAATTTTAGTCTCATACAAGATACCTAAATCATTAGCAGCAAGCAAAATATCATCAATATATAGAACCAAAAATATAAACTTACTTCCACAAATTTTTCGGTAAATGCATCGATCAACGATAATTTTATGAAAACCAAAAGATGTAATAGTATCATTGAACTTAATATACCATTATCTCAAAGCTTGTTTAAGTCCATATATTGATTTTTTAAGTTTACACACCATATGATCCTTTCCTTCCATGGAAAAACCTTCGGGTTGATCCATATAAATTTCTTCCTCTATATCCCCATTAAGAAAGATTGTTTTCACATCCATTTGATGTAACTCTAAATCATATTGAGCTACCAAAGCCATAATGAATCTTAATGAATCTTTCTTTGAAACGGGTAAAAATGTCTATTTATAATCAATGCCATCCTTCTGAGTATAACCCTTGGCAACAAGTCTAGCTTTAAAACGTTCGATATTGCCTTTCAAGTCACGTTTGGTTTTAAAAACCCATTTACATCCAACTTGTTTAGAACCTTCTGGCAATTCGATAAGATCCCAGACATTGTTTTCAGCCATGGATTTTAATTCATCTTTCATAACATTAATCCATTTATCAGACTTATCACTGTTAATGGCTTGTGAAAATGAAACAGGATCTTCATAAATGCCACAATCAAAATCTGACTCTTGCAAATAAACCAAATAATCATCTGAAATAACTGATTTCTGTATCCTTACAGGTTTACTTAATGGTATTCCATATGGTTCATTTTTGTCAGCTATTGGTAGATTAGACTCTTCATGGGGTGCTTTTCCATTCAAACATTGTTCATTATTGTTTTGTTTTTGTAATTCTGGAACAATGCATGGAATGATTGTAGGTTCAGAAACATTTATGGGTAATGAAACATTAGCCCTTACTTCATTGATATCCATAATCTGTTTGTTAGCACTCCCACTAACCTCACCATTCTCAATAAATTTGGCATTGCCTGTCTCAACAATTCTAGAACTATGGTTCGGACAATAAAACCTGTACCCTTTGGATTTCTCTGGGTAACCTATAAAGTAACCACTGACAGTTCGAGAATCCAATTTCTTTTCATGTGGATTATACAGTCGTGCTTCTACTGGACAACCCTAAACATGCAGGTGTCTTAAACTAGGTTTTCTTCCAGTCCATAACTCAAAAGGAATTTTAGAAACTGCCTTACTAGGAATCCTATTCAGTGAATATACTGCAGTTCTTAAAGCAAATGTCCACAAAGATTTGGTAATGAGGAATTACTCATCATACTCCTAACCATATCCATTAATGTTCTATTTCGCCTTTCTGCTACACCATTTTGTTGAAGTGTGCCTGGCATAGTATACTGTGCACATATGCCATGTCTTTCGAGGAATTTTGCAAATGGACCTGGGTTTTGCCCTGATTGATTATACTTTCCATAATACTCACCACCTCTATCAGATCTTACTATTTTCACTTTTCTGTCTAATTATCTTTCAACCTCTTTAGTAAATATCTCAAGAGCATTTACAGCTTGAGATTTTCCTTTAAGCAAATAGACATATCCATAACGAGAAAAATCATCAATAAAGGTGATAAAGAACTTTTCTCCACCAAAGGATGGAGTGTCAAAAGGTCCACATACATCAGTGTGTATAATTTCAAGAAGCTGAGTACTTCTTGTAGCTCCTTTCTTATTATGTTTGGTTTGCTTTCCCTTAATGCAATCCACACATAAACAAAGATCAGTAAAATCTAGATTTGGTAAAATCTCATTCTTTACTAATCTTTGTTGTCGTTCTTTGGATATATGACCCAAACATTTATGCCACAAGAAAGCAGAGTTGTCATTAGCCATACTACGCTTAATTCCAATATTTTGATGGACACACATCAGGGATGCAGAAAATTCATCATCAAGTTTCAATTTATATAATTCATCCATAAGAATTCCAGAACCAATAAAGGAACCATCTTTATTAAATAAACCGAAACATCCTTTTCCAATCTTAAAACTAAACTCATTAACATCAAGTTTCGAAACAGAAACTAAATTTCTAGAAAGTGAAGGAACATAGAGAGTTTGCAGTAGATTCAGGTGATGCCCAGTATCTAAAGTAAGACGATAAGTCCCTATGCCTTCAATTGGGGCCTTCTGTCGGTTCCCCATGAACAAGAAGTTCTCATTTGGGTTTATGTTCTAGATTGTAAGGAATCCCTGCATTACATTGAAAGCATGAGTAGTGGCACCAGAATCCAACCACCAAGTGTTAGAGGAACTTCAGATAAGTTTGATTCATAAATTGGAGAAGTATAATGAAAGATACCTTTCTTTTTGAACCAAGCTTTTCGTTTCAGACAATCTTTCTGATAATGTCCTTTCTTACAAAAGTGACATTTATCTTTCTTTCTTTCCTTCTTATCATTATCAGCAACCTGTGATACTTTAGTGGATGCTTTCTTCTTAAATTTCTTGGATTTTGGCTTGATAACTTTACCAGCTCCTTGACCCATTAGATTTATGGAGTGATTCCCTTGTGCTTTCAATCTCTTTCCTCTTGAGTAAGCTTACTGACCAATTCATTAACATCCCATTTATCTTTAATAGTGTTATAGTTAATTTGAAAAGGTTCATACTCTTGAGGTAACGAGTTCATAATAAATTATACCAGAAAGGAGTCATCCACAACCATTCCTATGGTCTTAAGTCTTGCTGCAATATTAGTCATATCTAGGACATGTTGCTGCATACTTCGCGACCCATCATATTTCATGGTCGTGAGTTCAGCCATCAGTGTCTCTGCAAGTGACTTATCAGCGGAACGAAAGCGCTCTTCCACAAGCTTAAGATATTCTTTAGCTGTTACACTTTCTGGAAGAGTTGATTTAATATTGTTGGCTATTATCATTCACATGAAACTAAGACATAATCTATTAGATCTGCCCCATGATTTATGTTTTAACTTCTCTGCCTCACTGTTCGTATCTGTAATGTCAGTAGGCTTTTCTTCTAATAGTGCCAAGTCAAGATCCAAGACACCTAAATGGAAATTGACTTGCTCCATTCAGAGAAGTTTAAGCCATTAAAGATAGTAATCGCAGAAGCATGTGAATGGAGAGAAACAGCTGCAAAGACATAAATGCTTACCATAAATATTCAAATTCAGATAACTAAACACAAAATATATTGTAGATTTCCTTTGGGTAAATACAACATATATATCATAATTAGAATGCCATTTAAACTTTTAAAGAAATTAATAAATCTTATCAAATATATACAGTATCTTTGGATATCCATATATATTAGATAAGAGAATATTAAATTTTCTCCTTTAGGTTTGTTGGTTATAGAATAATAATCCACCTTTGGGTGAATTCTTAATTTCTAACAACCAATCAAATCATTAACAGCATTCTATAAAATTTGGTGACTAACTAACTAATTTAATCTTGATGTCATATTATTAAAATTTCATGAATTATATGACTGAATATAAATTAGTTTGGCCACTTTGGTGACTAACTAACTAATTTATTCTTAATATCATATAGCTATACAATAATACTAATATCAAAATTCTCATAAATTATATGACCGAATATAAATTAATTTGGCCACTTTGGTGACTAACTAACTAATTTATCTTAATGTCATATAACTAAACAATAATACTAGTATTATAAAAAAAAAACTCACATTCAATTTTGATAATGACAAATATAATAACATTGCTGCATGCATTAGCCGACATCAACCTTCATAGATTATCAATCTATAAATATCAGTTTTGCCATACATACCAGTATAATACAATGATCTAATCTATGCATGCCATTAATTCGTAACAGGATCAGCCGAGGTTCTCCTGGCGATAAACCTTTTCATGGAATAAATTAATGGCCAATAACACAGTCAATCATAACTTTAAAAAATTAAACATTCATCGTTAATTCATTCCGATGAAAAATTAATCAATCATAATATACGAACAAATTATTTATTTTAGAACCAGGCTCTGATACCACTTATGAGCATTACAGAGGATCTTCAATAAATAATTTGTTACATATAAAAATTAAAATAATATACTTGATGCGGAATTCATCATAATACTATTTACCCGATGCGGATGCGGAGTTCATCATGACAATATGTAGACTTGAACCTTAGAATGTCTTCAGATAGCCTCTTCTAAAGAATAATTAGTTTCTCTCCCTTAGCCTCATTCCTTTTGTAGCAGAGAACAATGGATTCTTGCTTACTTCCTTAGGTAGAGAGAGGACTAATTATTTATATATATAACAATCAATTAATATGTCCATCAAACACCAATTAATATCTTTAATTTCTCTTAATACCTCATCTTAATGCTAATAGCTTAATACCATTAACCGGTAACCCTTCATCTTCTGGACACGCAGAAAATTGGGTGGCCCTTCACCTTTTGAGGCTAGATTGAGAAAAGAGCGACTTTTCGCCTTTGCAACAATCTTGCATTAAAGAAAGGTTTGCGTTGAAGGGTTAATCTAACAATAAAACCCTCAGACCAGTGAAAAATATGGATATCTCTCAAAGGGAGCATATTAAAATAGACTGGAATTTGGATGAAAGAATCAAAGATTTTGAACCATACAGTCCAAAAGTGTCGGCTCGTTTGACTTTGGAGAATAGAAAAAACAAAACACAACAAATTGCCATAACAAAGATACACACAGCTGAGCAATTTAATAAAATGATTAGTGAAAACAGATTTGTTGGATGAGTAAACGAGCAAACAACGGGAGCTGAAAAGCCATAGCAGAATTTTAATATACAAATAAAGAAAAAAAAAAGACATTAGCATGCAACTAATAATGGTATTAACATCCTTGCATCATTCTCATGCGAATATAATCCTCGTCTGGGGGTATTATATATCGAACAAGTGGATAAGACTATAAAGTCCTGCGTCTAAGACCGCTTGCTTTTCAAGCACTTCCTTTCCAGAAGCAATCAAATTCTCTACTCTTTTTAATTCCTTTTCTTCTCTTTTTACCCCTAATATCATAATTTTTGTTTTCTTCGATCTTGTCGGGAACCAAAACAAAACCACAAGCCTCACATTGGGCTTCATGTCTAACAGGATAGAATAACATTCACCGTAATCCATTCATATGAATCTCTTTCTTTCACGAGATCACTTTAATCGGTTGATATATAATCCTCCAGAAATTCTGAACAAACAATCTCAGATATCACCAGGAATTAGCAAGACGAGAGCTTTCACCTTTCCCTTAAATTTTTTTTTTCTTATATTACAGATTCCATCGTTTTAACAAATACGGCATGCGCATCTAGGGTCTGGATGCACAGGGTCATCTATTCAATTGGCTAACGGTTATTGCTCCCTATCCCATCATTTTTGTCCATGACTTTTTTTAAAAAAAAATCCTTTCTTTTCTCTCTCTGTCTCTCTCTCTCTCTCTCTCTCTCTCTCTCTCTCTGCTGATAAAAGGGAAAAAGGTCAAAGAATTTCATAGAGTATAGGATCATCATCGTCATCAGAAACTAGATAAAAATCAGGCATTCAGTGCAGATCGTGATGACACCAGAAACGATTGCTGAAGGTAAATAAAAGAAAGGAGTCGAGGGGTTCTCCGGGCAGACCTAGCCTTCGAGAAGGGCAGCTCCGCCGCTGGATCGCGATCTGGACGGACAGCCCGCGGAGATTAGGGGATCGGAATCCGAGGCCGGAGACGCCATCGTTCCTGGGGCCCTCGAGAAAGGGTTTCAAGGTGACCGACGACGCCATCGCTGCTGCTACTCCTCCTTCTACCGTTGCTGGGTTCAGAAGAGTTTGGTGGCAACGGGGAGAGGCGAGCCTTTGGTTGGCCGATGGCAAATAAATAGGCAAACCTCGCCACCGCTAGCCCACCTACCCCCGAGGATGGACCGATCGGGTCTCGTAGCTTGGTTTTATAACTCGGGAATTTTTCTAAACCATCGAGCTAGTAGTACTAGTAGTGGTCTTGTCTCTTCTTGCACCCTTGCTTGGCGCAGCAGATGAGGTCTGCCGGCCCCGTTGCCTTCTTCGCACCTGGACGGAATATTTCTTCACGGTCTCTATCTTTCGGAAGATTCACAGAGCTCTGAATGATTATTTTGTGATCTATCATTTTGAACTTTGAATTTGAAGGTAAATTTTTTTTTATATTCTATTATATTTAAATAAATTCTATTTTCTGATCGCATTAGACTAGTGTGGTTATTCGACTGTTAAAAACAAAAACAAAAAAAAAAGATAAAACCACTGACAACAATTGAATTGCTCTAAGACAAGAAGCGGTCTGCTTGCGGACTCCGGTCCAATGAACGGGGCCGGTCCAAATGGAGTGGATCTTGCATCCGGATCGGCAGCGTTGACCAAGGTTGATCGCCACCCACCCACCCACCCACCCACCCACCTCGTGGGATTGCTCCGCTCCTTCCTTGCCAACAACTTCGCTCCAAGCGCACCCAACCAGACCAATTTTACTTCCTGAGATCGCAACTAACCAGAAATGATGCATTTTAACTTGACTCGACTCTCTTGTATCCTACCATTTCCGCTTGCCGTTTCCATTATTTTCATTGGAGTCAACTATCATCGTAACATAAATAGTAGACTTTATTTTCATCTACACTTTCTTTAAAAACAATAATATATTTTAAAATATCAATTTGTTTTCTAAAAACTCTCTCCAAAAATAATTGTATATTACATTACAACAGGTATATTATTATTCCATTTAATATAATACTATTTATGTTATTATAATAATCATTTTTATGATTATTTTTCATGTAACACTATTATAATAGTCATTGTTTGAAAAAAAAAATATTAGATTTAAAAAAAATATTTTGAGATAATAATGATTATTTTAAGTGTTATAATGTTTAAAATAATTTTGGTGCATATAAAAAAAATGGTGGAGGACTATAATAACATGATTAGATATTATTTAAAATTAATGAAATGAATAAAATAACTTGTGCAGTCAATAATCCCATCAGATATTTATTATATATAAATATCGGTTTAGCTTATATAATCCTCATGGTTCATCATATTGACATCTCTGTTCATTTCTAAAGTTTATTGCTTAGCATGTAAAATATATTTATGATATGAGTATTGATATGTCCTGATGATGCCTGATCACTAGTCTCGAACGTCAGGAGAAGAGAGCTGCTTAATCTGCGGTTCCACGCCTGATCGGATAGCCTGCAAAAAGTCTTAATACCGAAGGATGCTCCGGTGGGGACCCTCCGACGCTCAAGTCAGTAACCGGATCACATCTTAGAGAGAGCTCAGATGAGATCTGGGGAGAAAAATGAGTCCTCTGAAAGAGGAAAATCCCTTTCTGGGTATCAGGGTAGCGAGTGCATGAGTTTGTGTACCTTGTTCTGAGTGGACTTACCCTTTTATAGGGGGTTGACACCTGCACAACCACATGGAGTTCCGTAAGGAAGGAATGTCCATGGGGTTTGTGGGGTTGCGTGAATTTGGGCTGGTTGGTGGGTTCTGTCCCATCGGAGAGGGAAAAACGGCGGTTGGTGAGCTACGTTTCATCGGTCAATGGGGCTGACAGGTAGTTAGGTCAAGTCCCATCAACGGCGTGACCAATGGGTAGTTGGGCATGGGGATGCTAGGCGGCGTACGTCAGAAGGACGGCGGCACGAACAGTCAGGATCATTCTGGGGCCGACCTGAGACAGCCTTGACTCCCGGAGGGCGCCGAGGCCGAGCAGGGCCGACTCGGCTGACCTGAAGATGCCAGAGCAGGGCCGACCAGGGAAGGTCAGAGCCGACTTGGCCGACTTGGAGACGCCGAGGCCGAGTGGGGCCGACTCGGAGATGCCGGGGCCGAGCGGGGCCGACCAAGGAAGGTCGGGGCCAACTTGGCCAATTTGGAGATGCTGGGGCTGACTTGGCCGATTTGGAGATGCCGGGGCCGAGCGGGGCCGATCAGGGAAGGTCGGGGCCGACTCGGCCGACTCGGAGATGCCGGGGCCGAGCGGGGCCGACCAGGAAAGGTTGGGGCCGACTTGGTCGACTTGGAGGTGCCGGGGCCGAGTGAGGCCGACCAGGGAAGGTCGGGGCCAACTTGGCCGACTCGGAGACGTCGGGCCGAGCAGGGCCGACCAGGGAAGGTCGGGGCCGACTTGGCCGACTGGGAGATGCCGAGGCCGAGCAGGGCCGACCAGGGAAGGTCAGGGCCGACTTGACCGACTCAGAGATGCCGGGGTCGAGCGGGGCCGACCAGGGAAGGTCGGGGCCGACTTGGCGACTCGGAGACGCCGGGGCCGAGCGGGGCCGACCATGGAAGGTTGAGGCCAACTTAGAGAAGCCGGGGCGGGGCCGCCTTAAGATTTAGATTTTGCCATAATTGCCCTCGTGGCTATGTCAGCCACATCAGATGCCCCCCCACCCTTGAGCGTGAAGGGCCACGCGCCCGCTACCCTTTGGGCGAGAGGGGTGCAAAAATTCAAAAAATGATTGCTCTTTAGTATGCTTTTAATAGCTTGATGAGCTGGCGCATTGTCCCGAGGCAGTGTCGCTTCGAAAATCTTTCACAATCATGCGGTAGGTGGAGCTGACGCTAGTGCTGGACGCCTCGAAGAAAAAGCCTATTGGGGGAATGGAAAAAGGTAAAGGCCATCATTGTTTCTCTGTTTTCTATGCCCTGCGATTGGTCGGGGATCACGCTCCTTGGGGCAAATCGAGACGGCACGTCTCGGGTGCAGGCGAGATTTTCGGCGGACAGCTTGTGGCGCAATAGGAGAGCGCCACATGGTAGGACCTCGATTATCGTCGCTCGAAGATGGGGGTATAAAAGCGCTCCAAGGGCCTGAGGAAAACTTTTACATTGCCATTGCTTTCTTCCAGCTTTCCTTCTCCTAAGTTCTTCTGCGACTTGAGCCCTTTTGTCTCCAAATCCCCTTTGATTTCCAGGTTAGTTTCACCTTTCCCTTTCATCCATGGACCGTCGTGCCATTAGGGAGGGTAAAAGGCCTGTAGTTGAATCTTCCCATTCCGATAGTGAAGACCAAACCTCCCTAGCCCGTCAGGTTCCTCGTCCAGTGGGCGGAATCGCCATCCACGGTCGACCAACGGTGATCGAGCCTCCGTCCGCCTCAGTCTCTCCTATTAGGGCAGTTCCTGTGTCCTCCCACCGTCTGGGACAACCTCCAGCGGTGAGTTTTTATCTAGCAAGCCCGTCCGGAGTGGCCTCAACTGTGACCCCTGAAGATGTAGAGGCCATTAGGGCTAAGTACATGGTTCCCAGCTTTATTCATCTATCAGTGCCGGGGCCCGAAGATAGAGTGACCTCCACCTACCCCAATCGGGTCGCTCTGTATGCGAAATTTTTCCGGTGCGGGCTGCGCCTTCCTCTCCACCCCTTTTTCCTGAACCTTTTAGATAGATATAGGCTAGTGCCGGTGCAGTTGACTCCGAACTCGATTCGGATCATCTGTGCCTTTGTTATTCTTTGCTATTTCCAGGAAGCCCGGCCGGGGTTATCACTGTTCCGGGCGTTTTATAAACTCCATCGCCAAGGTGAGGGGGCCTGATGGGCTTTCACCGCCAGGCTGGGTAGGGCCTTTCCCCTAGGTCTTCCTTCCAAGATTAGGGGATGGAAATCCCGCTTCCTTTTTGCCCATGTTGAGGGGGTGAGGACCGACTGGATGGAGCCGGACACCAGCTCCAATGATAATGCCACCGTGGGGGAGAGAGATAGGGAACTCTTCACCCAGTTGTCCAACTGCCAAATCCCTGGCTACAAGGAACTCTTGTCCGAGGAGAACCTGATAGAAGCCAAGTTGGCCCCGGCGGTCGGTGAGCACAACGCTTGATTCCTTCTATCTCGATCGGAGGATTGCTATATGCTATCGCTAACACTTCTCATTTTTGGATGCAGCAATGAAGTTCTCCACCGGTGCGTTTGAGGCCGCCTTGAAGCAGAAGAGGCCATCAGCTGGGGAAACATCAAGACCGACGAAGAAGGCCCGAAGAGGGGAGCGAGCTGGGCCGACCCAAGCCGCTGAGGTCCCCAAGGCTCCAACGCCTGCAGAGGAGCCAGCTAAGGAAGCACCGGCTGGAGAAGTGGTCCCGAGGCCGGCCGGGACCAAGATAGAGGAGGGAGAGATTCCAGCCACCACCAGAGCCACTGTGGTGGTTGTGGATCTTGAGGAGGAAGCTCCTACTGCCGCCAACGTGCCCAAGGGAGGGAAAGTCACAGTTGTCGTCAGCCCTCCGGCTGCCGCCGAGCCGAAGATAGAGAGGGCTCCCCCAACTGCCGGAGAGAGAGAGCTAGCCGCCAAGAAATCCAATGCCGGGGTGGAGGTGACCGGGGAGCAGAGGGATAGGCTGGAGAGCTCATCCCAGCGGTTGGTGCCCCACCCGACCCGTCCTCGGGTCAAAGGTCCGCAGGAGGGGCCGACGCGGCCGGCCCCTAGGCTCGATTCAATGGCGGATGCCACGCAGGCCGCCCGTCTTCTATCAAGAGTCTGGACTACCAAGTCCAAGGAGGAGACACGGGGATTGAGCTACTCCGTGCTCCTGGATATGATGATGGTTGTCGTCGTCTAAGTAATCTTCTGAGTTCTCTTTGTTTTCGGACGTGTCTTGTGATGCTCCAATCTTTTAGGGTTAACATGTTCCCCTTGCTGCAAATGGCCAATGGCATGATCGGTCTTCGTGAGGCAGTGGCCCATTCTTCGGACGCGCTCACAAGGGCCATGGCGCGGGCCGACAAGTACAAGAAGGAGAGCATGGCGCAGTCCCAGAGCCTTGCTCGACTTTCCCAGGAGGCCAAGGCCCGGGAGGAGAACCTGGGCGGCCGAATAAGGGAGGCGGAATGCAGGGCTGAGGCCGAGAGTGGCCGGGCATCCGCGGTCGAGGCCAGATTGGAGCTGGTCTCGGACCGACTGAAAACTGCTGCGGCGTAGAATGAGGAGCTGGTCTGTCAGCTTCAATGCACCGAGAGGGAGGTCGGAGCGGCGCGAGATGAGGCCCGGGCCACCGCAGAGAGAGCTACCACCACAGAGAAGGTGGCGGTTGAGATGGGCCATGAGAAGGCTGGGGCTGTGGCCTATGCGGATGAGGCCAACGCTCGAGCCGAAGAAGCCGAGGGCCGAGCTAGGGAGGCCGTAGCGCAAGTCCAGGAGGCCAAGGCCAGGGCACAGAGAGCCGAGACCAAGGTAGAACAGGCTGTCTCCAACTACAAGTCCTCGCCAGAGTTTGGGAAGGAGGTCCTCGAGGCCAGCCTTGATGCTTACATCAAGGGCTTCGAGATGTGCAAGACTAAGGTGTCCGCGGCTCTTAAAATTGACATTGCCGAGCTCAAGGGAATCCGGCCCGAGGAATCTGACGAGGAGTCAGCGGAGGAAAGGGATGACAAGGGAGAGCCAGGCCCAAACGAGCCCTGAAAAGTTGTTGTTTCTTTTCCCTTTTCTTTTTGTAACCGGCCTCGGGCCAAATTTTGTACTTCAATTTCATTATTAATGAAGAAGAACTTTTTGTGAAGACGCTTTTGTCCTTTGTCTTGCTCGTTTCTTCTTTCCTCTGGGCTGAATGTTTTCATTGTGCGACTAGCAATAAAACGGGTCTCGTACCTATTGACGAGAGAGGGCCTTTCTTCTGAGATGCCCCTTTACTCTGAGTGTTGCGCACGTTGATAATGCCATGGCCGAACCGTTGTATCAGGTTGGCCAATGTTGAGATGCGTCTTCGAAGTGTAAGCCGACCGCGTAGGAGATTGCCTAGGATGCCTTGAGCCATCGCAGGCCGTTGAAGGGAGATTCATCTGCGCTCGAATATTCTAAGGACTTAGAATGATCCGAGGGAAACTTAGCACCAAGATCAGCTTGAAAACATCGAGGGCCGAGTGGGGCTTGATCGGGAAGGCCTGAGTCGACTCGGCCTGATCTTGGAGATGTCGAGGCCGAGTGGGGCCGACCAGGGATGGTCAGGGCCAACTCGGCAGACTTGGAGATCGTGAGGGTCGGTGAGCTCTTTTAGAACTACCTCAGGTGTTTGTGTGCTGCCTGAGGGGCGACTCGACTGGGTACGGAGCTGTTAGAGACTTGAACCGACTCGGGGGTGTCTCCAAGCCGGACCGAGTGGTGTCCCGTTAGCCGCAATGCTGGTGAGCTCCTTTTGAACCACCTCGGGGGTTTGTGTACCGCCCGAAGGGCAACTCGATCAGGTACGGAGTTGTTAGGGACTTGAACCAACTCGGGGGCATCTCCAAGCCGGACCGAGTGGTGTTTCGTTAGCCGCAATGCTGGTGAGCTCCTTTTGAACTGCCTCGAGGGTTTGCGTGCCACCCGAGGGGCGACTCGATCTGGTACAGAGCTGTTAGGGACTTGAACCAACTCGGGGACATCTCCAAGCCAGACCGAGTGGTATCCCGTTAGCCGCAATGCCGGTGAGATCCTTTTGAACTGCCTCAGGGGTTTGTGTGCCGCCCGAGGGGCGACTCGACCGGGTACGGAGCTGTTAGGGACTTGAACCAACTCGGAGGCATCTCCAAGCCGGACCAAGTGGTGTCCTGTTAGCCACGATGCTGGTGAGCTCCTTTTGAACTGCCTCGGGGGTTTGTGTGCCGCCCGAGGGGCGACTCGACCGGGTACGAAGCTGTTAGGGACTTGAACCGATTTGGGGGTGTCTCCAAGCCGGACCGAGTGGTGTCCCATTAGCCGCGATGCCGGTGAGCTCCTTTTGAACCGCCTCGGGGGTTTGTGTGCCATCCGAGGGGCGACTCGATCGGGTACAGAGCTGTTAGGGACTTGAACCGACTCGGGGGCGTCTCCAAGCCGGACCAAGTGGTGTCCCGTTAGCCTCGATGCCAGTGAGATCCTTTAGCGAGATATGGTCCTTGAATGCAAGGGAGAGCGGGCTGTGGCATTGGAAGGGACCCTTTTATTGCTCGTATTCTGGGGGGTACATCATTGATAATATTAGTAGAATTAACAGCTAGTCAAGGGAGCAGAAATGGTAGATTCCAAGGCTGATTTGTATTAGTAGAATTAATAGCTAGTCAAGGGAGCAGAAATGGTAGATTCCAAGGCTGATTTGGTGCTCAGAAATAGTAGATTCCAAGGCTGATTTGATATGCAAAAATGACAGATTTTATGACTAATTTGGCGAGCCAAAGGACCAGTTAAGCGGAAGTTTTGAATTTAAATTTTGAAATTCAAATAGGCTAATTAAGGGCGCATCAAGGGGAGAATTGTTTAGGCAGAAAATCAGCATCATTGCCATAAGTGTAGAGTATATTGTATATATGCATAGAATTGATAGACATTTATTCTTACCTTACATAATCATGTGTATCTTATGTAATGGCTGATTTTTAGCCTTGTAATTAGTCCGGCAACTTTTATATAAAGTGAGCAACCCTCACAAAAAGGAGATTGAGAACAAAACCTAAATTTGACATGGTATCAGAGCCACAAATTATTTTCGTGGTTTTCTCTTGGCTTGTTTGAATTCTTGATTTCTTGAGGGTTTCTTGGTGACCACAAATTATTTTCATGGTTTTCTCTTGGCTTGTTTGAATTCTTGATTTCTTGAGGGTTCTTGGTGACTGTCGGATCTTTTTTTTTTTTCTGTTGCTTGGTAGTTGTCGATAGATTCTGAAGAGTAACTGTTGTGATTTCTCTGCTCTGTCAATTTTTTTATTATGTCTGGAGAAAATTCTATTATTCGCCTTAATGGCAAGAACTACACCAGTTGGGAATTCCAGTTCAGGATGTTTGTGAAAGGGAAGGAGTTATGGGGTCATTTGGATGGGTCTTCTAAGGCTCCAACTGATTCCAAGGAGCTTAGTTTATGGGAAAGCAAGGATGCTAAAATTGCTTCCTGGCTACTCAGCTCTGTTGAACCTCATATGGTCAATAATCTTCGTAGGTTCACTACTGTTAAGGAAATGTGGGATTACCTTCGGCAAATTTATTATCAAAATAATTCTGCCCGAAAGTTTCAATTGGAGTTAGACAATGGAGACTATCGCCAGAGGAATCTTTCTATTGAGCAATTTTATTCTGGTTTTATTAATTTATGGAGTGATTATTCTGGATTGATGCATTCTCAGGTTCCCAAAGAAGCTTTGGCAGCACTACAAGCGGTTCATTCTAAGAGCCAGCGGGATCAATTCTTGATGAAGCTCAGACCTAAGTTTGAAAGTGCACGAGCTGGGTTAATCAATCGCACACCTGTCCCCTCTTTGGAGGATTGCTTGGGTGAACTCTTGCGTGAAGAACAGCGTCTTGCCTCACAGCTTGGCCTTGATCAAAACACTGGTGGTTCTGAGATGGTTAATATGGCATACGCTGCTCAAGGCAAAGGACGATCTAGATCTCCACCATAATGTTATAGTTGCAAGGAAATTGGGCATATTGCAAAATATTGCAGCAAGAAATTCTATAATTATTGCAAGAAGGAGGGTCATATCCTTAAGGATTGTCGTATACGCCCTCAGAATAAATCTGCTCCTATTTTTCATACTGCTGTTCAGTCTGCTTCTGTTCCTATGTCTTCCACTCTGCCCACAGTTCCAAGTTCTTCTTCCAACATTACGCCCGAGCAGGTTCAACAGATGATTATTTCTGCCCTTTCTGCTCTTGGTCTCCAAGGCAAGAAACATCTCCTTCCTTCTCCTTGGTTAATTGACTCTGCAGCTTTCAATCACATGACTGGAAGTTTGGCAGCTTTACAAGATGTTCGTAAGTATGATGGTCAGCAACATATTCAGATTGCAGATGGCAGTACTCTTCCCATTACTGCAGTTGAAAATCTGGGGTCTTCCTTTACTGATGTTTTTGTGTCTCCTAATTTATCTGTCAATCTCATTTCTGTTGGATAATTAGTAGAAGATAATTGTTCTATTCATTTTGATCGTTTTGGTTGTCGTGTGCAGGATCAAGCGTCGGGACAGGAGATAGCGAAGGGGCCTAAAGTGGGACGTCTTTTTCCTCTTCAGTCATTTTCCGTTTCTCTTTCAAATCTTGTTGGTTGTTCTGCTATTGCTAATAATAATAGCCATCTTTGGCATAAGAAATTGGGTCATCCCAACTCTGTAATTTTGACACATCTTATGAAACATGGTTATTTGAGTAATACAAATGAGTTTTCTTCCTTGCCTTTTGATTGTGCTCCTTGTAAACTAGGAAAAAGCAAATCTTTACCTTTTCCTTTGCAAGGTAGTCGTGCTTCTACATGCTTTGATATTATTCATTCTGATGTTTGGGGTATGAGTCATGTTCTTTCTCATGCTCAATACCGATATTTTGTGACATTTATTGATGATTACAGTCTTTTCATGTGGGTCTATTTTCTTCGTTCTAAAGCTGATGTGTTTTCAACCTTCAAAACTTTTATTGCCTATGTAGAAACTCAATTTTCTACCTGTATTAAGATCTTCCGTTCAGATTCTGGGGGAGAATACATGTCTCGTGATTTTCAATCTTTTCTCCAACAGAAGGGTATTCTTTATCAACGTTCGTGTCCTTACACCCCTCAACAAAATGGCATCGCCGAGCGTAAGAATAGACATCTTTTAGATGTTGTTCATACATTGATGCTTGAATCTTCTGTACCTTCTAGATTTTGGGTAGAAGCATTATCTACAGCTGTATATTTGATTAATCGTCTACCTTCTCCTATCTTGCATCTTGATTCTCCATATTCTCGTTTGTTTGGTGTTTCTCCTAATTATAATTATTTGCATATATTTGGTTGCATTTGTTTTGTTCATTTACCTCCCATTGAACGTCACAAGCTTTCTGCCCAATCTGTTCAGTGTGCTTTTCTTGGTTATAGTAACTCTCATAAAGGATTTGTGTGTTATGATGCGGATGCTAACAAGCTTCGTATTTCTCGCAATGTGATTTTCTTTGAAAATTAATATTTCTTTCCATCTCGTACTAATCTTGTTTCTCCCTCTATTTCACTTCCTGCATTTGATGATGTATCTCATACTCCTTCTAAGCCCGATATCGTGTATCAGTGACGTCGCCCACTGCCTCTTCCTTCCTCTGAACCGCCACCTGATCCTGTCTCGCATGAGCCACGATGATCTACTAGGATTTCCTGGCCCCCAGATTGGTATGGTTTTTCTTCTTTGGTTCTTCAGGCTACTCTTTATACTACTTTTGTGCCTAAGTCTTATTCCCAGGCTTCTACTCAAGAGTGTTGGCGCCAAGCTATGCAGGATAAAATTTAGGCTCTTCAGGACAATCACACTTGGGACATCGTCCCTTATCCTGCTGGAGTTAAACTTATTGGGTGTAAATGGGTCTACACCATCAAGCTACGTGCTGATGGATCTATTGAAAGATATAAAGCTCGTCTAGTAGCACTCGGGAATAGATAGGAGTATGGGCTTGATTATGAGGAAACATTCGCTCCTGTTGCCAAAATGACTACTATCCGCACTATCATGGCCATTGCTGTTTCGAAAGGATGGTCGCTTCACCAGATGGATGTGAAGAATGCATTTCTACATGGTGATCTGAAGGAAAAAATATTTATATCTCCTCCTCCTGGCTTGTTTCCTTCCTCTTCTGTTGAGGTTTGTCGCTTAAAGCGATCTCTGTATGGTTTGAAGCAGGCACCGCGGGCATGGTTTGAGAAGTTTCGTACTACT
The DNA here is from genome assembly GCA_900491605.1 of Calamus simplicifolius. Lineage (NCBI taxonomy): Eukaryota > Viridiplantae > Streptophyta > Magnoliopsida > Arecales > Arecaceae > Calamus > Calamus simplicifolius. The sequence continues at coordinate 826,575 of UESW01003840.1, read as the reverse complement.
CTACTGGATTTCAGTTTTTCTCAGAGTCAGTATGACTCCTCTCTATTCTTTCGCAAGACTAGCCTTGAGATTGTTATACTTCTTGTGTATGTCGATGATATTGTGATTACTGGATCTGATCTCCAGTTAATTGAGCAACTCCAACAGCGTCTCAAATCTTCATTTCATATGAAAAATCTTGGTCCACTGAGGTATTTTCTTGGACTGAAGGTTCACCATTGCCCAAATGGCATGCTCTTACATCAGCATAAGTACACCCAAGAACTTCTTTCTTTAGCAGGCCTTCAAGATGCAAATTTGGTTCTTACACCTATGGAGGTCAATTTAAAATTGCATCAGGCAGATGGTGATCTCTTATCTGATCCTTCAATGTATCAGCAGCTGGTGGGCAGTTTGAATTATTTGACCATTACTCGACCTGATATTTCATTTGTTGTTCAGTAGGTCAGTCAGTTTATGCAGGCTCCTTGCCAGACACATTTGGCCACTGTCCGTCATCTTCTTCGATATCTCAAAGGGACATCTGGTCGTGGTTTATTTTTTTCCTCTGAGAATTCTTTACAGTTGAAGGGTTTTAGTGATGCCGACTGGGCTGGTTGTACGGATACTCGTCGTTCTGTTACGGGTTGGTGTATGTTTCTTGGCAACGTCCTCATTTCTTGGAAGAGTAAGAAGCAGGCTCGTGTATCGAAGTCATCCACCGAGTCTGAATATTGGGCTATGGCGTTTGCTTGTTCTGAAATTATATGGCTTCGAGGGTTGTTAGGCGAACTTAGTGTTCCACAGCTTACTCCTACTCCTCTTCATGCTGATAGTACCAGTGCTATTCAAATTGTTGCCAATCCTATTTTTCATGAGCGCACCAAACATATTGAAGTGGATTGTCATTCCATTCGTGAAGCTTTTGCTCGTCAGGAGATTACTCTTCCACACATTTCTACTGAACACCAAACTGCTGATGTCTTCACCAAGGCTCTCTCTCGTCCCCGACATCAGTTCTTAATTGACAAATTGATGCTTCTCAATCGCCCAGCATCAATTTGAGGGAGGATATTAGTAGAATTAACAGCTAGTCAAGGGAGCAGAAATGGTAGATTCCAAGGCTGATTTGGTGCTCAGAAATGGCATATTCCAAGGCTAATTTGATATGCAAAAATGACAGATTTCATGACTAATTTGGCGAGCCAAAGGATCAGTTAAGCGGAAGTTTTGAATTTAAATTTTGAAATTCAAATTGGCTAATTAAGGGCGTATCAAGGGGAGAATTGTTTAGGCAAAATATCAGCATCATTGCCATAAGTGTAGAGTATATTGTATATATGCATAGAATTGATAGACATTTATTCTTACCTTACATAATCATGTGTATCTTATGTAATGGCTGATTTTTAGCCTTGTAATTAGTTCGAAAACTTTTATATAAAGTGAGCAACCCTCACAAGAAGGAGATTGAGAACAAAACCTAAATTTGACAGATAATATCGGTGGAGATTATCCGCGTTCCAGGTACGTGGAATGGGTTGTTTGTTTAGCTCTTCTAGTCTGTATGCCCTCCGATGGAGTGTTTCGGTGATACGGTAAGGACCCTCCCAGTTGGGGGATAGTTTGCCCCCCTCCATAGGCTTAGATACCTTAGCCTTTCTTAAAACCAGATCTCCGTGGCGAAAGACCTTGGGACGAACTCGGGCGTTGTAGTACTTGGCTGCCCGCTGATGAAAAGTTGCCATATGCAGTCTTGCCCGGTCATGTGCTTCATCGATAAAGTCTAAGTCGGCTCGTATCAATGTGGGATTGTCTTCCTCATTGAAGGACTCCACGCGCGGACTGGGCAGTCCGATCTCAACAGGGATGACGGCTTCGGATCCAAAGACGAGACTGAAGGGGGTCTCGCTTGTCGGGGCTCTAGGGGTCGTATGGTAAGCCCATATCACACTGGGGAGTTCTTCCACCTATCGACCTTTTGATCCATCTAGCTAAGTCCTAAGCCCTTTGAGAATGGTGCGGTTCATGACCTCGGCCTCCCCATTGGTATGGGGGTGGCCGACAGAGGTGAATCGATGGTGAATGCCTAGCTCGCCACAGAAAGTTTTGAATGCTTCATTATTGAACTGGCGATCGTTGTCCGTGACGAGGGTGCGCGGTAGGCCAAAGCAGCATATAATCGACTTCTAGAAGAAGGCTTTGACTTTACTCTCAATGATCTTAGCCAGCGCCTCGACCTCAACCCATTTGGTAAAATAGTCGATGGCTACTAGCAAGAATCTTCGCTATCCCGAAGCTGGAGGGAATGGCCCAAGGATGTCCATTCCCCACTGGGCGAAGGGCCAGGGGGCTTAGAGCGGGTTGAGCAGGGTAGACGGTTGGTGTTGGATGTGTGCGTGGCACTGGCAACCATCGCACTTCTGAACTAGCTTGGCAGCGTCTTCCCTCATGGTAAGCCTGAAGTATCCCTACCAAAGGGCCTTCTGGGCCAGGGACCTACCCCCCAGGTGATTTCTGCAGATGCCTTCATGGATTTCTCTAAGGATGTAGTCGGCGTCGGCAGGTCCTACACATTTGAGCAGGGGGTAAGAGAATGACCTCCTGTATAGACGTCCGTCTAGGAGGACGAATTTGGAAGCCCTCCACTTGAGCAGCTTGGCTTCATTGCTATCATCAGGGAGGGTGCCGTCAGTGAGATAGCGGACGTAGGCATCCATCCATGTAGGCTCTTGGGTGAGCGGGAGGACTTCCTCGCCATCTTCTATGCTGGGCCTTTCTAGGTATTCGATGTAGGCGTCTCTTGCGATACTGTTGGCGGAGGTAGCCAGGCGGGAAAGGATGTCGGCCTTGGCGTTCTCACTCCGGGGGATGTAACTGATGCTGAAATAAGCTAACGGAGAGACCAAGAGCCGAACCTTGCCCAGGTATTGAGTCATAGCAGGGTCACACGCCTCGTACTCTCCGTTGATTTGTCTGGAGATAAGTTGCGAGTCGGTGAAAGCTCTGAGATGCCTTATTCCAAATTCTTGGGCTAGCCTTAATCCTGCCAGCAAGGCCTCATACTCGGCCTGGTTATTGGTGGCTTTGAATAGAAATCGTAGGGCGCATTCTTCCTTCTCTCCACCCGGTCCGGTGAGAATGAGACCGGCACCGCTTCCCTGAGAGTTTGATGCACCGTCTACATGGAGGATCCAGGTTTCTCCATCGCTGCTTGGCCCGGGCTCATGCTGTTCCATGGAAACCTCCCTGGTCTCCTCATCCGCCCAAGTGCACTCGACTAGAAAATCGGCTAGGACTTGGGACTTCAAGGCCGGCCGCGCTTGGAAGGAGAGGTCAAACTCTCCTAGCTTGATGGCCCACTTGGCAAGTCGGCCTGAGGTGTCTGGACGAGCCAGAATGGCTCGGAGTGGTATGGGATGAGCTTGAAAATAAGGGCGGAGATGTCGAGCGGAGACGATCAGAGCGAAGATGATTTTTTCTGTCTTGGAGTACCTGACTTCTGCGTCGTGGAGCACCTTGCTCACGTAATAAACGGGCTTCTAGGTTCCATCAGCGTCGAGATACACCAAGACTGAGCTAACGGCCTCCGAAGAAGCAGATAGGTAGAGGAAGAGACTTTCCCTGTCCCTCGGTTTGGATAGGAGAAGAGGAGAAGACAAAAACGCCTTCAGGTCATCGAAGGCTTTCTGGTAGTCATCCATCCACACGAAGCTGTTTACTTTCCGTAGGGCCTTGAAGAAGGGCAAGCACCTCTCGGCTGATCTGGAGAGGAAATGACTTAAAGTCGCCACTCTCCCTGTTAGTTGCTGTACTTCCTTCTTGCTGGATGGTGGTCTTATATCGAGGATAGCGCTGATCTTCTCTGGGTTTGCTTCGATCTCCCGCTGAGTCACCATAAAACCCAGGAACTTACCCGCCGTGACTCCGAAGGCGCATTTCTTGGGATTCAGCTTGACCTAGAAGCGGCGAAGGTTGCTGAAAGTTTCCTCTAGATCAGAGACATGATCAGAAGCGCGGATGCTCTTGGTCAGCATGTCATCCACGTAGACTTCCATGTTCCGACCTAGCTGATCCTGAAACACCCTGTTCATCAATCTTTGATAGGTCGCCCCCGTGTTCTTGAGACCGAAGGGCATCACTTTGTAGCAATAAATCTCTTTTTCTGTCACAAAGGATGTGTGCTCTTCATCATTGGGGTCCATCCTTATCTGATTGTATCCGAAGAAGGCATCCATGAAGTTGAGGAGCCCATGGCCGGAGGTAGAATCTACCAGCTGGTCTATCCTTGGCAGGGGGAAACTGTCTTTCGGACACGCCTTGTTGAGGTCGGTGAAGTCGATGCAAATCCTCCAGCTCCCATTTGCTTTTCTTACCATGACCACGTTGGCCAGCCAGCTAGGGTAATGTGCCTCTCGGATGTGGCTGGCACTGAGCAATTTGTTAACCTCCTCATCGATGGCCCTTTGTCGCTCGGGAGCAAAGCTCCTCTTCCTCTGGCGGATTGGACGGTGCTTCGGATCGATGTTGAGCTTATGGGTGATTACTTCTGGAGGAATGCCGGGCATGTCATACGCTGACCAAGCGAAAACGTATGAGTTGGCCCGCAGGAAGGTCAGGAGGTGATCGCGATCCTCCAGGGGAGGAGTCCGCCGATGCGCACGGTCTTCACCGGATCGTCCCCGAGGGGAAAGGTCAGGAGATGCTCAGCCAGCTCCCCTCTCTTATCGGACTCCCTGGGGTCAGGTGCTTCTAGGACCGGCTCGGGCTCCAAGGGGCTTGACGCCGTGTGATAGCAGGGCAGAACTGAACCGATCTCACCCTTCATCTCCCCAACACCTCCACTAGTAGGGAACTGCACCAGCAGGCGTCGGGTGGAGATAATCGCATCCAATAGATTTAAGCCTGGGCACCCGAGAATGGCGTTGTATGCCAAGGGGACCCGCATAACCAAGAACTTTATGATCACTATGCTCTGGCATGGCGGTGTTTTGGCTGTCATAGGCAAAGATATCTCGCCCTCAACCCTTACCGAATCCCCAGTGAATCCGACCAATGGGGTTGCTATAGGCTGGAGAGAGTCTAGAAATAATCTCATCCGAACAAAAGCATCATAAGTGAGGATGTCAGTTGAGCGGCCACTATCAACCAATATCCTTTTTACAGGGTGCTTGGCGATCGTCATAGAGACGGCGATGCTTTCATTGTTTACATTCTCAAAATTCACCGGTCCCCCCGAGAACTACATTACCCTGGTTCATCCTCCCCTCTTGGCCGCTCCGTGGGGGTGTTGTCGATAGCGGCTTGAGCAGGTGGGGGTCCCATGAGTGCCGATAGTGGTTGTGGCCCCTTCTTGACATATTTACCGAGGTAGCCCCTTTGGATGAGCTCCTTAATAGCGTGCTTCAAGCTGAAGTAGCTGTGATGTCGTGCCCGTAGTCTCGATGGAATCGGAAATAACGACTCTTGTCGCGGGGAGGACCTTTCTTCATAGGAGGAGGGCGCTGGAGATAAGGCTCGCCCTCGATTTCCATCAGGATGTGGGATCGAGGGGTGAGGAGAGGCGTAAGCTTGCTCTCGTCGGGGACGGGGCTTTGATGCCTATTGTCGGGTCAGCCAGGTGGGTCAGGCCGCCGGTGGCGAGAGGGCCTACTCGGCTCGGGGAGATCAGGCTTGCGGTTGGAGCCCCTTGATGATTCCCGGTGGGTGAGGTCGGCCTCATCCGTGCGGATGTACTTCTGAGCTCGGAGGAGAAGGTCGGAGTAGGAACCCGGGGGCTTCTTGTCCAGAGAAAAGGAGAAGCAAGACAGGAGGAGTCCCCGCTTCAGCGCCAGCGTTGCTACCGCATCGTCCAGATGGTAGACTTCAAGGGCGGCGGTTTTGAACTGGGACACGAAGTCCCGCAGCGATTCCCCTCCTTCTGACGCACGGAGAAGAGGCTATCCGCGACCCCCGGGATTCGCCGGCAGACATCAAAATGTGCCATAAAGGCCTTTTCCAGCTCCCGGAAGGAGTCGATGCTATGGGGCAACAGGCGCGAGTGCCACGCACGAGCAGCCTTCCGCAGAGTAGTAGGGAAAGCTTTGCAAAGAAGGGCGTCTGACACACCCTGGACCTGCATCATGGCCTTGTAACTCTCGAGGTGGTCGAGAGGATCCGTCATGCCATCGTACGGATCTATCTGGGGGAATCAAAATCTAGAGGGGACAAGCTCCTCCAATATCCGGCGAGTGTAAGGAGGATGGGTGTCATACTCCTCCTCCGGTTGGTTGTTGATCTTCCTGGCGAGCTCATCTAGTCGTCGGTTGTACTCGTCCAGGCGCTCCTCCGCCTGGTGGTTGATTGTCGGGGCCCTCCGAGACGGCTCGGAGGATGAAGAAGAGGAAGATGAAGAAGGAGAAGGACGCGGAAGATGGGATTTCCGCTTTAGTTCCTCCTGGTGGTGCGGCTCTGGAGGAAACTTGCTCGGGCCATAATCTGGAGATCACGGCCGCTTGAGGGACTCACGGCGAGGCTTCCTTGGAGAAGCTCGGCGACGACTGGCCTCTCGTTGAGGAGAACCTCCCCTTGCAGACTGCTGACTTGCAGGGAGAGCGGTCTGATGCTGGATGGCTATGGACTGCTGCTGCTGAAGTCCATGGACCATGGCGGTGAGGGTCTAAACTTGCCGAGTGAGGGTTGCCAGCTGCTCCGCAGCCGAGGCAACCACTTCTGGTTGAGGGGGAATGATAGGAGGATCAGCGATGGGTAAGTTGGTCTCCTGCTGCTTAGTCAGGGAAGATGCCCCCCGGGATGGCTGACTGAGGCATCCTGAGCTCATGTCATCACCATTGTTAGGAGAGGAAGAGAAAAGAGAAGTATACTGTAGGGTTTGGGCCTTCTTTGCTTGCCTTCCCCCTTCCTGGCGCGCCAATCTGATGATGCCTGATCACTGGTCTCGAACGTCAGGAGAAGAGAGCTACTTAATCTGCGGTTCCATGCCTGATCGAATAGCCTGCAAAAAGTCTTAAGACCGAAGGGATGCTCCGGTGGGGACCCTCCGATGCTCAAGTCAGTAACTGGGGTCATAGCTTAGAGAGAGCTAAGATGAGCTCTGGAAAGAAAAAATGAGTCCTCTGAAAGAGGGGAATCCCTTTCTGGGTATCAGGATAGCGAGTGTATGAGTTTGCGTCCTTGTTTCTAAGTGGACTTACCCTTTTATAGGGGGTTGACACCTGCACAACCACGTGGAGTTCCGTAAGGAAGGAATGTTCACGGGGTTTGTGGGGTTGCATGAATTTGGGCTGATCGGTGGTTTCTGTCCCATCGGAGAGGGAAAAACGGCGATTGGTGAGCTACGTCCCATCGGTCAGTGGGGCTGATAGGTAGTTAGGTCCAGTCCCATCAGCGGCGTGACCAGTGGGTAGTTGGGCCTGGGATGCCAGGCGGCGTGCGTCAGAAGGATGGCGGCGCGAACAGCCAGGATCGTTCTGGGGCCGATCTGAGATAGCCTTGACTCCCCGAAGGACGCCAAGGCCGAGCAGGGCCGACTCGGCTGACCTGAAGATGCCAGAGCGGGGCCGACCAGGCAAGGTCGGGGCTGACTTGGCCGACTTGGAGGTGTCGGGGCCGAGCGAGGCCAACCAGGGAAGGTCAGGGCCGACTTGGCCGACTCGAAGATGCCGGGGCCGAGCGGGGCTGATCAGGAAAGGTCGGGGCCGACTTGGCCGACTTGGAGATGCCGGGGCCGAGCAGGGCTGACTAGGGAAGGTCGAGGCCGACTTGGCCGACTTGGAGATGCCGGGGCCGAGCGAGGCCGACCAGGGAAGGTCGGGGCCGACTTGGCCGACTCGGAGACGCCGAGGCTGAGCGGGTCCGACCAGGGAAGGTCGGGGCCGACTTGGAGATGCCGGGGCCGAGCGGGGCCGATCAGGGAAGGTCGTAGCTGACTTGGCCGACTCGGAGACGCCAGGGCCGAGCAGGGCCGACCAGGGAAGGTCGGGGCCGACTTGGAGATGCCAAAGCGCGGTCGCCTTAAGATTTGGATTTTGTCATAATTGCCCTCGTGGCTACGTCAGCCACATAATGTCCAACCATTATTATAGTTGCATAATAGATCCTTCATTTATTATATTTTTATTAATTTGGTATAGTGCATTCTAAGAATGGGAAATTACAGAGTTTTTAATTACTCACGTTGTCATATAATATTTTAAGAATATAGTGGGAGAAAAAGAAGGGGAAAAAAATATGCACCGCAAATTGCATCAACTGCATGCTAGTATATCTTAGCAGGTTAGCACTCGAGTCAAGAGCGATATCGATGGAAATAAATGGAGGGTCCTAAAACATAACTCCGCCTTTGGTTTCACCCCCTATTTCAAAGTGTGTGGGGGGGGGGGGGGGGGGGGGGGGGGCATGAAGGTTGTTATGGAATAGAATGCCACCTATTATTATTTATTATTATTATTATTTTTAAAATGTAGCAGCATTTGCCTACATGCAAAATACGCAAAAACAAGTTATCTTTATATGTATGCAAGCATGCATGCATGCATGCATACATACAGTATACAGTTATTTGTCAATTTCTTGGTCAGGGCTTTGCTTTCTTTTATCCCGGTTCCGCGTCAGCTTTTGTTCGGAATTCGGATGCTGACGAGTACTCAACCCACACGAGACGAGATAATGAAACCCTGCACGTCCTCGCTCTATGGAATCCAGCAACCCTCAGGCATGATTGTATATATCTTGTGTGGTTCCTGGATGCATGGATAATATAGCATCGCATCTGTGGAAGCTACATGGTTTCGGGATGCAATTTGGAAACCCTTTGCGCTACCCTTCCTTCCCCACAAAATCCTCCGAATGAGAGCTCTCTCGATAGCATAAGGACTACCATCTCCATTGGAGAGACACGATCGAGATCGCTGGACGTAACCTTAGCCATCCATTGTGCTAGATAGATAGAAGATTAATAGGAGGAGGGGGCTTGACGCAAACATACGATAATTTACATTGATATATAGACAGTTAGTGCATGAAATTAGACAATATTATTGTGGAGACTGGAGACCCAATTGTGCTTTGTTCGAGTTCGACCGAACACAAATTTAAGTTCTCTCCACAACACAAGACTAATTACCCCAAGCTATAGCATATATATGCGCAAGCAAAATCTACAATAATCGCTGCTTGCAAGATACAATACCAAGAGCGGTGAACACTACCTTCTGATTATTGGAAGTCATGACCGTTGAAAGGGGAAGGCTCCGAGGTGCAAATCGAGCAGATCATCACCGTGACTCGTGTTGCTCCTCAGCTCTATTGTTTACCTTGATCTCCAAGAGTCGCTCCACTGGCTGCCTGCATATTGGGCAGCGGTTTGTTTGGAACCTTAGAACCTTTGCACACTCACTGCACATGCACTGCAATGAAAGCGAAAAAAGATGCAATGTTAAAAGTCATAGAACTTTAGATTTTGCTCGTGAAGAGTTGCTGCATGACACCATTGATGTCTTTACAATTTCATAAACTGGGTAATACCACGGTTTCGAGGATGTTCCTGATTTCGGAGTAAGGGAGTCTATATGCACCCTTCCCGGGTGGTTTACGTGAAGTGTAATTTCAGAGGGTGGGCACAACCCCACCCCTCCCCAGTCTCTCTCTCCATCAAACAAGGAAGAACAAGAAGAAGAAGAAAGAGAGAAAGCATTGAGGAGTGTAATTTCAGAGTCAGGGGGGTATCCAAACGTTTTAAGAATCAAATCTGTCAAATTTCTAAAATTTGAACATTTCATTTCCTTGAATCCTGGACACGATGGCACGGCGTCCTGATGTGAAGCAGCAGCGCCATTGGCTTCGAAACCTTGAAGCAGGTGGCTAAAAATAGGATGTTAATTTCAAAGGCAATAATCATGTTGATTCAGGAACAATTAAACCTACCTCGCAGCCAAGCAAACTTGAGTTTAAGAATGGGCATGCCCTATACAAAGCATCCTTGCACTTGGATGTCCAGCATTACAGAATGAACTAAAAAATTTTCCCATAGATAAATATCAAAGAAACCATGATGCAGCGGAAAGCATCTACTGAGGATAGTGTCTTTTGAAAACTGAGGAGATTGTCAGCTGAAGAAAAGTAGAAGAATAAAGAATAAATAGAAAAGGGAAGAAGGCAAGAAGACAGGAAAGTCAAATCTCACATGACACACTCTTAACCTATGTGTAGTACCCAAATATTTGTTGGGTTACTGGATAAAGCAACTTTGGGAAAAAGAGACAGGCTTGCCATAAGGCTAAGAAGGTCAATATGCAAGAAAACACCAAGGTAAATGCATTTATGCTCAAGCGACCAGAATGTAACATTCCAAAGGTTCCCCTAGTTTTAAAAACATTCTGAATATAGAGTTGCAACTTAAGGTTCACCATCTCGATACCAAATCTTGTGCTGGAGCCAAGTATGCCCAATACAGGAGATTAGCTCAAAGTATTGATAATTAGTACACCTCCCATACTAAATATTGGTTATAATATGCCTAATGAAAGGTCGTACGCACCAATATTATGAACCTTGTTGCATCCATCTCAAAGGCACAGGCTAGAAGCCAAAGAGCTAAATTCAAGGCATGGATGATCTTAGTAAAAATGATGAGTTAATCTTTGTTTTAAGTTATGGTAAAACATTGCCTGTTGTTTTACTGGTGGTCTATTTTATTTTTGTCAAGAACTGTTGGGTAATGGGCCAAAATAGGTCATGAAAACCCTAATGGGCCTTGAAAGCCCATTAACCCCTTATGTATGTGAATGAGAAATTACGGGGACATTTAGTCCCACATCGAAAAGAACAAGAAAGGAAGGTTCACTTATATGGAAACCTCCTCCTTAAGCTTGTGTTCCTTCGGCTCACCATAGAAGGAGAGCTTGAGAGTGATGCGAAGCATCACCCTCGCGCACGCGCTCGCGCACGCGCACGCGCACGCGCGTGTGCGAAGGGCGCAATGGGCGCTTTGTAGGCGCACTTTCATACTGACCGTGAGCACCATTGCGGGACGAAATTGTCTTAAGGACATAGAGTATAACTCTAGCCTCAGTCTGATTCAAGTAGGTAGCCACCATCTGCCACACTATACCCACCAACAATCTTAAGACAATTTCCGTCCTCCAGAAGTGCTGCTGCAGATGGCTACCATGCATACATCCGTTCAAGCCGAGAAGCCGGAGAAGTTTACCAGCACTGACTTCAAGAGGTGGCAACAGAAGATGCTGTTCTACCTCACAACTCTGAATCTAGTCAGAGTATTGAATGAAGATCCGCCTGTCCTGAAGGAAGGGGAGACCGACAAGCAAGTCATTGCTGCGGTGGAGGCATGGAAGCACTCAGACTTCCTTTGCAAGAATTATATACTCAATGGTCTGGACAATACCCTGTACAATGTGTACAGTAGTATTGCTACTGCCAAGGAGTTATGGGCATCCCTAGATAAAAAGTACAAAATAGAGGATGCTGGACACAAGAAATTTGTGGTTGGAAGGTTCCTAGACTACAAAATGGTCGACCATAAAACAGTTATGGAGCAAGTCCAAGAGCTCCAGATCATCCTGCATGAGATACATGCAGAGAGAATGTCTCTTAGCGAGTCATTTCAGGTAGCAGCTATCATAGAGAAGCTACCACCATTATGGAAGGACTTCAAGAACTACCTGAAGCACAAGCGGAAGGAGATGGGACTTGAAGACCTAATTGTCCGCCTAAGGATCGAGGAGGACAATAAGAGCCAAGAAAAGAAGGCAGGAGGACAACCTGCTGAGCCAAGGGCCAACCTCATAGAAGGGAAGAAGAAACGCAAGTTTCCAGGCGAAGGCTTTAAACAGAAGAAGGGCAATCCAAAGAAATATAAATTCAAGGGAAAGTGCTTTGTTTGTGGTAAGCAAGGACACAAATCCAAGGACTGCCGTTTCAAGGATAAAGAAAAGAAAGAGGTCAACATGACTGAATCCCTATCCAAAGAGATATCCGAGATGATGCTGTCAGCAGTTGTATTTGAAGCAAACATGGTTGACAAAGCAAATGAGTGGTACATAGACACTGGAGCTACCAGACATGTCTGCTCTGATAAGAGTATGTTCTCATCATATACTCCTATCAATGGCAGAAATCTGTTCATGGGTAACTCCGCGACATCCAAGATAGAAGGAATTGGCCGCATTGTTATGAAGATGACATCTGGCAAGGAGCTTCTACTAAATGATGTGCTACATGTCCCTGACATCCGGAAGAATCTCATATCAGGCTCCCTCCTAAGCAAACATGGCTTTAGGATGGTCTTTGAGTCTGATAAATTTGTACTCACAAAGGGGGGTATATTTATAGGAAGGGGTTACTTGAATAATGGTTTATTCAAGGTCAATGTAATGACTGTACACAGAAACCTTGAAATGAATAAAGCATCTTCTTCTGCTTATATGGTTGACTCTTCTTGTCTATGGCATGATAGATTAGGACATGTAAATTTTAATTCATTACGAAAATTAATGAAATTAGAATTATTACCTAATCATGAAATCGATCCACATTACAAGTGTGAAGTGTGTGTTGAAGCTAAGTTAGCAAAAACACCATTTCCATCAGTTGAAAGAAATACTGAACCTCTTGACTTAATTCATAGTGATCTATGTGATTTAAAGTCAATTCAAACTAGAGGAGGTAAAAAGTATTTTATAACATTTATAGATGATTCAACAAGATACTGCTATGTGTATCTACTAAAGTCTAAGGATGAGGCTTTAGAAGTGTTTAAATGTTATAAGAATGAAGTTGAAAATCAACTTGGAAAAAGGATTAAGGCCATAAGGAGTGATAGAGGTGGTGAATACGATGCACCTTTTGACAAATTCTGTCAAGAGCATGGCATTATTCATCAAACTACTGCTCCTTACTCACCTCAATCTAATGGAATTGCGGAACGTAAAAACCGCACATTAAAAGAAATGATGAATGCTATGTTAATAAATTCTGGTACACCGCAGAATTTATGGGGAGAAGCAATTCTCTCAGCAAATCATATTCTAAACAAGATACCTCTTAAGAAGAAGGATGTTACACCATATGAGTTATGGAAAGGAAAGAAGCCTTCCTACAATTACTTAAGAGTGTGGGGGTGTCTAGCTAAAGTAGCTATTCCGGACCCCAAAAAGGTCAAGATAGGACCTAAAACTGTTGATTGTATATTTATCGGCTATGCACATAATAGTAGTGCATATCGCTTTCTAGTACATAAATCAGATATATCAGATATACAGATAAATACAATCATGGAATCAAGGAATGCAACATTCTTTGAAGATATATTTCCAAGCAAAAGGAAATTAGAAATAAGTTCAAATAAAAGAACTTATGATAATACTGCTAGTAGTAGTCATCAGGATGAATATCCTGAAGATGAACCTAGACGCAGTAAGAGACCAAGAATAGCAAAGTCTTTTGGTCCTGATTATGTAACTTATATGTTACAAGATGAACCTCAGACATTTAAAGAGGCAATGTCTAATCCAGAAGCACCATTTTGGAAAGAAGCTGTCAATAATGAAATTGAGTCCATCATGCATAATCATACCTGGGAGTTGGTAGACCTACCATCTGGTATGAAACCTTTAGGGTGCAAATGGATTTTAAGAAAAAGCTAAAGGCTGATGGATCAATTGACAAGTATAAAGCCAGATTAGTGGCTAAGGGCTTCAAACAGAAAGAAGGTATAGACTTCTTTGATACCTATTCACCAGTAAGTAGAATAACATCTATAAGAATGTTAATCGCTTTTGCAGCCATTAACAATCTTGAAATTCATCAAATGGATGTTAAAACTACTTTTCTGAATGGTGAATTAGATGAAGAAATATACATGGAACAACCTGAGGGATTTATTGTTCCAGGACAAGAAAAGAAGGTGTGTAGACTTGTTAAATCCTTATATGGATTAAAGCAAGCACCTAAACAATGGCATATAAAATTTGATAATGTTATGTTATCAAATGGATTCAAAATAAATGAATGTGACAAATGTATATATGCCAAATCCCTACCTGAAGGGTATGTGATAATCTGCTTATATGTAGATGACCTGTTAATCATTGGTAGTAATACTGAAATGATTAAACAGACAAAGAAAATGTTGATCAAACATTTTGATATGAAAAATATGGGTGTTGCAGATGTTATACTAGGGATTCGAATCACTAGAACATCTGAGGAAATAATATTATCTCAATCTCATTATATTAAGAAAATATTAAATAAGTATAAAAAGTATGATACTAGCCCGGTGAAAACACCTGTAGATGTTAATCTACATTTGGCTAAGTATACTGGAGAACCCATATCTCAATTGGAATACTCACGTATAATTGGCAGTTTAATGTATGTCATGAATTGTACTCGTCCTGACATAGCATATGCTGTCAATAAGTTGAGTAGATTTACAAGTAATCCAGATCCAAATCATTGGACAGCTCTAATAAGGGTATTAAGATATCTGCGATATACCCTAAGTTATGGATTACATTATTCAAGATATCCAGCTGTATTAGAAGGATACAGTGATGCTAATTGGATATCTAACACAGAAGATACAAAATCCACAAGTGGATATGTATTCACCTTAGGAGGAGGTGCTGTGTCATGGAAATCTTCTAAGCAAACATGTATAGCTCGATCCACTATGGAATCTGAGTTTATTGCCTTAGAAAAGGCAGCTGAAGAAGCAGAATGGCTTCGAAACCTTTTAGAAGAAATTCCATGTTGGCCAAAGCCTGTGTCTGCAATATGCATACATTGTGATAGTCAATCGGCAATATGCAGAGCACAGAATAAGATATATAATGGTAAGTCTAGACATATACGTCGCAGACATAATACCATTAAGCAGTTACTTGAAATTGGTGTAATTTCTATTGACTATGTTCAGTCAAAGAAAAACCTAGCGGATCCATTAACAAAGGGGTTACCAAGAGATCAAGTAAACTGTTTATCGAGGGGAATGAGTTTAAAACCTATAACTGAAAAATCTTTATAGTGGATACCCAACCTAGCTGACTGGAGATCCCAAGATCTAGGTTCAAAAGGGACAACTAAATTATGAAGAGACTTGATAGCACTAAGGATGTACAATCCTACTCATTCCTATGATAATTGGTGCTACCTGCTAAAGGTACTAGGATAAGCATTGCTTTTAATGATTCTTATGACATGAACATCATGTGGGGTATAGCAGGATACTCTTAATAAGAATCACCTATGTGAGTGTGAACTGGGCCAATTCTATGAGAATTTTAAGGTTTAATTCTCTGAAGCACTCATGAGACCAGGAGTTGTTCGGGGCCAAAATGAACACAACCATGAGAACCAAAAGAATGCTCGGGAAGAAGTTGCGTGATTGTTATTGTCTTAGTTTACACAAAACGCTGAAAGGTTCAAGACATCGCGTTCACCTTTCAGCAAGTAAACTCGATAACAACTCACTAAGGAAGGTTCAAAGCCACAAGCTACCTATCCCGATACAACTTCATCCCATTATACTCTCTTTAGTGTATCTGCATATTCATTTGCATTAAAATCCTTTTATGTGGGGGTTTGCCTTGCCAATCTTTGCTAATCTTTGATCTAAGTCCAATTTCCATTCATGTGGGGGATTATTGGGTAATGGGCCAAAATAGGTCATGAAAACCCTAATGGGCCTTGAAAGCCCATTAACCCCTTATGTATGTGAATGAGAAATTGCGGGGACATTTAGTCCCACATTGAAAAGAACAAGGAAGGAAGGTTCACTTATATGGAAACCTCCTCCTTAAGCTTGTGTTCCTTTGGCTCACCATAGAAGGAGAGCTTGAGGGCACGCGCGTGTGCGAAGGGCGCAATGGGCGCTTTGTAGGCGCACTTTGCACTTCGCACGTACGCATCGTCGCGAGGAGCTTGAGGGGCTTTAATCTTTTTGATGATGAAGATCAGACGGTAGAAACTGATCAGGATTGAGATGAGGGGCTGAGATCAAACGATGACTTGGATTGATCACAACCATTGGTGATCGCTGATCAGGATTGATCATGACCGTTGATGATTTGACCGTTGGAAGGTTGACCAGTCAACGGTTGACCGGTCAACGGTTGACCATCAGGACCGTTGATAAGGTGTCCCTTCGATCAAATGATAAGTCAATCGAACCGTTGATGATAAGGCGTCCCTTCAATCAAACGGTTGTAGATAAGTCATGTCAAAAGACTTATCTGATAACGTGATTATCAGATCACAATTGTGAAAAGACTTATCTGATAACGTGATCATCAGATCACAATTATGAAAGGGCTTATCTGATCTTCAGATCTTCAGATCACAGCCTTGAAAAGGCTTATCTGATAACATGATCTGAAAATCACGAAGTGAATGGGCTTATCAAACATCCTTTTGATCAAAAGAATTCGAATTAATTTAATTCGTAAGGTTGCTTCCAAGGGGCATAAGGTTGCTTCCAAAGGGCATAAGGTTGCTTCCAAAGGGCATCTAAAAAACTATAAATAGGACTAGAGACCCTCTCATTCAATCATCCAATTATCCATTCCGAATTGAATCAAATTCAATTCAGTTCTTCCTCTCTCTTAGGCATTTGCATACTTTCCTAAGGATAGTATAGCAATAGTGCATTGAAAAGAGAGTAGCATTCTTGGTTCGATTATTTTGGTGAATTGTAGTGCTGCTTTCATCAAAAGGAGACTGTTGTATCCTGGAAGACAATCGTCATACTGACCGTGAGCACCATTGCGGGACGAAATTGTCTTAAGGACATAGAGTATAACTCTAGCCTCAGTCTGATTCAAGTAGGTAGCCACCATCTGCCACACTATACCCACCAACAAGAACTACATAGAATAAATTGCTATTTGGAGGAGCTCTGATATTGGTCGGAGGTTTGTCTAGGAGTCAAACTTAGAAAGCAGAGAGGTGGCGTCCTAATTGTAGGGGAATAATACTAGAGCTAGCTCCAGGCCTTCAGCATCTGCAGCCTCCAACTGAAGCAAAAGAAAGCCAGGACAATAGCCAGCAGAAATGATACCTCTTATGGGCATGACTGAAACCCCTAAACCTACAAGAAACCAAGTGGCTCAGCATGCACCAGTGCAGGTAAAACATCTAAGAAACAATAATTCAGGAAACCCAACATATTGTGATGTGCAATGGTATTAGTAGATGATAGAAAAATAAGCCAACTAGAGACCTGAAGCCATGGAGGAAGAAATAAGATATATCAAGGGTGCCTCATGCAGCCTAAAGCATGACATAATTAATTAGAAGCAATATGTCCCTTCACCAAAATTACCTAATTTATGCAATGCAGAAAATTGCCTAGAAAATTTTGGAGACTGATGATCAAATAAGAAAAGTCAAGGAAAGAATACTTGAATTATAAATAAATATATGAACTAAATTTACCATGTGTCTGCATGGAAGGACAGTTGTGTCTTGTGGTTCTGACAGGCAAATCACACATTCTTTACCATTATCATTCCCATCAAAGTCATTGTCAACAGAGTTCCCTATTCCATAGATCTCCTGCAGCTCATATTTAGTTCCATTTATGCACAA
This sequence comes from Calamus simplicifolius, assembly GCA_900491605.1. Classification (NCBI taxonomy): domain Eukaryota; kingdom Viridiplantae; phylum Streptophyta; class Magnoliopsida; order Arecales; family Arecaceae; genus Calamus; species Calamus simplicifolius. The sequence continues at coordinate 808,986 of UESW01003840.1, read as the reverse complement.
AATCTGCTTCACCATGCGCACTTGATACTCACCATTCTCTTTCCTCTCAAACACAGCCTGTGTAATCTGCAAGTTTGGAGTTCCCATCTTCTGATTTTCACCTAACCCTTGATTGCTGGATGGAGATGCCTCTGCTTTTACAGCTAGAGGATACACTTCCATTTCTCCCTCTTTTATCAACTCTGCTTCCTCAAACATTGAGAAGTCAATTCCAGTTCCAGATGGTTGTCTAAACTTCTGTCCTAGACCTTCCTTGAAAGATGTTGTGACTGGTCCAAGCAAGTTCTCCTTTGTTGATGTCAGCTTGCAATCAAAGCCTTCTTTTGCAAAGAAATAAACTGTAATGCTGTTTACAGAAGGGAATCAAGGAGTGAATTTAAAGATAACTTTCACCATGAATTGCGCATCAAAAGAGGACACGTAATTGGTTGGATGCATCATTGGGAACATATAAAGCATTCGATGCAATTGATGCAAAATGTTATTCTGCTAAAACTAAAAGTTAATCAAATGGTCAAAGAGAAATTCATGGTGATATATAAACCAAGTGATAAGCAGCACTTTGATATGAAACAAGAGAGATGTTTTGGCATACAAGAACACTATAATTTTATATTCCTTATGGCTGTGTTTGGATGCAGGAATAAGGCCTGGAATAGGCCCTTATTCCGCCTTATTCCCCCAAACACAACGAAAAAGGAGCATGGGCCCCACTAGAATTCCTATTCCAGTCAACGGGCTTATACCCGATTTCTTATTCCATGGTACCCTATAGAATAGCTCCTATTCCCACTGCAACTATTCTAAGGGCACCGATGAAATTAAATTAAATAAATTAAATATTTTTATTTATAATGTCATTTAAATAAATTAAATAAATTAAATAAATTTATTTAGAATATAATTTAAAATTAAATAATTTTATTAATAGAAAATAATAAATTAAGTATGTTATTTTTTTAATTTATTAATATAAAATAATTTATTAAGTATGTTCTTATATTATTTTATTAATAATAATTAATTTATTACCTTATTTATTAATAAATAATAATTTATTCAAGTCATTTTAAAAAATAAAAACTGATAAACCATTTTTATTGGAAGGGATATCTTTGAAATTTCTAAAAAATTCTTCATCTATTCCTACTGGAATACATGCTTATTCCCATGTCATCCAAACATCATTTAGAATAACACTGCATTAATTGCACTGGAATAACATGAAATACCAGATTTTCATCCAAACAGAAATCTGGAATAACAAGGGTAATAAGCTATTCCTGGAGAATTCGTATTCCTATTTCCGGAATAACTTTTTGACATCCAAACACTACCTATAGTAACAAGAAGCCTGCACAAATGCATAGCGTCAAGACATTAGTAAGACAAAACCTCAGATCAGCTCCCGTAGGTCAAATTGAATAGGGAAAAAAGATCTATGCTGGGCAGATCCAATCATCAAATTACGAAGAAAGAGAAGTTTGATGCCCATTGCTACAATATAGCACATGATAGTGTTTAATTGTAAGGTTGTGATGCCCCTCCCAATAGTCCCACATTGGAAAATTTGGAATTGGTTGAGTGGTTTATAACCGGTTAAGCAAGAAGGACAAGGCACCAATTGGATCCATTTTGGGCTGTGGTGGCCCAAGTTGGTGTGGACCTTGTCCGTCCTGCTTTCTTGTAACGAAACGGGCCCGTGGGCCCGGGTCGTTACAATATGGTATCAGAGCCATCACCAGTCGGAAGTGCAGGAGCTAAGTGCCACACAGGGCAAAGTGCTACATCCATGGGGGATGGGAGCCACCTCTTGAACCTGTGGGAGCCACCTCTATAATCCTGCCTGCTTGGTGGTTGTGATCAATTGCCCATGGCGACGAGGACTCGCCTCTGTAAGGGAGGTAGATTGTGATGCCCCTCCCAATAGTCCCACATTGGAAAATTTGGAATTTGTTGAGTGGTTTATAACCGGTTAAGCAAGAAGGATAAGGCACCAATTGGATCCCTTTTTAGGCCGTGGTGGCCCAAGTTGGTGTGGACCTTGTCCGTCTTGCTTTCTTGTAACGAAACGGGTCCGTGGGCCCGGGTCGTTACATTCTAAAGCTGTCACGCTCCAGTCCCAAAATTCGAACTAGGATGACAACCCGTCGCATGCCAGGCATGCAAGGCGCCTTGAACTTATCACATAAATCAATATAAAGCAAATTCCATATCCATGATTTATTACAAACCAGAATTATCAGTCTTGGGCTATCTGCCCTACACACAAACAAATCTGAACTAAATCAAAATAATAAAACTAAGTCTTCTTAATAGAAACTCCTTCTATCTCAATTATCCATCTTCATTCCTGAGGCTCTGAAAAACATTATGAGAATTTTATGAGCTCACACTCAATAAGTAAGCCTAATATAATTTCAAATTTTCATTTATCAGGCTATCATTAGGTTCATGTCATCAGATCAATTAGTTTGAAACTTAATTCAATAACAATTACATTGTTTATACTGTCATTATTTTTCTTTGTGTCCCACGGCCCTACAATACACATCATGTGTAACCTCTTAAATATCCCCTAAGAGGAAGGGTCTGGTACCAGTATTCTGTCATCTGTCATGTGATAATCTGTTATGTGATAATGTGATAATCTGTGATGTGAGAATCTGCCATGTGAAAATCTGTCATGTAATGATCTGTCATGTGAGAATCTTTCATGTGAAAATCTATCATATAAGAACCGCGGCGACACATAAAGTTTTACTGTCATTATCATGATTACATATTATCATAGTAATAACATGATTTTGCCAAATTAACATAATTATATTTAACTGTAATTTCACAGTTCACAAATTAAATAATTAATAAAATTATAATACTTGACTTACTTACACAGTACACGAATTTCACTTGATAACCCAGCTAATTGGACTCCTGGGAACCTACAGAATCATTTTTCATTATTAAATTTCTAAAATCTGAATTATAAAATAATTCTTAAACTCTACCCAAACCACTTCACGGGCCCAACTTTGGGCTTGAATATCTCTCAATGTATACACCCAAATAGGGAAATAAAATTATTCCCAGAAACTAGAATCAATCCTGATTCGGGCCATATATTTACTTTGTCATTCTCGGCCCGATACAGGGCCCAAAATGCTGCTCAAACTGGCTCAGAGACGGCCCAACAAGGCCAAAAATCGAACGGCCCAACGGCCCATTACTCTTATTTAACCCTAGCTCCTCTGTTTCAAAAGAAACAGAGGAGCTGAGAGTCGCGCCGGCGGCCAGGGCCGCCGCCGACCAAATTGAAGGCGGTCCGGCCGCCGTTGGCCGGACCATGGCCGGCCGCCGTCGCGGCCAGCCTCCCCTACTCTCTCTCTCATCAATTTGGCACTTTAACGCTTTCTTTTCTCTCTTTGCCCGCGTGTCTTCCACGGTGCCGGCGCCAATTCCGGCCAAATTGGCGTCGGTCCGGCCGCCGTTGGCCAGACCAAAGCCGACCATCTCTTTCTCTCTCACAGTCTTCCGTGGCTAAGGATCACGCCGCGGCACGGCCGGCCACCATGGCCGGCCGGACCTCCACCGGACGCACGCCGGCGCCGGTGGAGGTCTCCGACCAAGGCCCAGGCCCGGCGAAGCGGCGAGCACACCGCCGGGCCCGAACCAAGGATCGGACCGGCGGTGAATCGTTCACAGATCGCCTCTTTCTCCCTCCTCCGCCCTCTTCTCTCTCTCACTGTTCTCCGGCACCCCACCGGACGCCGCCCCCGGTGCCGGTGGGGTTGTCGGCCGGGGCTCAGGCCCGGCGAGGCGGCGGGCACGCCGCCGGGCCTGAACCAGTATCGTCTCACGGAGGAAGGGAAGGGAGCTGGGTTCTGTAACCCGGCTCCTTCCTGTTCTCCATTTTTTTTTTTTTTTTTTTTTAACTTTCTCTCTCAATCCTTCTCTCTCTCATGCATGGATAGGGGACTTACCAGAGGCAGGCGCGCTGGGGAAGAAACGTCCGCACGAGGAGATGATGAGAAGGGGGCGTCCACGTATGATGGGAAGGAGGGTTCCACATCATCTTTTATAGGCATTGCAGAGTCCCCAAATCAAGGGACTCTGTAATTAGATATACTTGAAATTCAAATATCTAGAGTGTATCATCTGATCTCGTGATAACTCTCACGAGCAATTAAGATATACTTGGAATTCAAATATCTAGAGTCTATCATCTGACCTCGTGATAACTCTCACGAGCAGTTGAGAAATCTAGGGGATTACATTCTCCCCTCCTTATAAAAATTTCGGCCTCGAAATTGATAACTTTTATTAGAGAAAATTAAAGGTCCAAATTTCTGTCCCAAGGACTAACAATCAACTAAAGCTAACAGTTTTCAATCATTAACTATTTTAAGATACAAATAGTCGTGGATACTTTTCTTTCATTTCTTCCTCCAGTTCCCAAGTAGCCTCCCTTTCAGAATGATTATTCCATTGCACCTTGACATAGGGAATGGTACGCCGTCTTAGAACTTGATCTTTGCGGTCTACGATACGCAAAGGATGCTCCTCATATGATAAATCTTTCCTCAACTGTATAGGCTCATATGCTATGACATGGCTGGGGTCAGAGATATACTTCCTCAGCATAGATACATGAAAAACATTGTGTACCCCAGATAGAATCGGAGGCAGTGCCAGGCTGTAAGCAACCTCTCCGACTCTGCTCAAGATCTCAAAAGGTCCAATATAACGTGGACTCAGCTTTCCTTTAATCCCAAATCTCATCACATCTTTGGTTGGTGATACCCTTAAGAAGACATGATCCCCAACCTGGAATTCCAATTCCCTTCTTCTGACATCAGCATAGCTCTTTTGCCTGCTCTGAGCTGTACGAAGACGCTCCCTGATCAAATGCACCTTATCTACTGTTTGCTGAATCAGCTCAGGGCCTAGCAACTTCCTTTCCCCCACGTCATCCCAACATATAGGAGATCTGCACCTCCTACCATACAGAGCTTCAAATGGAGCCATCTGGATGCTGGCTTGGTAACTATTATTATATGCAAACTCCACCAAAGGTAAGTGGTTATCCCAAGCTCCACCCAAGTCCATCACACAGGCTCGCAACATGTCCTCCAAAATCTGTATGGTCCTCTCTGATTGTCCATCTGACTGGGGATGATAGGCTGTACTGAAGTTTAGTTTGGTTCCCATGGCCTTATGAAGGCTCTTCCAAAACTGGGACACAAACCTGGTATCTCTATCTGATACAATAGATACCGGAACACCATGGAGTCTCACGATCTGTTCAATATACAAATTAGCCAATCTTTCACTAGAGACCCCAACTCTGAAAGGTAGGAAATGAGCTGATTTTGTTAGTCTGTCCACAATGACCCAAACTGCATCGTTGCTCTTAGGAGTTTTGGGCAGACCAGTCACAAAGTCCATTGTAATCTTTTCCCATTTCCACTGTGGAATCATCAGAGACTGAAGAGGTCCCGCAGGCCTTTGATGCTCGGCTTTCACTGCTGACACACCAAGCACTTGGCCACATACTGAGCAATCTCCCTCTTCATGCCTTTCCACCAAAAATTTTCCTTTAAGTCTCTGTACATCTTAGTGCCACCTGGATGCACAGTATAGGGAGAGTAGTGAGCCTCTTTCAAAATTTCAGCCTTTAGCTCTTCACTGTTTGGCACACAAAGTCTCCTTCAAATTTCAGGGATCCATCTTCCATTATATAAAATTCATTCTGAACTCCTGACTGTACCACTTCTTTAATCCTTTGTAGATCTGGATCTTCCATCTGGGAGGACTTGATTCTGTCAACTAAGGTCGGCTGGAGTACAAGTGCTGCAACAAGTCCATCAGACTGCTGTACTCTCAGACCAACCTCCCACTTCTCCAGATCTCTCAATACGTGAGGCTGGGAGGTAATCATAGCAGCTAACTCAGAAGAGGATTTTCTGCTCAAGGCATCAGCTACTACATTGGCCTTCCCAGGATGATACTGTAGATTCAGGTCATAATCCTTCAATAGTTCCAACCACCTCCTCTGCCTTAAATTTAGCTCTTCTGTGTGAAAATGTATTTTAAACTCTTATGATCTGTATACACATCACACGACACTCCATATAGATAATGCCGCCAAATCTTCAGAGCAAAAACCACAGCAGCCAATTCCAGGTCATGAGTAGGATAATTTTGCTCATAAGGTTTCAGTTGTCTGGAGGCATAAGCTATCACTCTTTCATTCTGCATCAAAACACATCCCAATCCTTTTCGAGAGGCATCAGTGTATAGTAAAACCTTCAGATCCCGTTGGAAGAACAAGAATGGGAGCTGACACCAGGCGCTGCTTTAACTCCTGGAAACTTTCCTCACACTCCACTGTCCAGTCAAACTTCACTCGCTTTTGGGTTAAGCGAGTTAGGGGTAGAGCAATGCGAGAAAAATTCTCCACAAATTTTCGGTAATACCCGGCTAATCCCAAGAAGCTTCTGACTTCTGCCACATTGGTAGGTCGGCTCCAGTTAGTGATAGCTTCAATCTTTTTCGGGTCCACAGATACACCATCTTTAGAGATTATATGACCCAAGAAAGATACTTGATCCAACCAAAATTCACACTTCTTCAGCTTGGCATAAAGCTTCTTCTCTTGCAGAATCTGTAGCACAATTCTCAGGTGGTCCTCATGCTCCTTATGGCTCTTGGAATATATCAGAATATCATCAATGAAAACCACCACAAACTGATCCAGATATGGTTTAAAAATTCTGTTCATTAAGTCCATGAATGCTGCTGGGGCATTAGTTAACCCAAACGGCATCACCAAGAACTCATAGTGGCCATATCTGGTTCTAAATGCTGTCTTTGGTACATCCCCTTCTTTGACTTTGAGCTGATGGTACCCGGACCTAAGATCAATCTTTGAGAATATCCGGGCTCCTTGAAGTTGATCAAACAAGTCGTCAATCCTTGGCAGAGGATACTTATTTCGCACTGTTACTTTATTGATTCCCCGGTAATCAATGCAGAGTCGGAGACTGCCATCCTTCTTCTTAACAAATAGGACTGGAGCACCCCAAGGAGAAGCACTGGGTCTAATAAATCCTCGATCTAGGAGCTCTTGTAGTTGATTCTTCAGTTCTTTTAGCTCAGCCGGGGCCATAATAAGGGGCCTTTGATATAGGCCCAGTTCCAGGAACTAGATCAATAGAGAACTCGACTTTCCGATCAGGAGGTAAATTAGTCAAATCCTCAGGGAAGACATCTCTGGAAATTCTCGAGCTATGGGAATATCCTCCAACTTGGTCTCTTCTTGCTGAAGGTCCTTGACTACAGCAAGAAATCCTTGACCACCACTCATCAAATACTTTCCAGCCTGCATCGCTGATATGAACACTGAGGCTAGGTGTTTATGACCACCAATAAAACTGAATTCAGGCTGCTTGGAATTTTGAAGTTGACAGTCTTCCTGAAGCAGTCTACTGAAGCATGATTGGAGGCCAACCAATCCATTCCAAGGATAACATCGAAAAACTTCAGTGGAAGGACAATGAGATCAGCATTCAACCTCCTATCTCCAAGATAATTGGGCAAGATTTGCATACTGTGTCAACTTTCATAACATCTCCATTTGGAAGCGCAATATGCAGCTCTTGCTCTAGAGGAATAGGTGTCAATGATGCATTCTTGTCAAGATAGATATCAGATATGAAAGAATGCGTAGCACCCGGGTCAATTAAAGTTTGAGCATAAGCAGTACCTACTTTAATCATTCCTGGACATAAGTGTAATTTATTTTAACATTAAGGATTGCACCTACTGTTAATTAACTGTCAATGCATTGCACTAGATAAGACTGTAATACTAGATATAACATTAAAGGGTATACCTATCACCACAGAATTAGATGCGGCAGCGTCCTGCTGAGTGAGGTTGAAGACCCGTCCCTGGGTCCTCGGTGGCTGCTGCTGCTGTTGCTGGCTCGTTCCTTGACTTGAAGAAGGCTGATGTTCCTTCCGAAAGGGACATGTAGCAATCTTGTGATCAGTTTTCCCACAGACAAAGCAGGCACCAGTCACTCTGCGGCAAGGCTTTTCAGGGTGGGAGTTACCACAATGAATGCAACGAGTTTCCTTATTCTGTGGTTCAGCTGGAGCCTGATGTGCACCCTTCTTCTTGGCCTGAGCAGAGGATTGGCCAGAAGTAGGCCCTTTTCTCTTCTTCCGCAGCTCCCAATCCTTTTGAACAACATTCATATCCCTCTCAATCACCAAGGCCTTATTCACTACAGCACTGTAAGTGAGGAGCTCAAATGCATTGACCGCTTGTCTCAGTCTGGGTCGCAGTCCCTCAGTGAATCTGGTGACCTTGGCTATTTCATTGGTCACAATATTTGGAGCAAAACGGGCCAACCTGGTGAATTCGGCTTCATACTGGGCCACAGAAAGATCTTTTGCTCCAACTTGATAAACTCTGATTCCATCTGTCTCTGTACACTCCTGGGGAAGTATTTGTCAAAGAATATCTCTCTAAACTCTCCCCAGAAATAATCTGTCCATTCCGACGCTGCTCCTCGACTAACCACCAATCATAGGCTTCTCCCTGAGAAGATAGGTGGCAAATCTGATCGCTCCATATCCTGACTACCATGGGCCATAAAAGCCTTCTCCATGTCTCGCACCCACCGCTCAGCATCAATAGGTTGGTGGATCAGAGAAAGGGGCAGGGGCAAATTTCTTGAAGTCTGCAAAGCTGCGGCCAATCCCTACCCAGGATTGAGATGGAGTAGGCTGGGTCTGTGGAGTAGTAGGGTCGGGCTGAGTCTGTGGAACAGGAGGGGCAGGCTGTGTCTGCGGAGCAGTGTGAGTAGGCTGAGCGGACAAAGCCTGCAGAATCTGGTGCTGCAAGTCCCGCATCGACTGCACCATACCCGAGAGAACCTGAAGCATCTCGGTCTGGGGTTGCTGCTGATCAGTCCCAACTGAATTGCAGGGGCAGCAGCTTCGGTGGCTTCCAGACCTCCTGGTTGGCCAGCATTACCAACCTGGGAACTCTCATCATTTGTCGACTTCTAGTGCGACGTGCCATTCTTATCTCCTGATAAATTAGTTGTAATTAATATCACTGTAAACATTAATTGTTAGGCTTTCAAAGCATAATTTTTGAAATTCCTTTAAATTTATAATTGTCTCTATGTCACTCTAGTGTTTTACCTAAAGTGTCATCATGTATATGTCCCTAATGTCATAACCTCGCTCTGATACCACTAAAGCTGTCACGCCCCAGTCCCAAAATTCGAACTAGGATGACAACCCGCCGCATGCCAGGCATGCAAGGCGTCTTGAACTTATCACATAAATCAATATAAAGCAAATTCCATATCCATGATTTATTACAAACCAGAATTATCAGTCTTGGGCTATCTGCCCTACACACAAATAAATCTGAACTAAATCAAAATAATAAAACTAAGTCTTCTTAATAGAAACTCCTTCTATCTCAATTATCCATCTTCATTCCTGAGGCTCTGAAAAACATTATGAGAATTTTATGAGCTCACACTCAATAAGTAAGCCTAATATAATTTTAAATTTCATTTATCAGGCTATCATTAGGTTCATGTCATCAGATCAATTAGTTTGAAACTTAATTCAATAACAATTACATTGTTTATACTGTCATTATTTTTCTTTATGTGTCCCACGGCCCTACAATACACATCATGTGTAGCCCTCTTAAATATCCCCTAAGAGGAAGGGTCCTGGTACCAGTATTCTGTCATCTGTCATGTGATAATCTATCATGTGATAAAGTGATAATCTGTCATGTGAGAATCTGTCATGTGGAAATCTGTCATGTGAGAATCTGTCATGTGGAAATCTGTCATATGAGAACCGCGGCGACACATAAAGTTTTACTGTCATTATCATGATTACATATTATCATAGTAATAACATGATTTTGCCAAATTAACATAATTATATTTAACTGTAATTTTACCGTTCACAAATTAAATAATTAATAAAATTATAATACTTGACTTACTTACCACAGTACACGAATTTCACTTGATAACCCAGCTAATTGGACTCCTGGGAACCTACAGAATCATTTTTCATTATTAAATTTCTAAAATCTGAATTATAAAATAATTCTTAAACTCTACCCAAACCACTTCACGGGCCCAACTTTGGGCTTGAATATCTCTCAATGTATACACCCAAATAGGAAATAAAATTATTCCCAGAAACTAGAATCAATCCTGATTCGGGCCATATATTTACTTTGCCATTCTCGGCCCGATACAGGGCCCAAAATGCTGCTCAAACTGGGCTCAGAGACGGCCCAACAAGGCCCAAAAATCGAACGGCCCAATGGCCCATTACTCTTATTTAACCCAGCTCCTCTGTTTCAAAAGAAACAGAGGAGCTGAGAGTCGTGCCGGCGGCCAGGGCGCCGCCGGCCAAATTGAAAGCGGTCCGGCCACCGTTGGCCGGACCGTGGCCGGCCGTCGCCGCGGCCAGCCTCCCCCATGCTCTCTCTCATCAATTTGGCACTTTAACGCTTTCTTTTCTCTCTCTTCGCCCGCGTGTCTTCCACGGTGCCGGCGCCAATTCCGACCAAATTGGTGTCGGTCCGGCCGCCGTTGGCCGGACCAAAGCCGGCCGTCACCGAGGTCGACCTTCCCCCCTCTCTCTCTCTCCAATTTCTCTTATCCCTCTCTTTCTCTCTCACAGTCTTCCGTGGCTAAGGATCACGCCGGCGGCACGGCCGGCCACCACGGCCGGCCGGACCTCCACCGGACGCACGCCGGCACCGGTGGAGGTCTCCGACCAAGGCCCAGGCCCAGCGAAGCGGCGAGCACACCGCCGGGCCCGAACCAAGGATCGGACCGGCTGTGAATCGTTCACAGATCGCCTCTTTCTCCCTCCTCCGCCCTCTCTCTCTCTCACTGTTCTCCGGCACCCCACCGGACGCCGCCCCCGGTGCCGGTGGGGTTGTCGGTCGAGGCTCAGGCCCGGCGAGGCGGCGGGCACGCCGTCGGGCCTGAGCCAGTATCGTCTCACGGAGGAAGGGAAGGGAGCTGGGTTCTGTAACCCGGCTCCTCCCTGTTCTCCGTTTTTTTTTTTTTTTTTTTTAACTTTCTCTCTCAATCCTTCTCTCTCTCATGCATGGACAGAGGACTTACCAGAGGCAGGCGCGCTGGGGAAGAAACGTCCGCACGAGGAGATGATGAGAAGGGAGCGTTCACGTATGATGGGAAGGAGGGTTCCACATCATCTTTTATAGGCATTGCAGAGTCCCCAAATCAAGGAACTCTGTAATTAGATATACTTGAAATTCAAATATCTAGAGTCTATCATCTGATCTCGTGATAACTCTCACGAGCAATTAAGATATACTTGAAATTCAAATATCTAGAGTCTATCATCTAACCTCGTGATAACTCTCACGAGCAGTTGAGAAATCTAGGGGATTACAAAGGTTTAAGCAAATCCACACAAAAGCAGGCAATCTTATTGATTGCTTTGTCGCTTGATGGTACTGCATATGATGTTTCATAAGCAATTGAAATCACTAGCTCTAATACATGAACAGACTTAGCTTTTCTGTTTTAAATTAGGTATTTGGTGATTTAAGCAAAAGCTATATATTGAAAATTTAACAAAATCATGAGCATGAGAAGTCACACATTAACATCAAATTCCATATCTTCTCTCTCTCTCTCTCTCTCTCTCTCTCTCAAACCACTTTCTTTAGACAAATGAAAGTACTAGAATGAGATAACCGTGGAATATGTAGATGATAAACCTACAATTTAATGTGGCAAAATATTTCTGAAAACCACATCCTTTTAGTTCTATTCAGTGATACTTGGACACGGGCACTAGCCAATATATCCAAGTCGAGTATCTGAAAAAGTGATGAGTAGATTAGTAACATCCTTCGCTAAAAAGATATCATTATATTTACTAAAGAAAAAAATTGAAATTGAAAAGTGCAGGACACTTAACAAGCCACAAGAAGTTTTTGCATGTTTCATATCAAAGTGCACAGCTCATAAAATGTTAGAAAGGTACTTTGCCAACACTTGATGCTGTCCTGGTACCTGCGCACAGGCATGGTATTTATTTTTGGGCTAGCTAGGATGGTCATGCTGCATCAGTCTAAAAAGACTATGGTGGCAACACAACAACCATAAAATGTAAGGGTCTGATTCATACTTTTCTCTCTATCAAGATTGAAGATTCAAAAGAAGCAGAAATGATGCAGCTTTAGTCATTCATCCTTTTATTCTCCAATGCTTCTTTCTCTGTGAACTCCTGAACCTAAGTTCTTGGACAATAGTTTGGCATTATTTAAAGATAATACCACAAGGTCAAGCACTTCCACCTAAAGAGCAACTACATATGCTTTGGAATTTAAGAACATATTACCTTGACTTTCAAGGAAATCACTATACAAGTACCTTGCCCCACAAATTATCATGAGTCTTAAAAGGTTTTAATTTTAATTCAGGCATGTATCAAAACATCTACTACAATTTCATCACTTCTGAGCGAAGAAAAAGAGAGATGCAACAAGGATGGGTGAGGAATCACACTTCAGCATATTATCCAAAAGGTTAGTACAATCTCAGTGACTCTGCATTACTTAGCCTATGTTAGCAAAATGGCTAAGTTGCTGTCTATATTCAATTCTTTCCTCACTAGTTTTGATGCACATCCACCTTATATTTTCAAAAATAAAAGGGCCATAAGTTTTAACCCTCTTTTACTGCCTAGGATTTTGGTATGTCATCAATGGCCTTCTTGTTAAATTGATGGTTTTTGTTAGCTACACATGATCCTCATAATGTGAGGTTCTCAAGTGCAAGCTCTAGAATTATTAAGAGGACAGGAAATTCGTATAACACCTGAAGAAGCAAGGAATGAGTTGAAGATGCTTTTAATTTTGAAGTTGACCGTAGGTTGAAATTGACAGATAAACAGGATACATAAAGATATATGGACATGCATTTGTACAAAAATGCGAAGGCCATCCTTTATTGACTTTTTTCTCCTTTTATTAAACAAACTTTCAATTGCTAAGAAACATGGCACAAGCAGACAGTGTGTTTCTTAAGAAATGCAAACCAACCACTAAGAGGTATATCTTGATTGCAATGATTAATTAACCAAGAGCTTGAAATAAAGACAACGATAAGAACCACTAAGAGATATATCTTGATTACAATGAGTAATTAACCAAGAACTTGAAATCAAGATAATAGTAAGATCTTCAAGAATGAAAAGACCAAGAAAATAATAAAAGAATGAACGAATGTGTTCGTATACACTAAAGGAACCTGCAGAAAAGTTAACTCGCTCCAAGGAAAAATTTGTGCTTTCAGAGTCAAATGCTTATTCTCATTCCTAAAGACAGGCTCTTGTCTATGATCATATCAGTTAATGCAATTCCTAGTAAACTTTCCTGAGTTATGCACATATAAAAAAGGCTGAGGGTGTTCATGATAAAGTGATGCAGTCCAGGTTTCAAGATGAAGAGGAAAGATGCGATTCTCCATTAAGAAAGTGAAGAACACTTGGATGAAGTACAGCAATGCTAAAGTAGGATAAATGCAGCTGGAAATAAGTACATGCTCAAAAGGGTGCATGTTAGATGATGATGCTGAAGGAAAAATACTGAAAGATGCTGGAAAAAAAAGAGATGTAGGGGGGAAAAAATGCTGATTATTCATACTCCACAGAAATACATTCTTACATGAACTTTGGGCATGAGACTTGTAGCAGCCCCTAAGGATATGGTTTCTAGAGAACCTTTGCCATAATGCCTCAAGAAAAGAAGAAGAACTAGCTAGATGGAGGTTGTGAGCAGTCACCAGCACTGTACATGTGTATTCAAAGTTCATGCTGCATAAGGACTAGAATTCCTGCGCCCCCTCTCCCACATTCATGCTAAGAGGAGCTAGCTGCTGTGCTTATGCAATGACAAGATTCTAATGCATGTTAATTTACAGTATCCTTTTTAGCTGGAAAGAGCAATTTACAAGAAGTCAACCTCTTCCATAGAATCTTCAAAAAGAAAATATTCGTACTGCACCAAAGAAGTAAAAGTATTATCTAATTATTTATTATCAGATTAGATACCAAACTAATCGCAGCAAAGAATTACCCAGATCAAAATACAAACTTTAAGAAAATGTTCGCATTGAAAACATCTCACACAATTTAAACAATCAAAAAATTGTCAAAAAATGTCAAAACATCAAGACAAGTTTAAAATACCAGAAAGTTAACTATGGATTATCCTTCTGGTTAACTTTATTCCCAGCTATCCTTTATAGTTATAGCTTTTGAAAATAAAAGGGGATATCTTTTATCCAGAGGATATTCCCTCTTATTTCCTATTTCAAACATTACCTAAGATAGTGTTTGATTCATAAGAAGCTATCCTTGGATAAGTGTACATGATAGCATTTATCGAGAGAATAGCTTAAGGGATAACCATCTTTTTAAAATAATAACTTTGCCATCAGGGATAACTCTAGTTATTTCTGGGGTCCCTAGGGAATAAGTTCAGGGATTAACTCCTCTCTGGTTAAATTTTTCAGAACTATCCTCCTAGTTATAGCTTTTAAGAATAAAGAGGGATATCTGAAAGATATCCCCCTTATCCCCGTATCAAACACAGCCTTATTCTGTTATCCACCGATGCTAGTTGATTTTTTTTAACCGTGCTCTGAAATTCTACCCTTTATCAGCAAACCAGAGATCTAACGATACTAAATCTAAGTTAAACCCAGCTAAACCCCAAGGTAGCACCCAGAAAATATAACTACATAACATAAGCATTCCAATGCAATTGCGGTTAAAAGAGAAAAACCAAGCAAGAAGATAAAGAAAGGCAAGATGACCTTCCAGCGATGGTGGCGTCAAACATGAAAGCAACAAGAAACTGTCCGGGATTCTGCTCATCAGGTTCGACTCTCAAAGTCTCCTTCTTGACGTTGATGTCATTCCGGATGGTGATGGCCTTCTGGTGCTCGACGGAGGGAGCCCGTACCTGGGGCGGCAGGGGACAAGGATACCTCACCCCGCCGACCCAGCCGAGGTGGTGGTGGTCGAAGAGGGAGGGGAGGGTGATGGGAATCGAAGCTGGCGGAGGGGGGTAGTACGGATTGGGGTACTGGGGCAGGTCTGGGTACGCGGCAGTGACGACGTAGCGGTTGGCCGCGACCTCTGACGGCTCTGGCTCCGTTGGCCTGGAAGGAGGTGGAGACTGGTGGTGGTGGCGCGAATTCCTCAGGGGGCTATTTCCGCCGCCGCCGCCGCTTCCGATGCTCCCTACGTTCCCCATTACGGCAGCGAGAAATTCTCCCCGAGGGTTGTGGGGATCGATGGCAGGAGCTCAAAAAGGATCGCGGTAATTCGAGGTGAATAATTTTATTCCGGGAAGGGAAGAAGCCACCCACCCTCACGGGCTTTGACGATGAAGGGGAGGAGCAGCCCGCTTACAAAATTTTTGGGTGCTAGCGCCTAGCGTCAGATACGAAATTATTTACTTAGAATGGAAGTTCGCCTGTCCTAACATTTTCCTATCTCTAAATCTAAAAAGCTTATCTTATCAAAAATATAAATAAGGGGTATTGTAGCTGATCAAGCCATGTTGCGAGATAACTGAGGAAGCCCGTATCTTCCTCGGTCTCAAACTTTAAGATTCCCTTTGGCCTCGAATTTTGGACTTCAAGATTTTTCTTGGCCTCAAACTCTAAGGTTTTTCTTGGCCTTGGACTCTAAGTCTCCCTCGACCTTGGACTTCAGGTTTCCCTCAGCCTCGTACTCCAAGATTCCCCTCAGCCTTGAACTCAGGTCCCCCTTGGCCTCGGACTCCAAGGTCCCCCTCGGCCTTGGACTCCAAATCCCTCTCGGCCTCGGACTCCATGTCCCCTTCGATCTCGGACTCCAAGGTTTCCCCTCGACCTCGGACTCCAATGTTTCCCTTGGCCTCGGACTCAGGTCCCCCTTGACCTCGGACCCCAAGGCTCCCTCGGCCTTGAGCCCCAGAGTCCCTCTCTCGACCTTGATGCCGGACACCACTACATGGCCCACCGACCACCTACAGCCGCCACGTGGCCCACTAACCATTTACAATCACGCGTGTTCACTGCCCGTTACAGCACACGCCTGACATGACTAGGCTTACCTACCGCCTATGGCGCTACGCCTAGCAGGGGACGGGCAGGCAGGGCTACCTCTCACATGTTCAGTGATTGTTGCGATCTGTCCCTATTAGCCTTGCCGCCTGTCCGCAGCCAGACAGAAATATCTCGAGATCGACAACCTTCCAAAAGTAGGTAAAGAGGACTCCCGAACAGGTATAAGAACCTTTGCTCATAACAAGAGAGGAGATCTGATCTGAACTCTAAGTTTCTCTAGCTAATTCTTTTAGCTCTTTCTTCTTCACTGTTTCCCAAGTTACTCACTTAAGCGTCGAAGGGTCCCCACCAGTGCAACCGGTCTACGAGGACGTTCTTGCAAGAATCTCATAAAGGAGGAGGTGTTAGAAGATTTTCCAATCATACTCATAGTCCTCCGGGATCCTCTCCGTTACTCGACGTTCGAGGAATGTGACTTGGCAGCAATAGATTGGCACGCCAGGAAAGGGGTAGAGGTAGAAAGCTTCAGACCAGCTAGCTATAGGCTCCCACTCTCCTTCGCAAATAAGAAGATGGTGGTGACGCGCGCCCAGAAGATTTTTGCCAGCTACGCTGGGGCATCATCAAGCGGTTGAGCAGCCGGAGGCCAACCTTCATGCTCCGCCTTCGCCATCACCTCATGATGATCGGATTGCTACCCTTACCATGCAAGTCCAGTCGCTTGTGGCGGCAGTCCAGGAGCTACAACAACAACCAGTGGCTGTGCACCCACAGCCGGCGGTTGCGCAGCAGCACCCAAGGCCACACTCATCGGGCGCTGGGCAGTTCAACCCAGCTAACAATCCACCCGCGGAAGACCCACCGCCGGCATACATCGCCTAGGCATCATCGCCGAGAGGCTTCCAAGAGGCCTCAGTCTTCCTCCCGCCATGCTAA
This sequence comes from Calamus simplicifolius, assembly GCA_900491605.1. Lineage (NCBI taxonomy): Eukaryota > Viridiplantae > Streptophyta > Magnoliopsida > Arecales > Arecaceae > Calamus > Calamus simplicifolius. The sequence continues at coordinate 791,882 of UESW01003840.1, read as the reverse complement.
CGCCTCCCCCAAGCGGCGGCGCAGGAAGGAGACCAAGCGCAGGCATCATCACCGGTGCCACCCCTCCCCATCCTCAGGGTCTTCGAGGGAGGGGTCCTTCGACGGCTGAATCACTTGCTGGGCCGAGCGACGACTAGATGAGTACAACCAGCAGCTAGAGGAGCTCAGCTGCAGAATCACCAACCTGCCGAAAGTGGACTATGACAGCCGCCCTTCGCTGATTATATCCTCTATAAGATCCACAAGGGCATCTGCGAGAGCATCTGGGGGGCATAGCGCTAGCATACAAGGCCTTGTGCCAGGGCTATTACTGGCTCACAATGAAAGAGGATGCCACCGAGCTAGTTCAGAAGTGCGATAGTTGTCAGCAGCATGCCAACATCCAGTAGCAGCCGACCTCTCAGCTGAACCCCCTGGTGGCTCCATGGCCCTTTGCTCAGTGGGGGATGGACATTTGGTGCGAGCACCAGGATCAGGCAGAGGATTCTTAATCCTCTGTGGATATCTGATTAGGTTTGTAGGATTTGATTCAGTTGAAAAACTATGTTTAGTTTATTTTATTTTAATTTGGGTCCAATTTTATTTTTGTTTGGGCATTTGAATCTTGTCTTTTGAGTTAGTACTCGTTATTAGGGTTTGGGTCATATTGAGTCAGCTCATTATGAGCTTGGGTCAATTTGAGTCATGTCTAGTCCAGTTGGTCTTATATGTGTCCTGTCCAGTCCAGTTGGTATTGTATTAAGTTCATTTAGCTTACAAGAGGAGACACCGGTATGGAGCAGAAGACAAGGCCATCACAGTCAAACAGAGCAGCTGTTAAATTCAAGTTGGTGCCACACCTACATAAGAAGTCACATGCCAACCATACACATGCCACCCTCCAGCACAAGCATTCCATACGCCACCTAGCAGAGCAAGCAGGTCAACAAGATAAGCCTCAATCCTCCAAATCATACAACCCTATTTGGAAGAATTCTAGCCCGAAAAAGCAAGCATTCCACACGCCACCTAGCAGAGCAAGCAAGTCAATAGGATAAGCCTCAATTCCCCAATTCATGCAACCCTATTTGGAAGAATTCTAACCTAAAGAAGCAGCAAAGGGATGCCCCTTGTTGCCGCCCATAAATTGCCTTTTTGAAAGGGATTTGTATGGCATGAAGTTTTTTTCCATGTAATCTAATCCACACTTTAGGAAGAAAGTGGGTGCCCCTTTTCTTTCCATATATATTTACTTGGGCCCTAAGTCTCTCGCTTTATAAAAGAGACCCTCTTGTATGAATTATGCATCTTTTAATTATTAATCAATCAATCCAGTTTTGAGTTATTGTGAGTTTTGTTATTTGGTTCTCTGGTGCTCATGATTCCCTTCTCCTGCACGTGCCAACATCCCAATCTCCAGGAGAAACCCTGGCCGCCGCCCTTGTTTTCCTTTAGTGGATGCCCAAGAGCCTCTTGGCCACCCCTCCTCTACTTTTTCCTTGCCTCTTTGCCTCTAATCAAACTTTTTTCTCTTGTTCTTTAACCCTTGGATGGTGTTCTTGCAGGTCCCTCAATAACGGCGAATCCAGGATTCAAGGTGATCGCCATCCAAGTCAGCAGATACTTAGCCACAGATCCACAGGCTCGGAGCTTGATCATCCAGGGTACATCCACCAGGCAGAGTGACCCCTTCAGCATCTCGATCTCCTCATCCTGCTAGGTACATCCCCTCTAATCTGCTAGTAGCTTTATTATGGGAGAGTAAGTCCTACCGGGGCTTCTTAGCCTCGGTGGTCATTCTTCTCATATTTTTTATGGAACTGTTTCGCATGCTAAAAATTACTGAGTTTTCCTGAACCCCTCTTAGGCCCTTACTTCGAAAAACTAATCAACTGAAAATCATAAATCCTCTAAACTCTACTTGCATGCGATATTAGTCCTACATCAGTTGGTATCAGAGCACAGTTAGGGCTTGATTTTTCATTCACGTCCTTATCAGTATATCATTTATTAATCGAATTGTTTCTGCCTACATACATATTAGAAAATTTCAAAATTTATTTTTCTAGATTCATATAAATGAAGGTATTTTTTATTATTTTTTGAGGATTTAATTCAATCTGTAAATTAATTGCATGCCTGATTACTCACAGAGAATAGACTGCCCTGTTTCTTCTGTATCCAGAATATCTGAATTGATCTTAAACTTTATACTAAAAATCCTAATAAACTTTGATCTGATTAATGCAATATTTTTTTTGAATAATCTACGTTTAATCCACTATTTGCACACAAATTTTTACATTAATATTTGACCTGAATAATTTTTGAAAATTCATGCATCATTGTTCTGTTCGGCAGTCCTAAGAAATCTGAACTGATTCAAGATTTGTGATTAAAACATATTAAATATTAATTAAATCAAGAATTTTATTGCACATTCTACACAAGACTTACCGCCAACACACCAAGTTTCAAAACTAAAATACACTCACAGAAAATATGAAAATTCCTGAGATTTGCTGCTATTTTTAGATTTCTGGATTAGGGTTTGCGTACCATTCATTTGAATTAAACTACTCTTAAGGGCTCTCATTGTTGTCAGATAAGGGAGGGATTGAGACCCCTTCCTTGGCCCAAAATAACCACTCATGCATTCCGAACCCTAGCCTCTAATCTAAAAGTGAGTAGCAACTTAATTAATATTTGCCCTAGAGGGCTAGGGACACCAACAGTCGGTCTAGTGTACTGGAGGAGACTAGTACAATTCAATATGGCATGTGCTCTGAGATTGGTGTCTAGAAGAAGGGTCAAACGTCAAACGACTTAAGTGGAGTGGCAGGGTTACTCTAATTAGGCCCCTGCAATTTGCAGGAAGAATCTTTCCCTCTCCCACCTGTCCTAACTGGACAATTGAAGAGTTACTGTTAGATTGGCTTGCATTAAGCCAAATCCTTTACTCTGGATGACTAGGTCTAGCATACCGTAGCCTAAGTCAATTTTAGTCTTGTGTACTTGATTGTGTTTGCATGTGCACTAGATCAGGAGCATCTTTTCATCCGTCACCACCTCCATTACAGGCTGAACCCATGGTTAATCAAAGCATTGAGAATCACTTAGGGATCATCACTGAACAACTAGCCCGAATAAACCAAGACATCAAGCAATCTGAGGCTATATTAGGATCCAGGTTCGATCAAGTTGAAACTAGGTTAAGCATCCTAGAAGAAGACCATAAGGACAACACTGAGCCTGATCATAAGACCCCACCTCATCCTAGGAGAGCCCATCAGCCAGACCTTTACATAAGGCCAAACCCTAGGGGACCTCCACACCACGATCCTCACTTTGAGGATGGGCCTAGGAGACCTAATCATGAGGCAGTAGACCAAGAAGAAAGAGCCCTTAGAAGTGTCAGACTTGAGGCACCTACTTTCAATGGCTCTGTAGACCCTAAGGACTATCTAGATTGGGAGGAAGAGATGGACCAGTACTTTGGCTAGTACAACATGTCTGAAGAGCGTAAGTTTATATTTGCCAAGCTCAAGTTACTGCGATAGGCTAGGTTATATGGGCCACTGTAGAGCAAAGGCAAGCATTGGAGGGTAGGGACCCCATAGTCACCTGGCATGCCATGAAGGCTAGACTTAGGTCCAATTATGTCCCCACATCATATGACCAGAGCCTATTGGACTAGTGGCAGGGATTAGTTCAGGGTAGCAAGACTGTGAATGAGTACATTGCTAAATTTCAAGAGTATGCCATGAGGTGTAATATCATCCAGTCTGAGGAAGTCACCCTATCCAAGTTCAAATATGGTCTGAAAACAGATATTCAAAGAGAACTCTACCTGAGAAGGGTACACGACCTAAAAGAAGCTTACCAGGTTGCTAGGGATTATCAACATTTTTAGAGAAGGCCACCATATCGTATACCAGAGGCTACCAAGAGCCCTAGCCTATATCCAGGATCTAATCAGGCCTATCTTAGTCATCCCAAGCCTACCCAGTACTCAGGCCCCCGCCAGACTTACCCGAGTCAACCCTACACTAGCCGATCCAGTACAAGCCGAAGCAAATTGAGTCGACCCCAGAATAGTACCCCTATACCCCAAAGAGAGGATAAGGGCAAATTTGTAGAGGTCCAGAGAAGTCCCAACTTCCAGGTCGTATGCTTTAAGTGCAACAAACCAGGATATATGATCAGCCAATGCCCAATCAGATCCCTTCATATTGATGAGTTACCTGAGACTGAGTCCGAGCCCATAGTTGAGCTTGAGGGAGAAGTCTACGAGGCTGATACCCATCTGATAGATGAGTACGATGGGAAGGAGAAAACATTTGAGTCTAAAAATCTACTAGGAGTGGTTAGATGTATCTTGACCCAAACCCAAACTAAGGACCAGGAAGAATGGCGTAGGACTAATATCCTACAGACCTTTGTCAAGATAGGGGATATGGTGCTCAAGATTATAGTGGATAGCGGAAGTTGCGTCAATGTCGTCTTTGTCAATATAGTTAAGTCATTAGGATTGACCACAGTTTTCCATCCTAATCCCTATAAGGTCTCGTGGGTAGATTCCACCTCTATCCCAATCAAGTTCAGATGTCAAATCCTAATCAAATTGTAAAATTATGAGGAAAATGTCTGGTGCGATGTACTTCCTATGGGTGTCAGTAGTATTATATTAGGTCGACCTTGGCTTTACGATCACGATGCCACCTTGTTTGGTTGATCCAACATTTTCTCTTTTAAATACAATGGGAACAAGTATGTGATACATCCAGCTCCACCTAGGGACCCAATCAAGAAAGGATCTAGTAGCCTTAAGGATAGCAAGCCAAGAGTTAATCTGATTAAAGCTAAGGAATTAGAAAAGGACATCACTGAGGGTAACTTTGTTTGGATTTTGACCACTAAAGGGATCCATGAATCAATCCAAAAAGAACAACCCCCAGAAGTAATTGAGACCCTAAAGGAGTTTAAGGATGTCTTCCCTGAAGAGTTGCATGATCAGTTACCATCCCTAAGAGACATCCAACATGCCATTGACCTGATCCCAGGATCCACCCTTCCAAACCTTTTCCATTATAGGATGAACCCAACTGAGCATCAAGAATTACAGAAACAAGTGGCAGAATTACTTATGAAAGGTTTCATTAGGGAGAGCTTAAGTCCTTGTGCAGTTCCTGCACTCTTAACACCTAAGAAGGATGGTACCTGAAGAATGTACGTGGACAATAGGGCCATCAAAAAAATCACTATCTATACGTTCCCTATCTCCAGACTAGATGATATGTTAGACATGATGATGGGTGCCACTATCTTTTCCAAAATAGACCTTAAGAGTAACTACCATTAGGTTAGAATTAGATCAGGGGATGAGTGGAAGACTACATTTAAGACTAGAGATGGTCTATTTGAGTGGGTCGTGATGCCTTTTGGTCTTTCAAACGCACCTAGCACATTCATGTGAATCATGACCCAGGTCCTGAAAGAGTACACAGAAAAATTTTTAGTGGTCTATTTTGACGATATCTTAATTTATAGCAAAACCAAAGAAGACCATCTTAACCATCTCAAATTAGTCTGTCAGACCCTTAGAGAGAACAACCTTTATGCAAATCTTAAGAAGTGTGATTTTATGACGCATAGGGTTATCTTTCTAGGTTTTGTGGTAACCCTAAAAGGTATCTCAGCGGATCCTAAAAAGGTTAGGTCGCTCATAGAGTGGCCGGTACCCATGAATGTCCACGATGTCCGCAGCTTCCATGGCCTAGCAACCTTTTATAGGAGATTCATTAGGGGATTTAGCACCATCGTCACACCCATCACAGATTCTATGAGAAAGGGTAATTTCAAGTGGACTAAGTCAGCTAATAAGGCCTTCCTAGAGCTTAAGGATAAGATAACTCATGCACCCATACTTAGACTTCCAAACTTTTTTAAGGTGTTTGAGGTTGCATGGGACACGTCGAGAGTAGGCATAGGTGGAGTGTTAAGCCAAGAAAATCATTCCATAGCTTTCTTTAGTGAAAAATTAAATGAAGTTAAACTTAGATATTCCACCTATGATAAGGAATTCTATGCGGTAGTACATGCCCTTAAGTATTGGAGACATTACTTACTGTCGCAGGAGTTTATCTTATTTTCTTATCATAAAGCATTAAGATTCCTGAACTCCCAAGAGAAGCTTAATTCTAGATATGGCAAATGGGTTGAATACATCTAGGCATATACTTTTTTCCTGAAACACCGTGCCGGGATAGAAAATAAGATAGCAGACGCCCTGAGCCATAAGTCTTTGTTGTTGAGTACTATTAGCACCGAAGTTATAGGGTTTAACTGGATAAAAGATGAATATGAGACCTACCCTGACTTTGGTGAAATTCATAAGACCCTTCGGCTAGGACCATCCAATACCTGTGGTGATTAAACCATCCAGGATGGTTACCTTCTTAGGGCCAATAGACTTTGTGTCCCTAGGACATCACTTAGAGAGTTCCTAGTCTAGGAAACGCATGCTGGGGGATTAGCTGGTCATTTTGGAAGAAATAAGACTATTCTAGTGATAGAGGACCAATTTTACTGGCCAAGATTAAAAAGGCTCATTGCCCTGATAGTAGCCCGATGTCGAACTTATGCGTTGCAAAACAGCAGAAGCAGAACACCGGTCTATATACTTCTTTGCCAGTGCCTGATCGTTCTTGGCAAGACCTTAGTATGGACTTCATTCTAGGATTACCTAAGACCCAGAAGAAGCACGACTCCATCTTTGTAGTGGTCGATAGGTTCTCTAAAATGGTCCATCTCATTCCTTGTTTGCAAACCTTTGACACTTCTAAGGTAGCCCGACTTTTCTTAGGCAGTGTGGTCAAGCTTCATGGCCTACCCAAGACCATTATTTCTGATAGGGATGTTAGGTTCACCAGCTACTTTTGAAAAATGCTATAGCATCTGTTAGGGACCACACTTAATTTTTCTACAGCCTTTCACCCTCAAACGGATGGGCAAACTGAAGTGGTGAACCATAGTCTAGGAAACCTTCTTAGGTGAACGTGGGATCTATTGCTGCTTCGCACAGAGTTTGCCTACAATAGCTCAGTGAACAGGTCCATGGGCAAGAGTCCATTTGAGATAGTCCACGGTTACAAGCCTAATCATCCACTTGATTTAATTTATTTACCCCTTTACACACGAGTCTTAGAGTCCGCATAAGCATTTGCACAGTATATCAATGTTGACCCAATTATTGATTTTGATGATTAACAAAACTATTTGAGTATAACATTTGAAGTTACTAATGATTTTGGTTAAGTTTTTCAGTTTATGATTTGATTTATTAATCAAAATCACAAGACAAATCAAGTTCTAGTTCGAATCTAATGTCAAGGTAAGATTGCAGACATTAGAGTCGACATATGGAATCGCAGAGTCGACTCTGGAAATCGGCATAGACTTTAGAGTCGACACATGGACTATTAGAGCCGACTCCAACAGAAAGATAGAACGATAGTTTTTCTGATCACAACTTAGAGTCGACACCTGGACTGTTAGAGTCGACTCCAGAGGTTTTTTGTGTCGACCCCAGAAAAGTCAAAGATGACTCCAGATCAAGCAGATTGGGGATTTTTGATTTCGAGCCGACTCCAGAAAAGTTAGAGTCGACTCCAGATTGTCAGAAATGACTCCAAAACTGTCAGAACATCTCTAAACTTTATTTTTATTCTTTTTAATCCCAACGGCTATTACCCTGTTTGGTTCTAATCCTTCTTACACTTGTTTTTAACGGATAGTTTTCAGCTATTTATGGATTAAGAAGGGTCTATAAGAAGGGGTTTTTGTTGTATCCAAAAAAAAAAAAAGGAAGACAAGAAGAGAGGAAAAACAGAGAAATAAGAAAAACAAGAGTAAAATTCATCAGAAAATCAAAAGAGAAAAGAGGAAAGATTCGAAAGGAAAGATTATATTGATTTTCCAATAAAAAAGAGAGAGATTCCTAGCTTTCTTAGTTTCATTTTGAAGAAATCTCAAAAGAAGAAGCAAGCCCTAGTTTTCTGATCTTCTGAGCTTCAAGAGCATACTAAAGGAAGATCCACTCAAGAGAAGAGAAGAAGCAAGCCACCAAGATCTGCAAATCAGGCTTTGATTCCTATCTCTTTATCTTTGTTCTATCATTGTATATTTGCTCATTGGAGGAGCTCTTGATTTGTAAAACGTTATTATTTGTCGGGTCAATCAGGAGATTGATTCAGTTGAGGTTATTAGTCTTGTGCAAGCAATTGCTTATGTTGTAAGGTTGTGTGCTGGTGAGACTTGAAAATCAGCTGGGTTCATTGTGCATCTGGGAAAATAACAAGTTCGAGTTGTGAGCTTGTAAAACAACTCTGCTGTAATCAGATTGATTATAGTGTGGACCCAAGAGGTACTTGGGAGTGGATGTAGGTGTAGGTACACCGAACCACTATAAAATTCTTGTGTTTGCAGTGATTGTTTCCTTGTCTCTAACTCTCTATCTGTGCATACTCTGTTTTAATTCGTGTACATCTAAGTTTTCACTTCTGCTGGGGGATTGTTTTTAAAAAGAGTTTAATTTTTAAAAAACCCAATTCACCCCCCTCTTGGGTTGCTATCTGGACCAACAATCAGAGACTTACATAAGAACATTAGCCAGAAAATAAATCTAAGTAATGAAACTTATAAAAGACTGGCTAACTCCCGAAGAAGAGCCAAAGAGTTTGGTGTAGGGGATTTTGTTATGGTTAGGCTTAGGCCTGAACGGTTCCCGCGCGGCCTTCTCCTTTCCGTGATGGAAGCCCTGGAGATAGGCATCGGCGGAGCCCTCCGCCACCTCTTTGGCAAAAGCAGTGGAACCCCGAAAGTGCTCCACAGCCTCTGCTGCCGCCCCCTTGGCATCCCGTGCTCTCTGAAGGGCTTCACTCGCTCGGGCATCGGCATCGGCGGCCCGTGAATTGGCCATCCAGGCGATCTCTTTGGCATCTCGGCCCACTCCTCGAGATCCTTTGCCTCTTAATGTGCCGCGTCGAGTTGGTGTTGATAGGCCCTCAGCTCAGCCTCCATCTTCACCAACTCCGCCCCAGTGGCACGGGCGCACTCAAGATCGGTCGCGCCCTACTGCCTGATCTCCTCTACCTCTTTTTTGGAATAGCCCCAAGTTCCTCTGGGACTCCTCGGCCTCCCTCTGGGCCACCCCCAACGCCCTCTGGGCCTCCTCGGCCTTCCTTCGGGCCACCTCTAGCATGCCCTCAGCCTCTCTCCGGGCCGCCTCCAGCGCGTTTTTGGCTTCCTCGGCCTGGGTTACGGCGGCCAAGATCACCTAATGGGCATGGTCGCTCTAGAGGGCGGCGTCCCTCAGGGTCAGCAGGGAATTCGCTGCTTGGGGATAGCCTCTGTCAGCACAAAAGAAAATGGTGAATGAAGGAATGAATGTTGATTGACGAAGGGAGGAAGGCACTTACCCACAAATGCGCCGCGAAGGCGTCTTGGAGGGTGGTTGAGGCATCCAGCCGACTGAACTCCATTTGGAGCTCCGATATGCCTACCCCAGCCAGCAGTCGCTCCGTCGTGTGGCCATTGTATGTGAGAGTTTCTCGGGACAAGGTCGCCTCTGTCCTCCCCCACCCAGCGAAACTGGCCGGGGCCAGGGGCTCGGATGTCTCCCCAATAGCCGGCGGTGCTCCTCCGCGGCCCTCATCGATCATAGCATCCTTGGTGGCCGCCTCAGCCACCATCGGCATGCCCCTGCTCATCGGTGGGCCCTCTTCCGGAGCTGGCATGCTGCAAGGTGGACCAGCTCTACACCCAAGATGGCTGACTCCATGCTCGGGTGGACTGCCACGGCTCTCGGCTCCTCCGAAGGTGTGTTGGTGGTGAGGTCTATGGGTGGAGCAATCGGCAGGGCAGTCAACGGGACTGCAGGTGGGGAGGCCAGTGGGGCAGCCTCCTCGCTCACCTGCTAGTCATCGAAAGGGGGAGTAGGGGACTGAGGCTGAGGCCTCTTCTTCGACCTCTTCTTCGACCCCCTTGCCTCGTTGGTGGGCCTCCATCTCTTTACGACCCCCCTCATCAGCATGTCATTCGGCAGCATCATGTTTGCATAAATCAAAGCCGATGTTATTATTAAAAAAAAAGAGGAATGAGGAAAGGTCTTCATGGCCATTCACCACCGCTCGGGAGGATGCCTGCGAGTCGGAGATTCTCCTCCGATAGGAGCTGGTTGCAGTAGGGGACCACTATGGTTAGCAACTGCTCGAATGCCTCCTTGTCCCTCGGGACCACCGTCGAGTTTTTGTTCAGCCCAATGTCTGGATTCCCCCAAATCAACCTCACCCCCTTGAGGTAAGCAAAGAAAAAAAGGGTATTCCACCCTTTGACTGACATGGGGAGACCCAATCGGAGGACTCAGCCGGGCCTAGGATGGAACAGCCACCAGCCCGACCGATGACGAAGGGTATAGAAGGAACGGAAGAGGAAAACCCTAGCCTCTATACCTTGGAGGTGGCACAGCACCAGAAAGCCGCTGATGGTCTGAATGGAATTTGGGACCAACTGCGCAGACGCTAAAGAATACTTATCGAGGAGATTGGTGATGAAGTGGTGAAGAGGCAGTCGAAGGCCCGCCTTGAGGAAAGCCTCGTAAATGGCGACTCTACTGGGTCGGGAGGAGGTCACCCTATCGTCAGGGGTAGGGACAAACAACCGAACACTGGCCTTGATCCCATACCAGGCCCTAAGGTTCGCTAATGTTTGGCCAGTCATAGTGGAAGCGGACCCTTCCGAGGATTCCCCTCTAACCCTAGGTAGGTGACTGGCGGAGCCCGGGCGACCCCCGACGGGGACCCTGGTGGCAACCCATCATTGGGACAGAGGAACACGGTCCTCAAAGGATGGAGAAGGAGAAGAAGACCACGCAAGTATGAGGGATGGAGAGGCCCGAAGCCGCGAAGAAGAAAACCAGTCCTCAGGAGGTGCAGAAGAAGACCAAGAGGGTGAGGAAGCCATGGAGAAAAGAGCAGTGAAGAGTTGGAGGAACTGATCTGGACGAAGGAGGGATGGCAAGGTCCAAGGACTCAGGGTGAGGATTAGACTTGGGGAGGAAGAAGAAGATCATGGGGGCATGAGGTACCAGGTATGGGGCGCCCCCCTTGTTGTACCCCTTTTCGAATCGTCCCACCTAGTTCGGCCATCCATGTGCACACCCCCTATTGGAGAAGATGCCTCAGCAATCGCCCGATGCACGGAACGCGAGGTCTGCATCCAATGAAGGGACATTGATAACGTTAGCACAATGATGGCTATAATGGCGGTGGCCTTTCCATGGGTTTTGAAAGGACTTCCCCATTTCAAGAAGGATCATCTCATATCTGACGGTGAGGATCAATAGGAGTAGTAGCATTACGATGCCCCATACTACCGGCATTGAGGCATCCCCACTCTAGAGGACACGTGTCTTTCCATGACTGATGGCACATCAGGATCAGCCACTCAGTAAGTTTGCACCCCATTCACTGGGCAGGAGGCGGACCCGCACCATCTCAAGGATGGGAGAGCATCTGATGGAGCTGATCAAGCCATGTTGGGGTTAACGGATCATGTAACTGACAGAGCCTCGGCCTTGGACTCCAGGTCCCCCTCGTCCTTAAACTCCAAGGTTACCCTCGGCCTCGGACTCCAGATCCTCCTTGGCCTTGTACTCCAAGGTCCCCTTCGGCCTTGAACTCCAAGGTTTCTCTCGGCCTCTGACTCCAGGTCCCCCTCGGCCTCGGACACCAAGGTCCCCGTAGGCATCGGACTCCATGTCCCCCTTGGCCTCGAACTCCGAGGTCCCCCTCGACCTCGAACTCCAGGTCCCTCTCGGCCTCGGACTCATGTCCCCCTTGGCCTTGAACTCCAAGGTTCCCCTCGGCCTCAGACTCCAAGTCCCCCTTGGCCTCGGACTCAGGTCCCCCTCAACCTTAGACCCCAGGGCTCCCTCGGCCTTGAGCCCCAGAGTCCCTCTCTAGACCTTGATGCCAGACACCACCACGTGGCCCGCCGACCACCTACAACCGCCATGTGGCCCACTAACCACCTGCAACCATGCTTGTTCATTGCCCGTTATGGTGCACGCCTAACATGACTAGGCCTACCTACCGCCTGTGATGCTGCGCCTGGCAGAAGGCTGGCAGGCAGGGCCACCTCTGACATGCTCAGTGGTTGTTGCGACCTGTCCCTGTCAACCTTGCCGCCTTCCCGCAACCATACAGAAACATCTCGAGATCGATAACCTTCCAAAAGAGAGTAAAGGAGACTTTCGGATAGGTATAAGAACCTTCTCTCATAACGAGAGAGGGGATCTGATCTGAACTCCAAGTTTTTCTAGCTAATTCTTTTAGCTCTTTCTTCTTCACTGTTTCCCAAGTTGCTCACTTGAGCGTCGAAGGGTTTCCATCAGTGCAATCGGTCCCTGAGAACTTTCTTGCAAGAATTTCGTTGAGGAGGAGGCGTTAGAAGATTTCCCAATCATACTCATAGTCCTTCGAGATCCTCTCCATTACCTGACGTTCGAGGAACGTGACTTGAGTGCTGGTGCCTAGCGTCAGATGTGAAATTATTTACTTAGAATGAAAGTTCGCCGGTTCTAACCTTTCTTTATTTCTTATCTCTAAATCTAAAAAGCTTATCTTCTCAAAAATATAAATAAGGGGCATTTGGCTCGTAGGATCACCACCGTTTCAACACTGATTTATTGGCTCTGAGATGATCGCTATTTGATATCTATTGAAACGAAAGGTCATCAATACCAATAACATCCTTAAAATTTATTTGCATAATATATTTTCTATATATTATATATTATATACAAGACTAATGATATTATTAATAATACTATAATATATATTATATCTATATATATATTATATTATATTCATATATAATAATATATATTATGCATATTTATTATATATTATAATATTAATTACTACATTATATATATTATAATAACATAATAATAGTTAATATAATAACATTAATATAATTTTAATTTTTAATTATATATCATTTTGTAATTTAAATGTATAATGTTAATATATATCATTTCTAATCAATAATAATATAATTATTAGCAATAAAATATATAATATATAGTTAATATATGCAATAATATTAACTAGAGAGCTCCATAGGCATAATCCAACATATGGTCTCTAAGGTTAGTGAGCAGCTGGCATCAATAGTTGTTCAGCTGCCCCCTCAGCTCAGACCTTTTAGGCCCACATTTACTCCAGTTAATATCCATACCAGGCCTCCATACTACTTCCAGACCACTAGCACGAGGTCATGGTTATGGATCATTATCTTATTCCTCTGTTGTTTCATTCTGTGATGAGCAATTAGATTATATTGCTAGCATTACTATATTTTGAGTTAGAATGTCTATATTAGGATGTTTTAAGATGCTTGTTTTGAAATATTCTACATTGTAACTTTTATTTTGTGGTATTGGGATGATGTATGAAACTCCTTGCTAACTCAATGAAATGTTTGTTTTTCATGGCATGTGACTTCTATTTTTGATGAATTTATGGAATGTTTATTTCTTACAAAATGCTCACTTTCTGTTATGTATCATTTTGCTTAACTATTTGGAATGAAACATTTTTTGTATGAAAGTCTTATTGAATTATTAAGGGAGAGATAAATAGAAATCAAGTGCATTTTTTTCGCTTTCTTTTTATTGATGACAAAAAAGAAGAGAAGAATATAAGCATACATGGAGAAGAATATAAGCATACATATAGAAGAATACAAAACACACACTAAGCAATTTAAGTTTCAACATTTTTGGGAGAGAAGAATAATTCTTACTTTCTGCAAATTAAGGGAGAGAAGAATTTTTACATTTTGTAATTAAGAAGAAAAAGAAAACTTTAAGTTGGTTTTTGAATTATTTTGAAAAACCTTGTCACAAAGAAGAGAGAACAATGATTTTAAAATAGTGAAACCAAATCAAAATCAGTTTTTTGACACCACAACCTTTTGAAAACAATACTTACTTGGTTTTGTAACCATTTCATATCAAAATCTGTTTTTCGGCACGAAATCAAGAGTTTTGGCACTAAATGCATAGTTTCGTCACGAAATGCAAATTTTAGCACGAAACTTTCATTTTTCAGTATGAAATCTTCTTGTAAATCTGAATTCTCTAAATTTTAATATGAAAAATATCTTTCTGAATATAAACAAAAAGTTTTGATACAAATTTAGTGTTTTGGCATAAGAACCTTGATTTTGGCACAAAACTTTCATATTTTAGCATAAAATCTTCTCACAAATCTGAATTTCCTTAAGTTTAAATGTAAAAAATGTCTTTCTAGACATAAACCAAGTGTTCCGATACAAAATTCAGTTTTTTGGCACAAGAACTTTGATTCTGGCATGAAACTTTCGTTATTTCAACTAAAAAAACTAATTTTTTTGAATTTCATTGCATTTTCTCTGAATTTTCATGAAAAATTTGCATATATTGGTAAAAACCATGGGTCTTGATATAAATCCTCACTTTTGGCACATAGCTCATGATTTCGGCACAAAATTGATACTTAAGAGCAAATTTTAAGTTTTTAAATCATCATAAGCATAAACTGCCTCAATTTCTTAAAGATCAAAATTATTGTACTTAGCCATATTGAAATTGTTATTTTACTTCAATACTTGATGGTTTTGTCATCATCAAAGAGGGAGAGAATGTTAACCTTACATTGATTTTGATTATTACAAATAATTAAGTTACTAATGAATTTGGGATAGAGTTATAATGCAATGTAAGTTTACATTAGTCACCAAGATGAAGAAATCCAAGCTGTTAACAAGGTCTTTGGTTCAAGAAGGAAAGTTTTGAAGGAGAACAAGACCAATGAAAGATTATTCAAGGCTCAATTGAATGGTATTGAGTTGTTTGGGAATGCATTCTATAAAGAAGAATCAAGATGCAAGGACTAGCACTCTTGGATTCATCAAAACTATAAGTTTTCTTGACTTTAGAATGAGTTTCTATGTTTAAAGCAAGTTAGCCGACTCTCATGCCAACTACTAATACACAAAATCGACTAAACAGAAGTTTGAAGGTAGTTAGTTTGCTAGGTAGTCGGCTACTGTGGCTTATACAGAGAGATGATTTCAGTTAGTCAGCTACTATGGTTTATACAGAGAGCATATTTCTATTAGTCGGCTAGGTAGCCAACTAGTGGCTTGTTAGTCGACTAGGGAGTCGACTAACACAATGTCAAGGGCTATAACGGCTAGTTTTGATATGATTCAGGCTTCAAAACTCTCACTCCAACCACCCTTAACAGTCCAAAATGGCTAGTTAACATTCTAATCTTTCAGAAGACTATAAATAAAAGTGAGAAAGTTCAGAAAGTTTTAGTCTTCTTAATTTTGAAGAGTAGTTGTGCTCCAAAGCATTCAAAGCCATCAAAGCTCATTCAAGGCTCCACCAAACTTTAAGAAAAGCTTCTTCAAGTGCTCAAAGCTCCAGCATTCAAGGAGGAGAAGTTTATTAAAGAGGAGACCTACCAAAATCTGTAAAGTGCTATTATTGTTTCATTTGCTTACATAGGAGTTGTTTTATTCTGATACTTGTATCATTCATTTGTTTAAGTTTCAACTTGGTTGAAACTTGTGTTAGGTATGCCAAATCTGTAATTGATGATTTGTAAGGCTACCTCGTGGTTGGTAATCAAGAAGCTAGTTGGGTTTGTCAGCTCCTCCTTCTCTCTGGGGCTATCGATAGCACACCTGCACACCTATGGTAATCGGATAGAGTTCTATTAATCTTTATGTAGTGCTCCATAAAGAGCTAGAGAACTCCAACAAATTATCATAAGTGGCAGACACTCGAAAACAACATGTTAAAAACTTTTTATTATCAGCTCAATTATATATGCACATCACTCAATCAACACTAAGCATCAACCTGCTCAGATAATATTTTTCATGACATTCCTCAGGCAGTTTACAAGATCACATTCACAATCGACATCAAAATTATAAGTGCATACATCATGCTCATAATTTCTCCAAAACATAAGTCTCGTATTCATATCCAAATAAGTCTGATACATCACCACATCTCACTGTACATATACATATACATATACAAATATCACCCCACATTAGCTCAATATACAAGGTTAGCATCTATGCTCTTGCAACCTGGCAAGCTTCAGCAGCTAAGGGTCTCTGTCCCGCAAACCTTGATCCTGGCAGAAATACTCACTAATCTGAAAGAACAATATAATCATAGAGGGATGAGACCTAAGTCCCAATGACTGGATAACCATCTAACCATGGAGAAATAGAGAACCATAACCTCATTTTCAATCGTATGCTGATACTATTAGCTTGTACAAATCAAAGTACATTTTTAACATGATATCAGATAAATAAAATGTAGCTTATTCTTCAAATAATATATCAGTACTGAAATACTCTACAATAACTTTTGCTGAAAGATAACTCATTAAGATAAAATTCATGCATTACAATATGAAGATATGCATTCTTTATCTACACCCAGACTTTCTTTATTAAATTTCCGAATACCATTGGGATCTGCTTGCCCACTGGCATCTCAGTAAACTCTCCCTCTCGGGATAATTACTTGGCCCACTGGCCCTTTTTATATCACAACATATGCTTTTAAATCTCATGATGCTGGGCTGTGTGTGTAATGCCTCTGAGGTACCACCCTACAGTCGCCCTTCTGCAGGTGTACTCTCATCGGGTGCGTGACTAGCAACAGGATCCCCGCACAAATAGCACCCCTTACCCGTGCGGTTCACCGGCAAAGTGCTTTGTTCCTTAACCCTGGAACCTCGGGTTTTCTCTCTGCCCCACGGGCTATATATAGTAACCAGCTCCACTGAGCTATGATTCATGCCCCCACGGGCTGCTCACAACCAGCCCCACTGGCTGGTTAAGCGTGCACTCACCCCTGATTCTGGGGTTCATCGTACGATCTGTTCGCAAGGAGGTGCCGGCTCGATAGTAGTGTGCAATGCTCATGCTACAGTACAGTCTAAAGGGTGATCAGCCCCCTAGCTGCCTGATGCTCAGTATGACATCATCATCATTTGTAAAGCTTTATCATGCAAATATGCCATGTATACATTAAAAATCCCTCATCGAAACTCATGCTTATTTTTTTATGCTTAAGACTCATGCTCAAAACTCATTTATCAAAATATCATATACTAGGTTCTCATTTCTCATATTTAAAACATACATAATACTCTACTAAACATAACATACCACAACTAGGTATTAATCTCATTATACTAGCTCAAATTAACTTCTCATTGCTAGATGAGAAATCCACTCACCTTAGTAGGTTACTCTTTCAACTGGTACTCAACTCTGGTATTCCGGCTCCCTGGAATAACCCTCTTGACCTACGTCAACATACAGATACGATAGCTATTAGGATTACCTCCACACGAGGTTTTCCACGAACCATGCATGCATACATGATCTATCCTCTAATATCTCATTATTTTCTTCCACCCTTTCTCTACTCAAGATTACTTTACTATTACCTCAAAATACACTAATCTAAGAAAATCTAAAGTCATACAAGATCTAGGGAAGCTATAGCTTACCTGGAGTCGAGCACAAACCCCAAGCTTCCCTTTCCCTTTCTCTTTCTTTCTTCTTTTTCTTCTTCCTCTTCCTCTCTTTTCTTTTTTTCTTCTTTCTTTCTTTCTTTTCTCTGGCTGAACCCACGTTCCCCTTTTTCTCTAATGACTTGGGGACCAAGTCATGGAAACTTAGGGTTAAGGCATGCCAAATCTCCCTTTTGCCCTCAAACACTCTTAACACACACTTTTTGGAAAACACGTGGCTCACTTATAACCATGATATTTTGCCCTTAGATTTTCTTTCCAAGTTGCCCTTAACACAATTAGCAATTGACATCGGAGCCTTTTCCCATTTTGCCCCTGAACATATTTTTTTAATAGATTTATAGCCCAGATTATCATTTTTCTTAAATCTATACTTTTATGTAACATTTCTAAGAAAAGACTTTACCAGCTTGAAGAACTCGATTTTAAAATCCAACGGTTCAAACGGCACCAAATCGGACTTGAAACGGAATAAATATGAAATTCTCAAGATTTAACTCAGAAAAACCTGCCGTCGGAGTCGGCTCTAACAGATTTAGAGTCGGCTCCGCAAAAATTAAAGTCGGCTCTGCAGAGATTAGAGTCGGCTCGGGCAAAATGCTAACTTTCTATTTTCCAATAGAGTCGACTCCCCCTTCTCCAACTCTAAAGCCAAAACCATGCCGACTCCACACCAATTAGAGTCGACTCTAATTACTAAAAACATCAAATAGGATAAAACTCAAACTAAACTTGATTTTTCTTGTGATTTAAACCCATTAAAACTTAAGTCTCTCAATTTCTTAAATCAAACTCATTAACATTCAGAAATATACTTATTTACTCCAAAATTTTTCTCTTTACATTTATCAAAAGGCCAACACACCCACATTCATTGAAACTTTCTGACTTTCATTTCAAATGAAAATGCCATAAATTACAAGGTTTTCAGGATGTTACAATTCTCCCCCTCTTAAGAAATTTTCGTCCCGAAATTTAGCTAGATATATTTTCAAATAGATGGGGGTACTTCAATCTCATCTCATCCTCTCGCTCCCATGTAGCCTCCTCTTTTTGATGATTTAACCATTGCACCTTAACTAATGGAATTCTTTTACTGCGGAGCTGCTTAATCTCCCTACTCAAGATCTTCACTGGTTCTGTTGCAAATGATAAATCCCCTGTAACTCTATAGTCTCAGACTGAATCACATGAGAGGAATCCGGCACATACCTCCTAAGCATTGATACATGAAATACATTATGAATCTGAGATAACTCTGGAGGTAAAGCCAATCTATAAGCTAGTGTCCCAACTCTTTCCAGAATTTCATAGGGTCCAATATACCTGGGACTCAACTTGCCTTTCTTTCCAAATCTCATAATACCTCGCCAAGGAGATACCTTCAGAAAGACTCTATCTCCAACCTCAAACTTTACCTCTCTATGCTTTTTATCTGCATAGCTCTTCTGTCTATCCTGGGCTGCCTTTAATTTAGCTCTTATAATTTTAACTTGATCTGCTGTAAGCTGCACTAACTCGGGCCTAACAGCCTTCTCTCTCCCTCCTCATCCCAACACACTGGAGTTCTACATTTTCTCCCATACAAGGCCTCATATGGTGCCATATCAATGCTAGAATGGTAGCTGTTATTGTAAGCAAACTCTACTAAAGGTAGATGATCATCCCAGCTACCAGAAAATTCCATGACACAAGCTCTCAGCATATCCTCCAGTGTCTGGATGGTTCTTTCTGACTGACCATCGGTTTGGGATGAAATGCTGTACTGAACCTCAATTTAGTCCCCAAAGCTTTCTGTAATTCTGCCCAAAATTGAGATGTGAACCTTGGATCTCTATCTGATACTATCGATACTGGCACACCATGCCTACTCACAATTTCATGCACATATAATTCTGCTAATCTATCCAAGGTAAAGACAATCTTAATAGGCAGAAAATGAGCAGACTTAGTCAATCTATCAACTATCACCATATAGCATCATTGCCCCTTCTGGTCTTTGGGAGTCCTACAACGAAATCCATAGTTATATGCTCCCATTTCCACTCTGGCACAAACAGAGGCTGAAGCTTTCCAGCTGGACACTGATGTTCAGCCTTAATCTGCACACCAAACACTTAGATACATACTCAGCTATCTCCTTTTTCATACCATTCCACCAGTAATTCTGTTTGATAGTTCTATACATCTTAGTACTACCTGGATGCATTGAATAAGCTGAGCTATGTGCTTCCCTTAAAATCTGATCTTTCACTGATTCCACAGCTGGCACACAAACTCTGCCCTTGAATAATAACACTCCATCACCTCTAACAGAAAACTCTGACTGAGACCCACTCTGAATTAAATCTCTAGCTTTAAGCAAATGTAGATCTAGCAACTGAGCTTCTCTTATTTCTTCTAGCATTTGGGGTCTCACTCTGAAAGTAGCCAACAAGGCTCCTGATTCTTCTACAGCTAGCTCTGCATCTAACCTCCTTAACTCAATCATCAAGGGTAGCTGTACGGTTCTGATAGAAGCCAATGTGGCCATAGACTTTCGACTCAAGGCATCAGCCACAACATTAGCTTTCCCTGGGTGATACTCAATAGTGCAATCATAGTCTTTAATCAATTCAATCCATCTTCTCTGCCTTAAATTCAATTCCTTCTGGGTCAGAATATATTTCAAGCTCTTATGATCAGTAAATATCTGGCATCTTCTTCCATACAAGTAGTGCCTCCAAACCTTCAATGCAAATATAACAGCAGCTAACTCCAAATCATGGGTGGGGTAATTCTTTTCATGGGATCTCAACTGTCTAGATATATAAGCCACTACTTTCCCATTCTGCATTAAAACACACCCCAAACCCTTCAATGAGGCATCACTATAGATCACATAATCACTGGCACTATCAGGTAGTATTAGGATTGGGGCTGAGGTTAATCTCTTTTCAATTCATCCATACTCTTCTGGCATTCATTAGACCAATCAAACTTGATATTCTTTCTAAGCAGCTTAGTCATAGGAGAAGCCAAAATCGAAAATTTTCTATAAATCTTCTATAATATCCTGCTAGCCCCAAGAAACTCCTCACCTCAGTCTGATTGGTAGGTGATACCCAATTTACTATAGCTTCAATCTTTTGAGGATCTACCATAATACCTTTGGCTGAAACTACATGTCCCAAGAACTTTACCTCATCCAGCCAAAATTCACTTTTACTAAACTTTGCATATAATTGCTTTTCTCTTAATATCTGCAAAACTGTCCTCAGATGCTGTTCATGCTCTTCACTACTTCTAGAATAAATCAAGATGTCATCAATGAATACTATCACAAATTTATCTAGATACTCTTGAAATACTTGATTCATCAGACCCATAAAAGCAGCTGGAGCATTTGTCAAGCCAAATGGCATCACCAAGAACTCATAATGACCATATCTGGTCCTGAAAGCAGTTTTAGATATATCCTCATTCTTTATTCTCAATTGATGATACCCAGATCTCAGATCAATCTTTGAAAACACTGCTGCCCCCTGCAGCTGATCAAACAAATCATCGATCCTTGGCAATGGATAATTTTCTAATGGTCACCTTGTTCAACTGTCTATAGTCTATACACAACCTCAAGGTACCATCCTTTTTCTTCACAAACAACACTGGTGCACCCCATGGTGATATACTGGGTCTAATAAACCCTTTATCCAATAATTCTTGTAACTACTTTTCAATTTTTTCAATTCAACTGGAGCCATTCTATAAGGTGCCCTGGCTATTGGTCTGGTATCTGGGGCTAGATCTATACTGAAATCAAATCCTCTGTCAGGAGGTAACCCTGGCAGCTCCTCAGGAAATACATCTGAAAAATCCCTTACCACAGGGATATTCGTCAGCTCTAAACCATTGCCCTCTAAGCTCACCACACAAGCTAAATAGGCTTTAAATCTCTTTGCTAGCATTCTGTTGACCCACTTATTGATTTTGATGATTAACAAAAGCCATGAGTATATTTCTTGTATTACTAATGAAATTAACAAGTGTTTCAGGAACTTAAAAATGTTAAGTTATTCAAATGATATACAAAATTAAGTTTGAATCAATTTTTTAATGGAACATTTCAAAGATCAAAACTTGGAGCCGACACCCACTATGTTTGGAGCCGACTCTAGGGCGTATCAGAACAATTCTATATTTTTGGCATGGTTCGGAGTCACACCTAAAATGTTGGAGCCGACTCTAACATGAGATACAGAGAAATAATTTTCTGCGCCAGTTTTTAGAGCTGACACCTGAAGTATCAGAGTCGACACCTGGAGTCTCAAAGCTGACACCTGGAAATGCTAGAGCCGACTCTAACATGAGAATAGAGAGTATATTTTGGACATCATTAGAGTCGACACCCTCGGAACTTAGAGTCGACTCCAGATCGCGTCGAGCCGACACCACTGTTTCTCGGAGCCGACTCCCCAACGGACGTTTTGTTACTATTTTTGGAAACCCGACTTAGAGCCAACACATGAAAAATTGGAGCCGACTCCAACCTGTCAGGAACAAAATTTCAAATCTATCAGAACGGATTCCAACAGTAACATTTATTCACCTAACCCCCAATGGATATATTTCTTTGCATGAGGAAGCATTCCAAGTACAATTTCAACATCTATTTTTCACCTAATCTTGGATTAAGGGAGATTATAAAAGGGCATCGTCCATTTCAAAAAGGAGAATGAAATAGAGAAAAATAGAGAAAAAGAAAAAGAGAGAAATCAAAGAGAAAAATCTCTGTGCTCAAGGCCATCAATAGAAAAAAGATAGAAGAGAAATCCAAAGGAGTTTCAAGATCAAATACGAAGGATTTCCACTATTTTGAAGGAAAAGAGAAAGAGCCCTAAATCTTCAACTTCTCTTCAACAAGCTTCAGTCAAGAATCAAAGTTCAAATCTGTTTAGCTAATTTAGAGGAGAAGAGAAAAAGAAGAAAAGCTCAACCTCAAATCGCTTCAAAAATAAGCTTTTCTATTCTTATTTATTTACATTGCATATTTACTCATTTGAGGATCTTTAAATCATTGTAAACTTATATTTGAATAGTTTGCTGTTTAATTCAATCAGGGGATTGAATTAGTTGAGGTAGTTTACCTCGGGGTAAGCTAAGAGTATCTTATGTTGGGTTGTGTGCTGGTGAACCCAGAAAAACCAGCTGGGTTTGTTATGACCCTGTGTAAAATAATAAGTTCGAGTTGTGATCTTGGAAAACAACTCAACTGTAATCAGGGTGATTATAGTGTGGACTCAAGAGTTGCTTGGGAGTGGACGTAGGTGTAGATAACACCAAACCACTATAAACCTTCTTGTGTTTGTCATGCTCATTACTCTCTCTCTCATTTATATTGTGCTTACTATTTTACTGTATCACTTCACTTGTGCACATTAACTTAGTGAAATTGATTTTTAAGTTTGTTAATTTTTTAAAGAACCCAATTCACCCCCCTCTTAGGTTGCCATCTGGGCCAATAATTGGTATCAGAGCTTGTGCTCATTTCGGCTTGATTTAATGATCAAGAGCTAAAGATCCAAATGGTAGCTCAAGCTGGATCATCATTTTCTGAAGGTCAATCCACAAATCGACCTCCTTTGTTTAGTGGCACAAATTATTGAAAAGCTAGAATGAGAATTTTTATTCAAGCTTTAGATTATGAATTATGCAGTGTCATTATTAATGGTCCTAGTACTCCCACACACATTGTTGATGGATCTATAGTTCCTAAGCCCGAAAGGGACTAGAATGGAAATGATAGAAAAATGGCTCAGCTTAACGCCAAAGCCATGAATGTCCTATACTGTTCTTTGGATGCAAATGAATTCAACAGAATATCCACTTGCATTTTAGACAAAGAAATATGGGATAGGTTGGAAGTTACTCATGAGGGTACCAACCAAGTTAAGGAATCTAAAATCAATATTCTAGTGCACAAATATGAACTATTTAACATGGAGCAAAATGAGTCAATCACATGCATGTACACTAGATTCACTGATATTGTAAATGGTTTAAAAAGTCTTGGTAAGACTTATACTAACTCTGAATTAGTGCGCAAAATTTTTAGGTCTCTTCCAAGATCATGGAAAGCCAAAGTGACAGCAATCCAAGAAGCCAAAGATTTAAATGTTTTACCTTTGGAGGAGCTACTTGGATCCCTAATGACCCATGAGCTTACAATGAAACAACATCAAGAGGAAGAGGTGAAAAAGAAGAGAACAATTGCACTCAAGGCTGCTGAAAGTGAAAAGAACAGCAGTGAAGATGATGAAGATGATGATGAGACAACTCCTTGCTAGGAAATTCAAAAAATTTATGCAAATAAGGAGATCCTTCCATAAGAGAAAGTCTAGAATAAAAATGAAAGGAGAAAGAGATAGAGAAAAGGATAAGGATAAGGAAAAGGATCCCTTAATATGTTATGAATGTAAGAAGCTGGGACATTTTAGATCTGAATGTCCTCAATTAAAGAAGGGATACAAGAAAAAGAAGAAAGCCTATGTTGCAACTTGGAGTGATAGTGAAGAGTCTTCATCCGAAAAAGAACAAAAGAGGTTGCCAACATATGCTTCATGGCAAATGACGACAATAAGGTAAATTCTGAAACCCCCAATGATGATTTTACTTTTGATAAGTTATATGATGCTTTCAATGAATTAGTTAGTGATTTCAAGATTTTGAGAAACAAGAACAAATCTTTGAAAACTGAAAATTTAGATCTTCTTAAAATGAAATGTGAACTTGTTTTTGAGATCAAAGGTTTGAAATCTGAAAAAGAAGACATATTGAAGGAAAAAGAATCAATTTCTAATGAAAATCTTAATTTGAAGAAAGAAGTTGATAAGTATAAGAATATTATAGATAAATTTACAAATAGACCTCTCTATCATCAGAAGTTTGTAACATCACCTCCTTCCTCAAGCAATCTACTATGTGTTGACCCAATTATTGATTTTGATGATTAATAAAAGACTTGAGTATATTCATTTTATTTCTAATAGATTTAACAAGTTTCAGGGATTAAAAATGTTTGATCAATCAAATGGATAAAGAAACATGTTTTGAATCAATGTTTTAAAAGAAACTTTCAAAGTTCAGAGCTTGGAGTCGACACCCAACTAGTCAGGAGCTGACCCCAAGGTGTATCAGAAGGTTTCTAAGATTTTGGCACGGCCTGGAGTCGACACCCAAGGTTTCGGAGCCAAATCTAACCTGAGATACAGAGAAGTGCATTCTGTTTCAGTTTCTGAAGCCGACACTTAGAATTTGGGAGCCGACACGTGAGATTTCGGGAGCCGACACCTGAGTTTCTGGAGTCGACTCTAACCTGAGAACAGAGAGCGTATTTTATGGACTTTTTTGGAGCCGACACTTATAGTTTCTAGATCCGACTCCCGAAAGCGACGAGCCGACACTTACCTTTCTTGGAGCCGACTCCCCAATAACTTTTTCTTTACTATTTTTGAACACCCGACTTGGAGCCGACACCTGAAAAGTTGAAGCCGACTCCAACCTGTCAGGAACGGATTTTTCATCTATCAAAACGTACTTCAACGGTAAGATTTCTTTTCACCTAACCTTTAACGACTATTTTCTTTATGTATAGAAGAATCCAAACATCTCCAACGGCTATATTTCCCATCTAAAACTTAGATTAAGGATATCTATAAAAAGGGGAAAAAATCGTCTGTTTAAAGAAGAGGAATAGAGAGGAAAAATAGAAAAAGGAAAAGAAAATATTTTGTGAAAAATCCAAATATCTTGAGAGAGAAATCAAAAGGAAAGACTCAGAGCTTACATCAACTAATCCAAGAGAGTCCAAAGAGAAATCCAAGGCATTCAAGTTCAAAATCGGAGGATTTTCCAAGTGAAGAAAAAGAAAGCAAAAGTCCTAATTTTCCCAACTTCTCAACTGCAATCTTTGTGAAGAATCTGAGCTGAGGCCTGATTCAACATTTCAAAGGAGAAGAGGAAAAGAAGAAAAGCTCAAATCAAATTTGCTTCAAACAGGCTTTTCTTACCCTTGTTTATTTAATTGCATATTTGCTCACTTAAGGAGCTGTCTTGTATTGTAAACTCTATTTTTCATAGTTGTTGGCTAGTTCAATCAAGGGATTGAATTAGTGGAGGTGGTATACCTCGGTACAAGATAAGGATAGCTTGTGGTTGGGTTTTGTACTGGTGAACCCGGAAAACCAACTGGGTTCGTTGTAATCTCGAGGGAAACAACAAGTTTTGAGTTGTGAGCTTGTAAAACAACTCGGTTGTAATCAAGTAGATTATAGTGTGGACCCAAGTGATACTTGGAAGTGGATGTAGGTGTTGGATACATCGAACCACTATAAAATCCTTGTGTTTGCCGTATTTTGACTCTCTCATTCTATCTCATTATTTGTGCTTAATATTTATCCTGCACTTAATCTCATTTATTCCAAAGCACATAGTTTTTAAAAGATTAATTTTTTTAAGAACCCAATTCACCCCCCCTCTTGGGTTATCATCTGAGCCAACAATTGGTATCATAGCAAGTGCTCATTGTTTATTTGATCACACGATCAAGAGCTAAAGATCCAAATGGCAGCTCAAGCTGGATCCTCATTTGCTGAAGGTCATTCTACTAATAGACCTCCTTTGTTTAATGGTTCGAATTATTCTTATTGGAAAGCTAGAATGAAAATTTTTATTCAAGCTTTAGATTATGAACTTTGGAGTGTAATCACTAATGGACCAAGCACACCCACACACTTGGTAGATGGTTCAATAGTTCCTAAACCTGAAAGGGATTGGAATGAGAACGATAGGAAAATGGCTCAGCTTAATGCAAAAGCCATGAATGTTTTATATTGTGCTTTAGATGCTAATGAGTTCAATAGAATTTCTACATGTATTTCCGCAAAAGAAATTTGGGATAGATTAGAAGTTACCCATGAGGGTACTAATCAAGTTAAAGAATCTAAAATCAATATTCTAGTGCACAAGTATGAATTGTTTAGCATGGAACAAAATGAAACCATCACATGCATGTACACTAGATTTACTGATATTGTAAATGGTTTAAAAAGTCTTGGCAAGACCTACACTAACTCTGAATTGGTTCGTAAAATTCTTAGGTCTCTTCCAAGGACATGGGAAGCAAAGGTAACTGCAATCCAAGAAGCCAAGGACCTCAACACCTTACCTTTGGAGGAGCTACTTGGATCATTGATGACCCATGAACTGACCATGAAGCAACATCAAGAGGAGGAAGTCAAAAAGAAGAAAACAATTGCCCTTAAAGCTGCAGAAAAGGAGATAAGCAGCAGTGAGGAAGAAGAGGAAGATGATGAGACAGCTCTCCTTACTAGAAAATTTAAGAAATTTATGCAAAGAAGGAGACCCTTCCATAAGAAAAGATATGGAACAAAAATGGAAGGAGAAAGAGAAAAAGAGAAGGACAAGGACAAAGAAAAAGAGAAAGACCCCCTCATATGTTATGAATGTAAGAAACCGGGGCACTTTAGATATGATTGTCCTCAACTGAAAAAGGGGCACAAGAAGAAGAAAAAGGCATATGTTGCAACATGGAGTGAAAGTGATGAATCCTCATCCGAGGAGGAACAAAAGGAAGTTGCAAACATTTGCTTTATGGCAAACGACGACAATGAGGTAAGTTCTGAAACACCTTGTGATGATTTTACTTTTGAAGAATTATATGATGCATTTAATGAATTAGTTAGTGATTTTAAAGTTTTGAAAAAGAAGAACAAATCTTTAAAAAATGATAATTTAAATCTTGCCAAAGAGAAGGATAAACTAACTCATGAAGTTGAAAAACTAAAATCTGAAAATGAAAATTTGCTAAAAGATAAAGAGTTAATTTCTAATGAAAATGTTAATTTAAAGAGAGAAGTTGATAAATATAGAAATATAGTTGATAAATTTACATATAGCTCTGAAAAACTTAATTTGCTATTGAGTAATCAAAGAGCTGTATTTGATAAGGCTGGATTAGGTTATAGACCTAATAAGAAACAAAAGTATGTTAAAAACTTCTTTAGAAAAGAACAGGATAAGAATGATTTTTCATGTTATTGCTGTAACAAGAAAGGACATAAAGCCTATGAATGCAATCTTAGAAAACTTAATAAGAATTTAAGTATTAAAGGAAAGAAAATATGGGTTCCGAAAGGAACAATCTTTGTTGCTACTAACCATGAAGGACCCAAGAAAGCTTGGGTACCTAAACAGAAAGTTTGATTACCTTGCAGGAGTGTCTTGCGGCCAAAAGATCAAAACGAAAGTGGTATCTTGATAGCGGCTGCTCAAGGCACATGACGGGTGACAAGGAGCAATTCATCACCCTTGAAGATAAAAGAGGAGGAGTTGTCACATTTGGAGACAATGGTAAAGGCCAAATTATGGGATTTGGTAAAATTCAGATAACTCCCTTTACTTTTATAGAAAATGTTTTATATGTAGATGGCTTAAAGCATAATTTAATTAGTATTAGCCAATTGTGTGATAAAGGTTTCAAAGTTTCATTTGAAGCTTCTATCTGCACTGTTTCTAATCCCATTGACAATAGCATTGTATTTATTGGTAATAGAAATGGCAATGTATACTTAATTGATTTAGACAATTTGTCTACTAATAATCATTGCTTAGTAGCTAACAATGCTAATGCTAATGAGATTGGATGGTTATGGCATCGTAGATTAGGTCATGCAAGCACACACCTAATTTCAAAATTAATTAAAATGGATTTAGTTAAAGATCTTCCAAAGCTAGATTTTGAAAATAACAGAATTTGTGATGCATGTCAATTAGGCAAACAAACTAGAAACTCTTTCAAATCAAAAAATGTAGTTTCCACTTCTAGGCCATTAGAGCTACTTCATATGGACCTTTTTGGACCTACTAGAACCACTAGTCTAGGAGGAAAGAAATATGGTCTTGTGATAGTAGATGATTATTCTAGATACACTTGGGTATTGTTTCTGGCTCATAAGGATGAGACTTTCTCAATATTTCTGAAATTTTTCAAGAAAGTCACTAATGAGAAAAACAACACCATAGTGTCTCTTAGAAGTGATCATGGCACAGAATTTGAAAATCACTTATTTGAAAATTTCTGCACAGAACATGGCATTCATCATAATTTTTCTGCACCTAGGACACCACAACAAAATGGAGTTGTAGAAAGAAAAAATAGGACTTTAGAAGACATGGCCCGTACCATGCTATGTGAAAGCCAACTCCCAAAGTACTTCTGGGCGGAAGCTATAAACACGGCATGTTACATTCTTAATAGAGCCCTAATTAGGCCAATCCTTAAGAAAACACCTTATGAATTATGGAATAATAGAAAACCAAAGATAGGTTATTTTCATGTATTTGGCTGTAAATGTTTTATTCATAATAATGGAAAAGATAATCTTGAAAAATTTGATGCAAAATCTGATGAAGGCATATTCTTAGGATATTCAACAACTAGTAAAGCCTATAGAGTATTTAACAAGAAATCCTTAATTGTAGAAGAATCTATTCATGTAGTTTTTGATGAGTCTTTAGCATCAAGTTCAGAAAAGATTGATGATGAGGAAGATACAAATATACTAGAAAGAGATATTGAAAAATTAAATATAGATGTATCTTCAGATCATGAACAAGAAGCTAAAGATGATGATTCACCTAGGATTGATGATATTGATACTAATCATAATGAAGTAGATCTTCCTAGAGATTGGAGATATGCCTATGGTCATCCAAAGGAATTGATTATTGGTGATCCATCTCAAGGAGTAAGAACTAGGTCATCTATGAGGAATATCAATAATCATCTTGCATTTGTATCTCAAATTGAACCTAAAACTATTGAAGAAGCTGAAAAAGATAGTAATTGGATGCTAGCTATGCAAGAAGAATTAAATCAATTTACTAGGAATAATGTATGGTCCTTAGTTGATAGACCTAAAGGTCATTCAGTTATAGGATCTAAATGGGTATTTAGAAATAAATTGGATGAAAATGGCATAGTAATTAGAAATAAAGCTAGATTAGTTGCAAAAGGATATAATCAAGAAGAAGGAATTGATTTTGATGAAACTTTTGCACCTGTAGCTAGATTAGAAGCAATTAGATTACTACTTGCATTTGCATGTCATATGAACATAAATTTATTTCAAATGGATGTTAAAAGTGCATTTTTAAATGGTTTTATAAATGAGGAAGTATTTGTGGAACAACCACCTGGTTTTAAAGATCATGAATTTTCAAATCACGTTTTTAAATTGCACAAAGCACTATATGGTTTAAAACAAGCACCTAGAGCTTGGTATGATAGGTTAAGCAAATTTCTGATTGAAAATGATTTTACTAGAGGAAATGTAGACAAAACATTATTTTTGAAAAGGAAAGACAGACTTATTAGTAGTACAAATATATGTAGATGATATTGTATTCGGTGCTACTAACAATCTCTTGTGTCAAGAAATTGCTAAGTTAATGCAGGGTGAATTCGAAATGAGCATGATGGGAGAATTCAACTTCTTCCTAGGACTTCAAATCAAGCAAAGTAAAGAGGGGATTTTCATCAACCAAACAAAGTACACAAAGGAACTTCTCAGGAAGTTTGGAATGGAATCAATCAAACCCCTTGAAACACCTATAAGTCCTTCATGCAAATTAGACAAAGATGAAGATGGTAAGAAGGTAGATCAAAAATACTATAGAGGTATGATCGGATCTCTGCTTTACTTAACAGCAAGTAGACCAGATATTATGTTTGATGTTTGTCTATGTGCTAGATTTCAATCAGAACCTAAAGAATCTCACTTAATTGCTGTGAAAAGAATTTTAAGATATCTAAGTGAAACTAAAAATGTAGGATTATGGTATTCTAGAGACTCAACACTAAATTTAATTGCATATTCTAACTCTGACTATGCTGGATGTAAACTAGATAGAAAAAGTATGAGTGGTACATGTCAATTCTTAGGAAGTAACTTAATCTCTTGGTTTAGCAAAAAGTAAAATTCGGTTGCATTATCAACTGCTGAAGCAGAATATGTTGCAGCTGGAAGTTGCTATGCTCAAATCCTTTGGATTAAGCGACAACTTGAAGATTATGGCATAACACTTGATAAAACTCCTATTAGATGTGATAATATAAGTGCAATCAATTTAACTAAGAATCCAATCCAACATTCAAGAACTAAACACATTGAAATTAGATATCATTTTATACAAGAACATGTAGCTAACAATGAAATTTGCCTTGATTATGTTAGTACTGAAGAACAATTAGCTGACATATTTATAAAACCTTTGAGTGAAGAGAGATTTTGTTATCTTAGAGGTGAATTAGGGATTTGTGATCCTTTGGAATGACTTTGAAACCCTAAGGAATGACTATCTGGATTTCTATCAATTTCTTGAGATTCCTTTCATAATTTTAAGGATAATTTATCTAGTCATTTGAGCAATTTGATTCCTCACATTCCAAAGAATTTTTTCAAAAATTTATTGACATTATTTTGACAAGTTTCGGCTGGTTGAAATCCATTTATTTTTCTCTGAAACTGTCAGTGGAGTCGACACCTCAATTTGAGGAGTTGACACCTCTTCTGTGTCGCTCTCGGTCATTGACCTTGGAGCTGACACCCGCTTAAGTGGAGCTGACTCCAGTTCGGGCGCTAACTGTGTTAGCGACTTGGAGTCGATACCCAACTTTGCGAGAATCGACACCTGGTGGACCCAAATTGACTTTGTTAGGGCAGAGTCGACACCTTCATGATTCTTATCTTCTCCAAACCCTCTCCGAATCTTCTCCAAACACTCTCCAAACTTCTCAAATCCAAATACTCTTCAAATCAACCATTCCTTAAGATTTCTATGGCACCTAAGCGTAGGGGATCGATCTTTGATGCTCCCGTTGCTACAAGGAAGCGTACGGCTAGGCGTCCCGTCCGAGAACCTACTCCCAGTGATGATTCTTTGTCAACTCCTTCAGATAATCCTGGCCCCTCCTCTCCATAGGTAGATACCCTTGCTGGGCGAGTTATTACCATGGGTAGGAAAGTAGATTTTGATTTCTTTGAAGCCGAGGGTTTTGACATTGGTAGACAGATTAAAGAACTCAGCTGGGATAAAATTTGTTCTTTAGATGTTCCTACTTATCCAGCTCTTGTTAAATAATTTTACTTGAATTTATCTAGAGGAGATGGTGGGATTGTTAGTTCAATAAGAGGAAAGAGAATTCATCTTACTTTTCAAATTTTAGGAAATCAGTTAAGTATTCTTGTCACTGGATTTGTTGCAAATATTCACAGTGAGAGATCAGCTGCCTTATCAAGAATGTTAGGAAGAGAGATAACTGAATTTAAAAAGGTTAGGGCAAACCAATTGCCACTTGAGATTAGGCTGTTGCATAACATCTGCAGTAGGATCCTATTTCCCAAGACTGGCCGTTTTGAGTATGTCTCGGAGTGAGACATTGTAGTCATGGATAGCATCTTGATGGGTCAGCTAATAAATCTTGCTGGAATGATGATATGGTATATGGCTGAGGCTGGGGGCAAGAAGAGATCTTCACTGCCTTATGGGATGATCCTTACCTTGGTTTTTAGAAGTCAAGGAGTAGCTATTTCTGAGAATGAACCATCGAAGAACCTTAGGCACACTGACTACTACAGTTTAGCCACTGTGCACAGGATGGGATTTATAAAAGTGGATGGAAAATGGAAGAGAAAAGGTCATACTGGAGATAGGGTTGCTGAGACTAATGTGCCTGGCCCTTCTGAGGCAGGACCATCTGTGAGACACAGCTCACTAGAGCCTAGTTAGGATGTACCTCCAGCTCCACCAGTTCCTTCTACTTTTGATCAGTCATCTATTGGTTTTTCCGATGTTCAGTTGGAACAGCTTAGAAGTATTTTTGCTACTCACAAGGAAGAGATAAAATCTGAGCTAGATAGCCAATATATGAACCTGAG
The DNA here is from genome assembly GCA_900491605.1 of Calamus simplicifolius. Lineage (NCBI taxonomy): Eukaryota > Viridiplantae > Streptophyta > Magnoliopsida > Arecales > Arecaceae > Calamus > Calamus simplicifolius. Next base: position 759,217 of record UESW01003840.1, on the reverse strand, counting down.
AGAGACCCTCTATTCTTTGGATGAAAGAATTGGCAAAATTGAGTCTACTCTTCGAGCCTCCATTGAATCCTTGAAGAATGATCTCAAGAACATTTTTGAAGAATTTAAAGATATTGGTGGAGACTCAAAGACTTATTTCAGATGCAATGCTGAGCTTCAGGACAAAATTATGACTGCATGTGCATTTGTTGATAGAAGACTAAAAGAATTTGTAAGAACTCAGAGTGAAGGAATGGCAAGAATATTAGAAGATTTGCAAAGACTCATTAGAACTAACTTTTGATTATATTGTAATGAAGTTTCTTTGATGTTATTTAGTCTAGTTTGATGTTGATTTACTTTTTATTAAAAGTTCTAATGTAATGAAGTTTTGATGTAATGAAGTTTTTTTTTGAAATATGATGTAATGGTTGACATTTAATGGACTTATTTGATACTTAATGAATGTTATTTGATCTTTGAAGCATCTATCAATTTTGTCATTTCACTTAAAACTTCGTAACCTTTTTGTTGATTACAAAAAAGGGAGAGAAGTTATTGATAGTCGTATATGCATTGAAAGTTATAAAAGGGAAGAGATGCATTGGAACAATTAAACTTAATTAATTGCCATATATGCATTGAAAGGATGAATAGATGTTAAAATTGATATAACTGTTTAATTGGTATCAAACATTAAAAGTTTACTGTTAAAAGGAAAAGAATAGATGTTAAATTGAGTCTCATAGGGGGAGCTACCTCATTCAGGGGGAGCTTACCTATGAGGAATAAATAATTGAGATATTTGATTTGAAAATCCTAATGTTTAATCATGCATATACTCAGTGTTTTTATAATCATCAAAAAGGGGGAGATTGTTTACCCAATTATTGATTTTGATGATTAATAAAAGACTTGAGTATATTCATTTTGTTTCTAATAGATTTAACAAGTGTTTCAGGGATTAAAAATGTTTGATCAATCAAAATGGACAAAGAAACATGTTTTGAATCAATGTTTTAAAAGAAACTTTCAAAGATCAGAGCCTGGAGTCGACACTCAACTAGTCAGGAGCCGACCCCAAGGCATATCAGAAGGTTTCTGAGATTTTGGCATGGCTTGGAGTCGACACCCAAGGTTTCAAAGCCGACTCCAACCTGAGATACAGAGAAGTGCATTCTGTTTCAGTTTCTAGAGCCGACACCTAGAATTCGGGAGCCGACACCTGAGATTTCGGGAGCCGACACTTGAGTTTCTGGAGCCGACTCTAACCTGAGAACAGAGAGCGTGTTTTATGGACTTTTCTGGAGCCGACACTTATAGTTTTCGGAGCCGACTCTCGAAAGCGACGAGCCGACACTTACCTTTCTCAGAGCCGACTCCCCAACAACTTTTTCTTTACTATTTTTGAACACTCGACTTGGAGCCGACACCTGAAAAGTTGGAGCCGACTCTAACATGTCAGGAACGGATTTTTCATTTGTCAAAACATACTTCAACGATAAGATTTCTTTTCACCTAACCTCTAACGACTATTTTCTTTGTGTGCAGAAGAATCCAAACATCTCCAATGGCTATATTTTCCACCTAAAACTTTGATTAAGGAGATCTATAAAAAGGGGGAAAAACCATCTGTTTAAAGAAGAGGAATAGAGAGGAAAAATAGAAAAAGGAAAAGGAAATATTTTGTGAAAAATCTAAATATCCTGAGAGAGAAATCAAAAGGAAAGACTTAGAGCTTACATCAACCAATCCAAGAGAGTCTAAAGAGAAATCCAAGGCATTCAAGTTCAAAATCGGAGGATTTTCCAAGTGAAGAAAAAGAAAGCAAAAGCCCTGATTTTTCCAACTTCTCAACTGCAATCTTTGTGAAGAATCTGAGCTGAGGCCTGATCAACATTTCAAAGGAGAAGAGGAAAAGAAGAAAAGCTCAAATCAAATTCGCTTCAAACAGGCTTTTCTTACCATTGTTTATTTAATTGCATATTTGCTCACTTAAGGAGCTGTCTTGTATTGTAAACTCTATTTTTCATAGTTGTTGGCTAGTTCAATCAAGGGATTGAATTAGTGGAGGTGGTATACCTCGATACAAGCTAAGGATAGCTTGTGGTTGGGTTTTGTGCTGGTGACCCTAGAAAACCAACTGGGTTCGTTGTAATCCCGGGGGAAACAACAAGTTTTGAGTTGTGAGCTTGTAAAACAACTCGGCTGTAATCAAGTAGATTATAGTGTGGACCCAAGTGATACTTGGGAGTGGACGTAGGTGTTGGATACAGCGAACCACTATAAAATCCTTGTATTTGCCGTGTTTTGACTCTATCGTTCTATCTCTTTATTTGTGCTTAATATTTATCCTGCACTTAATCTCATTTATTCCAAAGCACATAGTTTTTAAAAGATTAATTTTTTTAAGAACCCAATTCACCCCCCCCCCCTCTTGGGTTGTCATCTGGGCCAACACTTTGGCTCTATGCACAGATAGCCAATCCATCCTCAGGATGGCATCAAACTCTTTCAAACTCAAAGGAATCAAATCTGCTGCTAATTTCTGACCCTTCACAAAAATATCACGGCCTCTATACACCTGGTCTGCTATAAAAGGCCTCCCCATGGACATAGATACTACCAACTGGCTACCCAACTGGCTACCCAACTGGCTCACATCTCTATCTAGATGCTTAGCAAACTCACATGAGATGAATGAATGCGTAGATTCAGAATCAATCAAAATATAAGCATTATGATTATCAATGGGTAGCATACCTGTCACCACATTAGGATCAATCTGGGCCTTCGCCTGGTCACAGAAAATACTCTAGCCTCGGCCCTTGGAACACTAGATGACCCTTCTGGCTGATTAACATTAGGCCCCATCTGATTGGCTGAAGCTGCAACACCATTGTCATCCCTCCTACCAGGTTGTCCCCTTGGCACTACTGGCCCCTGAGGAAGCCCACTAGCTTGCTACCCTCTCCTGGGGCAATCCCTCTTCAGGTGACCTAGATCATCATAAGTATAACATCCCTTGTTGCCCCTCTTACACTCTCCCAAATAAAGTCTCCAACATACATTATATGGAGCTATATTTCTCCCTCCACCAAAAGGACGACCCTGCTTTCCTACATCACCAGACACCATGCTAGTGGCAACCTGAGGCACACCCCCATAAGGCTTCCTTTGGGCTGGGCTAGAATCTGACACATATACTAATCCCCTAACCACGTCACCAGGGGCTCTAAAACTAGAATGAAACTGTCCAGCCCTCTGGGGTTTCTTAAATGGCTGAGTCCCTTCCAGAGCAGAAGGATAACTAGGAGCACTTCTTTTTATTCTATCCTGCCTCCTACTCATATATTCTTTTTCAATCTCCTCGGCTTTGAGTGCTCCCTACACCAACTCAGAATAACTATTATAGGTTTGCATATGGATCTTGGCTTTAATAGGAAGATTCGATCCATCCTGGAATAGTCGGCACTGTTGGCCCAGATGACAACCCAAGAGGGGGGGGGGTGAATTGGGTTCTTTAAAAATTTAGCCTTTTGAAAAATTGTTTGCTTAAGATGAATGAAAGCAAATGCAATGTAAATACAAAGTACAGCGAATAAAACAGAGATAGAGATAGAGTCAATGGAAGCACGGCAAACACAAAGATTTTATAGTGGTTCGGTGTATCCAACACCTACGTCCACTCCTAAGATCCTACTTGGGTCCACACTATAATCTCCTCGATTACAGTCGAGTTGTTTTACAAGTTCACAACTTAAACTTGTTGTTTTACCCGGGATCACAATGAACCCAGCTAGTTTTTCGGGCTTACCAGCACACAACCCAAGACTCAAGCTAAACTAGCTTGACCCGAGGTTAACAACCTCCACTAGTTCAATCCCCTTTGATTGAACTAGGCACAAACAAGTATATGAATGTTTTACAAATTTTCACAGCTCCTTAATGAGCAAATATTCAAAGAAAAGTAAATAGGTTTAGAAAAGCCTGATTTGAAGTTGTTTGGCTTTGAGCTTTTCTTCTTTTCCTCTTCTCCTTGCTGGGTTGAATCAAGCCTCAGCTCCGATTCTTCACAGTAGATACAGTTGAGAAGATTGAAAAGTTGGTCTCTTTCTTTTAGATGAGAATCCTTCGATTTTCTTCTATTTGAACAGATTGGATTCTTCTTTGAGCTTTGTGGAGTGGAAGATTTTGAACTTGAAAGCTCCTCTCTTGGGTATACGGCTCAAGACTTCTCGGATTTTAATTTTTGATTTTTTGTCTATCCGTTTCTATCTCTCTTTCTATTTCTTTCAAACGGTTGTTTTTCCCCTTTTTATAGATTTTCCTTTGATTCATTTTTGGGTGGAAATCTAGCCGTTGGAGTGTACCTAAAGGATTTTCCATTCATAAAAAATAGCCGTTAGATGTCAGAAATTAAAAATATTACCGTTAGAGCTGATCTGGCATTTTTGATTTTTCGTCTAGGTGGGTTGGAGTCAGCTCCAGCTTTTCAGGTGTCGGCTCCGAATCGTTTTTCCATAAATAGTAAATTCTGAGTTCGTCGTGGAGTCGGCTCCGCAAAAGTAAGTGTCGGCTCGCCGTCGTCAGGTGTCGGCTCCCAAAAACTGAAGGTGTCGGCTCCAGGATGCTCAGAAAATCATCGCTCTGTTCCAGCATCGGAGTCGGCTCCAGACACAGTAAAGTGTCGACTCCGAAACCTTAGGTGTCGGCTCCGAAACCTTAGGTGTCGTCTCTGAAACCTTAGGTGTCGGCTCCGAAACTCTAGGTGTCGGCTCCAGGTTGTATCAAAAATCAGATTAAAATTGAATTGGCCATGGGGTCGGCTCCAGACTTTCTAGGTGTCGACTCCAATATCTAAAACTTTAAAATCTCTGATTTGTATTTGATTCAAAATTCATTTCTTAATTCCTTTAAATTGATCAAATAAATTTAAGTCCTGAAACACTTATAAAATCCATTAGTAATCAAATGAATATACTCAATTCCTTTATTAATCATCAAAATCAATGAGTGGATCAACAAACTCCCCCTTTTTGATGATTATAAAAACATTGAGTATATGAATAGAATTCTTAAATTAAAGAGAATATCAAGGAAGTGATCTTTACGAGTAAGCTCCCCCTGAATAAGGTAGTTTCTCTTATGAAGTTCAAATTCAAATTATTCTTCCTCTTTGATACTTAAGATTTCTTTGTGCATAGACAATTCAATTCGAATATCAATCCATATCAATAACTCAACATCATATTAATCAATTAACATATCAATTAACATTCTCAACTATAATTATTTTCATATAATTTTCTCCCTCTTAATGCATATACAATTCTAATTCTCTCCCCCTTTTTTGTAATCAACAAAAAGGTAAAGAATATTTTACTGCATCAAAGGATAATTGCATCAAAAAGATAATCAAAAGTCAAATATAACATAAAAACTTTTCATTCATTAATATAAGCTTCACTACATCAACATATTGTCAAGTATTATATAACTCTCTCCCTCTTTTACATTTCATTATATTAACTTCATTACATCAAAATGTAAACAACATTTCAACAAGATTGAACATAAACAACATCAAAAGTTCTTTCTAACTATTCTTGTTAAATGGTCTACTATATTTTTCATTCTATCACATTGAAGTCTAACATAATCTTTTAGTCTCTCATCCACAAATGTGCAAGCTGTTGTGATTTTGTCTTGAAGTTCGGCGTTGCACTTTGAATAAGTTTCACCATCTCCACAAATCTCTTTAAGCTCTTCAAAGATGTTCTTCAAATCACCATTTAAAGATTCTGCGGAGGTGTTGAGAGTTGATTCAATCTTTGCAATCCGATCATCAAGGGAGTAAAGTGATTCTTTTATATTCATAAATTTACTGTCAAACTCATCCTTCTGAGCTACAAACAAACTTTTTAATTGCTCCATTTGAAGGTCTGAGAATCCAGTCGAAGAAGTGGATGGTTGATCATAAACTTGTGCAGGTACAGGAGCAGGAACAGGAGCAGAAATGGGACTCCTAGGCTGTGGAGGAGCCCTAAATGATGGTCCAGCCTCGCAAGGCTCAGTAACTCTCGGCATAGGGGCTCTTTCATCTAGATGTCCTTTCCTATCCCATTGACCATTCACCTTGACAAAACCCATCCGATGCAATGTAGCTAAGCTATAGTAATCTGTGTGCCTTAGGTTCTTGGAAAGTTCATTATCTTGAATTGTAACCCCTTGGCTCTTGAATACCATAGTTAGTACCATTCCATATGGTAGGGATGATCTCCTTTTCCCTCCAGCTTCTGCCATATAAAAAATCATCATTGCTGCCAGATTGATCGGCTGCCCAGTTAGAACACTATCCATAATCACAATGTCTCGCTCCGAGACATACTCAAACCGACCAGTCTTTGGAAACAAGATCCTACTGCATATATTGTGTAGTAATCTTAATTCTAGGGGTAGCTGATTGGCTCTAATTTCTTCAAACTCAGTTACATCCCTTCCTAACATCCTTGAAAGGGCTGTTGACCTATCACTATGCATGTCAGCGGCTAAACCAGTGATCGGGATGCTGAGAAGGTTTTCGAGCTTTTGAAAGGTGAGATGAATCCTTTTCCCTTTAACATTGCTTACTAAACCTCCATCCCCTCTAGCCAAATTGAGATAAAATTCTTTTACTAGGGCTGGATAGGTAGGAACATCAAGAGAACACAGCATATCCCAGCCCATTTCCTTCAATTGTCTCCCGATTGAAAAGCCTTCGGATTCAAATAGGTCAAAATCGACTTTTCTACCCATTGTGATGACTCTATCAGCTAGGGTATCTACCTTTGTGGAAGATGTGTTGGGATTGTCGGAATCTGTGGACGAATCGCTGCTTGGAGTCGGCTCACGAACAGGACGACGTGCGGACCGCTTTCCCGTAGTTACCGGTGCTCCAACCACTGATTCTCTCCTTTTGGGTGCCATTTGATCTTTGGAAAGGTTTGATTTGGATGGAATTAGAGATGGGGAAGTTTTGGAGAAATTTTGGAAGAGTTTGGTTAGGATTTGAGAAAGTAATGAAGTGACGAGGTGTCGACTCTGCCCTAATAAATCAACATTTGACTCCCAGGTGTCGACTCCCACAAAGTCGGGTGTCGACTCCAAATCGCTAACACAGTCAGTGCTCGAACTGGAGTCGGCTCCGAATTCACAGGTGTCGGCTCCAAGGTCAAGGACCGAGAGTGACACAGTCTTAGGTGTCGACTCCTCATTCTGAGGTGTCGACTCCAGAGACAAATTCAGCAAAAAATATATGAGATACAAATGACTGAAACTCGTCAAAATAAATTTTATAAAATTTTGATAAAATTATGGAGTATTAAGGATCAAATAGCTCAAATGACTAGATGATTTGTCCTTAAAATAGTGAAGGGAATATCAAGAAATTGATAGAAATTTTATATTCTCATTCCTTAATGTATCAAAATCAATCCATAGGGTCACATATCCCTAATTCACCTCTAAGATAACAAAATCTTTCTTCACTCAAAGGTTTTGTAAATATGTCAGCTAATTGTTCCTCTGTATTAACATATTCAAGACAAATTTCATTATTAGCTACATGTTCTCTTATAAAATGATATCTAATCTCAATGTGTTTTGTTCTTGAATGTTGATTGGATTTTTAGTTAGATTTATTAAACTCGTGTTATCACATCTAATTGGTGTTTTATCGGGGGTTATGCCATAATCTTCAAGTTGTCTCTTAATCCAAAGGATTTGAGCACAGCAACTTTCATCTGCAACATATTCAGCTTCAGCAGTAGATAATGCAACCGAATTTTGCTTTTTGCTAAACCAAGAGATTAAGTTACATCCTAAGAATTGACATGCACCACTTGTGCTTTTTCTATCCAATTTACATCCAGCATAGTCAGAATCAAAATATGCAATTAAATTTAAGGTTGAGTCTCTAGAGTACCATAAGCCTACATTTTTAGTTCCACTTCAATATCTTAAAATTCTTTTTACAGCAATTAAGTGAGATTCTTTAGGCTCAGATTAAAATCTAGCACGTAGACATACTGCAAACATAATATCTGGTCTACTAGCAGTTAAGTAAAGAAGAGATCCAATCATACCTCTGTAATATTTTTGATCCACTTTCTTACCATCTTCATCTTTGTCCAATTTGCACGAAGGACTCATAGGTGTCCCAAGTGGTTTGATTGACTCCATTCCAAATTTCTTGAGTAGTTCTTTTGTGTATTTGGCTTGATTGATGAAGATTCCTTCTTTGCTTTGTTTGATTTGAAGTCCTAGGAAGAAGTTGAGTTCTCCCATCATACTCATTTCAAACTCACCCTGCATTAACTTTGCAAATTCTTGACATAACAAATTGTTAGTAGCACCGAAAACAATATCATCAACATATATCTGTACTACTAATAAATCTTTGTCTTTTGTTTTCAAAAATAGTGTTTTATCGACATTTCCTCTTACAAAATCATTTTCAATCAGAAATTTACTTAACCTTTCATACCAAGCCCTAGGTGCTTGTTTCAAACCGTATAGTGCTTTGTGTAATTTAAAAACATGATTTGGAAATTCATGATCTTCAAATCCCGGTGGTTGTTCAACAAAAACTTCTTCATTTATAAATCCATTTAAGAATGCGCTTTTAACATCCATTTGAAATAAATTGATATGCATATAACATGCAAATGCAAGTAACAATCTAATTGCTTCAAGTCTAGCTACAGGTGCAAAAGTTTCATCAAAATCAATTCCTTCTTCTTGATTATATCCTTTTACAACTAATCTAGCTTTGTTTCTTATTACTATGCCATTTTCGTCTAATTTATTTCTAAATACCCATTTTGATCTTATTACAGAATGATCCTTAGGTCTATCTACTAATGTCCAAACATTATTTCTAGTGAATAGATTTAATTCTTCTTGCATGGCTAACATCCAGTTATTATCTTTTTCAGCTTTTTCAATAGTTTTTGGTTCAATTTAAGATACAAATGCAAGATGATTATTGATGTTTCTCATTGATGATCTAGTTCTTACTCCTTGAGATGGATCACCTATAATTAATTCTCTTGGATGACCATAGGCATATCTCCAATCTCTAGGTAGATCTATATCATTACGATTTCCATCAATAACATCAACACTAAGAGAATCATTATCTTTGGCTTCTTGTTCATGATCTGAAGATACATCTATATTTAATTTTTCAATGTCTCTTTCTAGAATGTTTGTATCTTCCTCATCATCAATCTTTTTAGAACTTGATGCTAAAGATTCATCAAAGATTACATGAATAGATTCTTCTACTATTAAGTTTCTCTTGTTAAAAACTCTATAAGCTTTACTTGATGTTGAATATCCTAAGAATATGCCTTCATCAGATTTTGCATCAAATTTTCCTAGGTTATCTTTGCCATTATTATGAATGAAACACTTACAACCAAATGCATGAAAGTAGCTTATGTTTGGTTTTCTATTATTCCAAAGTTCATAAGGTGTTTTCTTAATGATTGGCCTAATTAAAGCTCTATTAAGGATGTAGCATGCCGTGTTTATAGCTTCTGCCCAAAAATATTTTGGTAAGTTGCTTTCACATAGCATGGTACGGGCCATGTCTTCTAGGGTTCTATTTTTTCTTTCAACTACACCATTTTGTTGCGGTGTTCTAGGTGCAGAAAAATTATGATGGATGCCATTTTCTATGCAAAAATTTTTAAATAAATAATTTTCAAATTCGGTGCCATGATCACTTCTTAGAGACACTATGGTATTGTTTTTCTCATTTGTGACTTTCTTGAAGAATTTCAAAAATAGTGGAAAGGTCTCATCCTTATGAGCTAAAAATAACACCCAAGTGTATCTAGAGTAATCATCTACAATCACAAGACCATATTTCTTTCCTCCTAGACTTGTGGTTCTAGTAGGTCCAAAAACATCCATGTGAAGTAGTTCAAGTGGCCTAGAAGTGGAAATAATATTTTTAGTTTTGAAAGAATTTTTAGTTTATTTTCCAAATTGACATGCATCACAAATTTTATTATTTTCAAAATCTAATTGTGGAAGTCCTTTTACTAAATCCATTCTAATTAATTTTGAAATAAGGTGTGTGCTTGCATGACCTAATCTACGATGTCACAACCAACCAATCTCATTTATATTAGCATTATTAGCAACTAGGCAATGATTACTTGTAGACAAATTGTCTAAATCAATCAGGTATACATTGCCATTTCTATTTCCAATAAAAACAATGCTATTATCAATGGGATTAGAAACTGTGCATATAGAAGATTCAAATGATACTTTAAAACCTTTGTCACATAATTGACTAATGCTAATTAAATTATGTTTCAAACCATCAACATATAAGACATTTTCAATATATGTGGAGGGAGTTATTTGAATGTTACCAAACCCCAAGATTTGGCCTTTGCCATTGTCGCCAAATGTAACTACTCCTCCTCTTTTGCTTTCAAGGGTGATGAATTGATCCTTGTCACCCGTCATGTGCCTTGAGCAGCCGCTATCGAGATACCACTTTCTCTTTGATCTTTTGGCTGCAAGACACTCCTGCAAAAATAATTAAGTCTTATATTTAGGTACCTAAGCTTTCTTGGGTCCTTCATGGTTAGTAGCATAAACAATTATTCCTTTAGGAACCCAAATTTTCTTTCCTTTACTATTTATCTTCTTATCTATTTTCTTAAAATTGCATTCAAAAACTTTGTGTCCCTTCTTGTTACAGTAATGACATGTAACATTATCATTGTTTTGTTCCTTTCTAAAAAAGTTTTTGATAAATTTTTATTTCAAATTAGGTCTATATCCTAAACCAGCCTTATCATATATAGCTCTTTGATTATTTAACAATAAATTAAGTTTTTCTGAACTATAAGTGAATTTATCAATAATACTTTTATATTTATCAACTTTCTTCTTTAGTTTATCATTTTCATTAGAAATTGATTCTTTTTCTTTAGTCAAATTGTCTTTTTCAGATTTCAGCACTTTAGTTTCTTTATTAAGATTTTCTTTTTCTTCAATCAAAGTTAAATTTTTATTTTTCAAAAACTTATATTTCTTTTTTAAAATTTTGAAATCACCGACAAGTTCATTAAAAGCATCAAATAATTCATCAAAAGCAAATTCATCGCAAGGGTTTTCAGAACTTACCTCATCCTCTTCGTTTGCCATAAAGCAAATGTTAGCAACCTCCTTTTGTTCTTCCTCCGATGAGGATTCATCGCTGTCGCTCCAGGTTGTAACATAGGCTTTCTTTTTCTTCTTGAAAGACTTTTTCAGTTGAGGACAATCATATATGTAATGCCCCGATTTCTTACATTCATAGCAAATCAAGGGGTCTTTCTCTTTATCCTTGTCCTTGTCTTTTTCTTTCTCTCCTTCCATCTTAGTTCCAAATTTCTTCTTGTGGAAGGGTCTTTTTCTCCTCATGAATTTTTTGAACTTTCTTGCTAGAAGAGCTGTCTCATCATCATCTTCTTCACTATCATTGCAGCTCTCCTCATTTTTAGCAGCCTTAAGAGCTATGGTCTTTTTCTTCTTCACATCTTCTTCTATGTGCTGCTTCATGGTCAATTCATGGGTCATTAGATCCTAGAAGCTCCTCTAAGGGTAAGGTGTTGAGGTCCTTTGCTTCTTGGATTGCTGTCACCTTCGCTTCCCACGTTCTTGGAAGTGACCTGAGAATTTTTCGAACAAGTTCAGAGTTAGAATATGTTTTGCCTAAACTTTTCAACCCATTTACAATATCAGTAAATCTAGTATACATGCTAGCTATATTTTCAGTTTGTTCCATGCAAAATAACTCATATTTATGAACAATAATATTTATTTTGGATTCTTTTACTTGGTTAGTACCCTCATGGGTAACCTCTAATCTATCCCAAATCTCCTTTGCGGAATTACAAGTGGAGATTCTATTAAATTCATTAGCATCTAAAGAGCAATATAAGACATTCATGGCCTTAGCATTGAGCTGTACCATTTTCCTATCATTATCATTCCAATCCCTTTCGGGCTTAGGAACAATAGTGCCATCAACAATGTATGTGGGTGTACTAGGTCCATTAGTTATAACACCCCACAATTCATAATCAGAAGCTTGAATGAATATCCTCATTCTTGCTTTCCAATAAGAATAGTTGGAACCACTAAACAAAGGAGGTCTATTTGTTGAATGACCTTCAGCAAATGATCCAACTTGAGTTGCCATTTGGATCTTTAGCTCTTGATCGTGTGATCAAAATCTAATGAGCACTTGCTCTGATACCAATTGTTGGCCCAGATGACAACCCAAGAGGGGGGGGGGGGTGAATTGGGTTCTTTAAAAATTTAGCCTTTTGAAAAATTGTTTGCTTAAGAAGAATGAAAGCAAATGCAATGTAAATACAAAGTACAGCGAATAAAACAGAGATAGAGATAGAGTCAATGGAAGCACGGCAAACACAAAGATTTTATAGTGGTTCGGTGTATCCAACACCTACGTCCACTCCCAAGATCCTACTTGGGTCCACACTATAATCTCCTCGATTACAGTCAAGTTATTTTACAAGTTCACAACTCAAACTTGTTGTTTTACCCAGGATCACAACGAACCCAGTTGGTTTTTCGGGCTTACCAGCACACAACCCAAGACTCAAGCTAAACTAGCTTGACCCGAGGTTAACAACCTCCACTAGTTCAATCCCCTTTGATTGAACTAGGCACAAACAAGTATATGAATGTTTTACAAATTTTCACAGCTCCTTAATGAGCAAATATTCAAAGAAAAGTAAATAGGTTTAGAAAAGCCTGATTTGAAGTTGTTTGGCTTTGAGCTTTTCTTCTTTTCTTCTTTTCCTCTTCTCCTTGCTGGGTTGAATCAAGCCTCAGCTCCGATTCTTCACAGTAGATACAGTTGAGAAGATTGAAAAGTTGGTCTCTTTCTTTTAGATGAGAATCCTCCGATTTTCCTCTATTTGAACGGATTGGATTCTTCTTTGAGCTTTGTGGAGTGGAAGGTTTTGAACTTGAAAGCTCCTCTCTTGGGTATACGGCTCAAGACTTCTTGGATTTTGATTTTTGATTTTTTGTCTATCCGTTTCTATCTCTCTCTTTCTATTTCTTTCAAACGGTTGTTTTTTCCCTTTTTATAGATTTTTCTTTGATTCATTTTTGCATGAAAATCTAGCCGTTGGAGTGTACCTGGAAGGATTTTCCATTCATAAAAAATAGCTGTTAGATGTCAGAAATCAAAAATATTACCGTTAGAGCTGATCTGGCATTTTTGATTTTTCATCCAGGTGGGTTAGAGTCGGCTCCAGCTTTTCAGGTGTCGGCTCCGAATCGTTTTTCCATAAATAATAAATTCTGAGTTCGTCGTGGAGTCGACTCCGCAAAAGTAAGTGTCGGCTCGCCGTCGTCAGGTGTCGGCTCCCGAAAACTGAAGGTGTCGGCTCCAGGATGCTCAGAAAATCATTGCTCTGTTCCAGCATCGGAGTCGGCTCCAGACATAGTAAAGTGTCAACTCCGAAACCTTAGGTGTCGGCTCCGAAACTCTAGGTGTCGGCTCCAGGTTGTATCAAAAATTAGATTAAAATTGAATTGGCCATGGGGTCGGCTCCATACTTTCTAGGTGTCGACTCCAAGCTCTGAAACTTTAAAATCTCTTATTTGTATTTGATTCAAAATTCATTTCTTAATTCCTTTAAATTGATCAAATAAATTTAAGTCCTGAAACACTTATAAAATCCATTAGTAATTAAATGAATATACTCAATTCCTTTATTAATCATCAAAATCAATGAGTGGATCAACAGGTACCTCTCCCTCTCATCAGCCACCAAGGTCCTAACAAACTGAGATAACTCAACAAAAGTGGCTTCATAATCTGCCACAGACATCCTCTCCTGGTTCAGACTAAGGAAATCCCTCCTCTTCTGATTCCTATAAATCTCAGAATAATATTGCTGATGAAATTCTCTTCTAAAATCTCTCCATAACAACTCTATTCCCTAGGGCTGCCTGCTACAAACAGATCTCCACCAACTCTGGGCTCTACCCTCCAGCAAAAATGTGGCAATACCCAACCTCTGCTCCTCAGAGCATTCCATCACATCAAATACCTTCTTGATCCTCTACAGTCATGCCCTGGCCTGAATAGGATTAGTAGTTCCCTGGAACTCGAGAACCCCCAACTTCCTGGCTCTTTCCATATTCCTCACAACCTCCAAATTTTTAGCTGGAAGGCTAGAACTAGCACCCACAGCTGCTACCACAGCCTGAGTAATCATGTCATCTTTACCTTCTCTCTGGGGCCACCGATAGCACACGTGAACACCTGTGGTAATCGGATAAAATTCTACTAGTTTTTATGTAACGCTCCATAAAGAGCTAGAGAAGTCCAATAAATTATCATAAGTGGCAGACACTCGAAAACACATCATATTAAAAACTTTTTATTATCAGCTCAATTATATATGCACATCACTCAAATCAACACGAAACATCAACCTACTCAGATAATATTTTTCATAACATCCTCAGGCAGTTTACAAGATCACATTCACAATCGACATTAAAATCATAAGTACATACACCATGCTCATAATTTTTTCCAAAACATAAGTCTTGTATTCATATCCAAATAAGTCTAATACATCACCACATCTCACTGTACATATATACATATACATATACATGAATATCATCCCACACTAGCTCAATATACAAGGTTATCATCTATACACCCTTGCATCCAAGCAAGCTTCACCAACTAAGGGTCCGATTCCGCTTATCCTTTGATCCTGGCAGAAATACTCACTGATCTGAAAGCAAATATCAATCATAGAGGGGTGAGACCTAAGTCTCAGTGATTGGATAGCCATCTAACCATGGAGAAATAGAGAACAATAATATCACATTTTCAATCGTATACTGATACAATATAGCTTGTATAAATCAAAGTATATTTTTAACATGATATCAGATAAGTAAAATGTAGCTTATTCTTCAAATAATATACCGGTACTGAAATACTCTACAATAACTTTTCACTGAAAGATAACTCATTAAGATAAAAATCCATGCATTACAATATTAAGATATGCATTCTTTACCTACAGCCCAGACTTTCTTTATTAAATTCTCAGATTCCCACTAAAATCTATTTGCTCACTGGTATCTCATGTAAACTTTCCCTCTGAGATAATTACTTGGCCCACTGGTCCTTTTTAAATCATAGTATATGCTTTTAAATCTCATGATACTGGGTTGTGTGTGTAATACCTCTGAGGTACTGATGCGTGTCGTAGCGCAATGATTAAAACACCTTAATTTCACTATTAGGATAGCGAGAGTAAGGGATCGATTCCACAGGGACTTTAGCGATTATCTTGAAATAATTTTATAAATTTAACTAAATAGATAACTAAGTAGATAATTAATAGTGCAAAATAATAAGATATGGTTTATCTTATTAGAGCACGGCTCGTAACCGTAGATCACGGCCCGTCCCTTTTAAGAATAAATCAGTCTAAATTATTTTCACTTAAATAGAATTTAATAACAATTAAATATGCATAAAACTTTATTTCAATAACATCCAAGAGTGCATATTAAAATCTAAAATAAAAGAGTTTTAATTTCTGATAGTAATAAAAGAGCAACAAATTCTCCCTACACCAAACCAAATATGGGATGAACCGGGTGCTGCCTTTCTTCCTTCACAGACACCAAGCCACGGATGCAGCGCCTAGAACAGAGGACTCCACGAAACCCACGAAGAGAGCCTTCTTCAATCAACGGAACAGAGCCTCGGACGGGCACCGCACACGACCAAAATAATAGATCCTCCAATCCCCTCCTTGTGCTATTTATAGAAGTCCGGACGCGGCCTTGACACGGCGAGGAATCCTGTTTCAAAACAGAGACGACACAGCCAAAACAAAGGATGTGGAAGCCACAAAAAAATCTGGATAAATCCTTCATAAAATTCAAATTCCTTTTAAAGAAATTTAATTCTCTCAATTTGATAACTTCCAATCTAATCTATTCCTTAATTGATGGATAAAATGGTTAGAATTTGAATGGAGAAGAATCGACTGAAAGAAAACAGAAAACACTGAGAAGACGATGAAGTCGGCAATGTATTTGCCGTTTTGCTTTGAAATCCATGCTAAATCCTTATAAAATCAATTCCGAGCTCATCTTAAATCCGATTTGAGTGCAGTTTGCGTCATTAAATCCCTAAAATCGAGCTCTTTAAGTTGATAAGATTTTATCTAAAATATTATATAAAATATTAAAATATTAAATAATAATAGGTATGTTAAATTATTAATTAATAGGTTTAATAATAATTATTTATGCGTTTATCACTCCCCCCAACTTGAATCTTACTCATCCTCGAGCAAATAAGAAATTTAGAAATATGTACCAAGCTAGTCCAAGAATTGATAGTTATCTTATAGTTATTTTTAAAAAAAAAATTTAAAAGATCATAAGGGAGGTACTTCATTGGATTATTAAGTTTTTTTTAGTGATAAAGTGTAGTCCATAAGAATTTATAGAAGTCTTTCTTCACCAACTTTTCACTTCTCTAATTAAGTCTTCTAACTTAATTTGGGTTGGGTGTAATGTCTTTTGTACTTTGGTTTCCTTATTTATTTATTTATTTATAAAGTCAGTGCAATGTCCTAACCCCTTGCTTTCTAATTAACCCTTGTAGCGAGCTTTAGGCCAATGGCTCGCAAACCAATTGGTTTTAGGGCATTAGGTATAAAATACCCCTCGGACTTACTTACTCGAGTTAAAAAGGCTTTAGTTAGGACTAACTTTATTTAGGTTCTTTTACATTCCCACCTTTTTACGCGAATAACATCACTTTCTTAGGTGACGGGGCCCGGTTACTTAGTGAAAAATGCTAAGAACCTAATCTATTAACTTTAAGAGAGATTTTTTTCTTTTTTTCTTTCTTTTTTTTTTTTTTTTTTCTTTGAATAACATTTTCACCCATACCCTTATTAAGTAGATTGTACTATTAAGATCAGTGGTCAGAAGGGTCTGAAATTATTCTAAAAATTATTCTGAGCTAAACCCTACCTTTTATTAGGTTTTCTTAATAATTTATTCCTTAGTATTTCAATAATAATAATAATAATAATAATCTAACCATTAATTCATTAATAGACTGCTTGATTAACTTCAAATCGAGACAGAATTTGGTACACATCTGATTATAGTTTTACTCGAGGATTTATTCTTTTTCCTCCTCCCCCCCAACTTAATTTCCATTGTCCCTAATAGAAGAAAAATTAATTTCAAGGAAAGATACTACCTGGTAGAGTATTTGAAGGTTGGACGTTTCATTGTTGCCATCTTCTTTCAATCTGGTTCTGTTGCTCTTCTCTGGTCATACTAAAAGAACACACTAAAAGAATAGAAAGTTAAAAATAACTAATAAACTGGGTTGCCTCCCAAGAGCGCTAAGTTTAAAGTCTTCAACCAGACTGTTCTGCTCATTATGATAGTGTTAGGTTCACAAGATCAATTGATTCAACAACTTCTCCATCATTAATTTCTTCTATATATGGTTTCAAACGCTGGCCATTTACTTTGAATGTATTTCCTTGCTTGGGGTCTTTAAGCTCTACAGCTCCATGGGAAAATACTTGAGTTACTATAAAAGGTCCGTTCCATCGTGAACGAAGTTTTCCAGGGAAGAGGTGTAATCTTGAATTGTAAAGCCATACTTTTTGATTTGGTTCAAAAATTTTTCTACTAATAAATTTGTCATGATATGCTTTGGTTCATTCTTTATAAATTTTTGAGCTCTCATATGCCTCATTTCGTAGCTCTTCTAACTCATTCAATTGGAGTTTTCTATTGACACCGGCATTTTTCATATCATAATTAAATTGCTTGATGGCCCAAAATGCACGGTGTTCTAATTCTACAGGTAAATGGCAGGCTTTTTCAAATACGAGCCTGTAAGGAGACATTCCTATGGGAGTTTTAAATGCAGTACGATAAGCCCATAATGCATCATCCAAACATTCTGATCAATCTTTCCTATCAGGTCTCACTGTTTTCTCAAGGATATGTTTAATTTCTCTATTTGATATTTTAATTTGGCCACTAGTTTGGGGATGATAAGGTGTAGCTACCTTATGAGTAATTCCATATTTGTTCATTAATGCTTCAAAGTGTCTATTCGTGAAATGTGCACCCCCATCACTAATTATAGCCCTTGGGCATCCAAAATGACTAAGGATATTATGTTGAATAAACTTGATTACAACTTTATGGTCATTGGTTCGAGTTGCCATGGCTTCAATCCATTTTGACACATAATCAACTGCCACTAGAATGTATTCAAATCCAAAAGAGGAAGGAAATGGGCCCATAAAATCAATACCCCATACATCAAAAATTTCTACAACCAAGATAGGGTTTAGGGGCATCATATCTTTTCGAGATATATTTCCTGTTTGTTGACATTGGAGACATTATGCTAAATTCATGTGCATCTTTAAAAAGAGTTGGCCAATAAAACCCACTTTGCAGTACCTTTGCTGCAGTTTTCTTTCCACTAAAATGTCCTCCATAGGCAAGAGAATGACAGAAGTTAAGTATACTTTTGAATTCACTCTCTGGGACACATCGCCTAATCACCTGATCCGAGCAGTACTTAAATAATTCAGGGTCTTCCCAAAAGTAATATTTGATTTGTGAGAAAAATCTATCTTTTTCTTGTTTTGTCCAGTGGGAAGGTACTTTTTCTGTTGCCAAATAATTCACAATGCGGGCAAACCAGGAAGACTGCTATGGGAAATTGAAAACAATTGCTCATCAGGGAACCTATCTCTGATTATTTCTTTATTGTATTCCACTGAGATCCTAGAGATATGATCTCCTACCATATTTTCAGAACCCTTCTTATCTAAGATTTCTAGATCAAATTCTTGTAGTAGAAGGATCCATCTAATCAGTCTGGGTTTTGTATCCTTTTTTGATATAAGATGCCTCAACGCTGCATGATCTGAGTAAACTAAAACCTTAGACCCTAACAGATATGATCTAAACTTTTCTAGGGCAAACACAACTGCTAGTAATTCTTTTTCAGTGGTAGTATAGTTCATTTGTGCATCTGAAAGAGTTTTGCTAGCATAATAAATTACATAGGGTTCTCGATTGAGTTTCTGTCCTAGAACTGCACCTACAGCATAATCAGAAGCATCACACATGATTTCAAAAGGTATGGTCCAATCTGGGGGCTTGATAATGGGTGCAGTGGTCAAAGCAGTTCGAAGGATGTTATAGGCTGTTAGACAATCTTTATCAAAATTAAAAGAACTATCCTTGGTCAACAATTACATAATGGTCGAGAAATTTTACTGAAATCTTTGATGAAACGTCTATAAAAACAGCATGACCAAGGAAAGATCGTACTTGTTTAACTGAAGTTGGGGTGATAGATTTGAGATCAATTCAACCTTGGCTTTATCAACCTCAATACCTCTCTCTGAAACAATGTGTCCAAGCACAATTCCCTCACGAACCATAAAATGGCTCTTCTTCCAACTTAGGACTAAATTCATTTCCATACATCGTTTCAGTACCTTAGTCAAGTTCTCGAGGCAGCTATCAAATGATGCACCAAAGACTGAAAAATCATCCATAAATACTTCAAAAATTGACCAATCATATCAGAAAATATGGCCAACATACATCGTTGAAACGTGGCTGGTGCATTACAAAGTCCAAATGGCATGCGTCTAAAGGCAAATGTTCCAAAGGGACAAGTGAAGGTGGTCTTTTCTTGATCTGCAGGAAATACTGGGACTTGATTGTATCCTGAATATCCATCTAAGAAACAAAAGAAACTTTGTCCCGCTAGCCGTTCTAGAATTTGATCGATAAAAGGCAAAGGAAAGTGGTCTTTCCTAGTCACGGCATTCAATTTTTGATAATCTATACACACTCTCCAACTAGTTGATGTGCGAGTAGGAATTGATTCGCCCTTTTCATTTTTAATCACGGTAATACCTAATTTTTTAGGTACTACTTGGATTGGACTGACCCATTGGCTATCTGAAATTGGATAAATAATACCAGCATCAAGCCATTTTACTACTTCCTTCTTAACAACATCCCTCATGTTTGGATTTAGCCTTCGTTGCATGTCTCTATGTGGTTTGGCTTCAATTTCACTATGAATATGGTGCATGCAAACGGAAGGGTCAATTCCCTTAATATCAGCTATTGTCCATCCAATTGCCTCTTTATGTTCTTTAAGTACATCTACCAATTTATCTTCTTGCTCAGAGGTTAGGGTAGATGCAATGATTACTGGAAGGGTGTCATTGGGTCCAAGGAATGAATATTTTAAGTCATCTGGAAGAGGTTTCAACTCTAGTTGGGGTGGTTCTTCCAAGGATGGTATTAAAGGACTTGGTTTAGTTGGAAGTGGTTCATATTTTATAGTCCAAGGCGGGATGGTGTCAAACTTAGGTGGTTCTAATAACATGTTTATTTCTTTGGTATACTCATCAATATCAAAGTCATCTATTCCAAAATGTGTAAGACATGTTTGTAAAGGATCCGAATCAATCAAACTTTGGAATTTCTTATCTACTACTTCCTCTATCATGTTTACTTCATTTAAATCATACACAGGTGGTCCTTGGGAAGCATTAAAAATATTTAATCTCATCTTCTTGTTTCCAAAAGATACATCCATCACACCTGTTCTACAATTTATGCATGCATTAGCAGTAGCTAGAAAAGGTCTTCCAAGGATGATGGAATTTGGTTAGGATTACTACTAGATTCCATATCCAACACAAGGAAGTCGACAGGAAAATAGAATTCATCCACCTTTACTAATACATCTTCCAATATTCCACGAGGTTCTTTGACTGATCTATCTGCCAATTGTAGTGTTATTGTCATGGGTTTCAACTCTCCAAATCCGAATAATTCATATACTGAACTTGGGAGAAGGTTTACACTCGCACCCAAATCTAATAATGCTTTCTTGATTGTGAAGTTTCCTATGACACATGATATAATCGGGGTACCAGGATCTTTTAGTTTGGGTGGGGTTATTTGCTGAACAACTGAGCTAACTTGCTCAGTCAAATGTATCTTTTTTGGTATTTGTGACTTTGCTTTCCGTTTTTGTGTGCATAGATCCTTCAAAAATTTGGCATAAGCTGGAACTTGCTTGATAGCATCGAGAAGAGGTAAGTTTATTTGGACTTGCTTAAATAACTCAAGCATCTCATTCATTTTTATATTCTTCTTATCTGAAGGCAAAGGAGATTCTAAAGCACTAGGGAATGGGCTTTAGGTATGATTGCTTGATCATTGAATTCCTTTTCTTTTTCATTTCTTCTCTCTTCTGGTTTAGCCACTTCTAATTTCTGGGTTGGTTCAGGTGGGTTCAATGTTTTCCACTTCTGAGAGTCATGACTGATTTAGCATGTTCTGGGAATTTGTCAGGACTATTGGAACCCTCAGCCATGATTGTCCTTTCGGTTATCGATAGGCTGACTAGGTAACTTACCCTCCTCCCTTCTACTGAATGCTGTGGCTAATTGACCTATCTGAGTTTCTAGTTTTGCAATAGATTGTGTGTGGGAGTGAAGGATTTGAGTATTCATTTCTAGCCCTTTCAATGCTTGTAACACTTTGTCTTCAAAAGTAGGCTGATTATTCGGTGGAGGTTGTGGGATGTTTGGATATTGTGAATATGGCATGTTTCTAAAATTGGTTTCTTGGTAATTAGGTCTGATTGATGAATTGACTACAGGTTGAGGTTTCCAAGAAAAATTTGGATGATTTCGCCAGCCAGGATTGTAAGTATTTGAAAATGGATCATTTCCTGTTCTAGGAGCTAATCGGGTTTGGGCTTGGTGGGCTTGCTCTTGAACAAGTTCAGGAAATTGGTATGCAGCTGGGCATTCACCTATAGAATGGGTTGGACTCGAACAAATTATGCAGACCTCATGTAATTGAGTAGATAGAGAAGAGATGTTTCCAACTTGTAGAATCCGGTCAAGTTTATGGGATAATTCATCTACCTTAGTATAGATATCTGTAGAATGACCTATTTCATATATTCCACCTCTTTTAGGTTCTACGGAGGGTCTCGACGAGCAACTGACATGTGATGTAATGAATTCTCACTCAATGTCTCAAAGAGTTGCCAAGCCTCATGTTCATTTTTTAACATAAATGTCCCACCACATGAAGCATCAACCATTTGCCTATGCTTTTCTGATAATCCATCATAAAAGCACTGAACCAGTTGCCATTTAGGTATAGCATGATGTGGACATTTTCTAATCAGTTCTTTGAATCTCTCCCATGTCTCATGGAACATTTCTCCATCTATCTGGAAAAACTTGTTATGGCTTTTCTAATTTGATTCGTTTTTTCTATAGGAAAATATTTCTTAAGAAATTCTCTCTGAAGATGATCCCAAGTTGAAATTATAACAGTGTCTAATGAATTTAACCAATACTTGGCTTTATCTTTTAGGGAAAAAGGGAATAACTTAAGCCTAAGTGCATCATCAGAGAAATTTTGAATCTTGACAGTTGAGCAAATTTCCAAGAATTCATCTAAGTGTTTGTAGGATCCTCATTTGTAAGTCCATAGAAAGATGGTAACATTTGGATTACACTTGACTTAATTTCGTATTGGGCAGCCTCTACTGGAGGCACTTGAATGCAGGGAGAGTAGGTATACCTTGAAGGAGTGAAATACTCTTTTAACTGTCGTGGTTGATTATTTTCGTTATTAGGATCCATAATTCTGAGTCTGTTTACTCTAATAGTTCTTTCTATCTCAGGATCTAAGGGTATAAGGTCGGGCTGCAATGATCGGCGACCAAGCATACACCCTACCAATGACTCTAAAGCAAATAGTTTTTTTTTTTTATTTATTTATTTTTTTCTTTAATTTTTTTTAAGTTTCTAATTTCCTAATAAATTATGAGATGTCAATGGAAGGATTTTGAGTTTTGCAAAAAATAAATTCACCTAAGTCAATCTATAGCATAAAAAATAAAATAATTATTTTGTTTATATATTTTATTTTTATTTTATATTTTTTTTGTTTCCTTAAATTAATTATATTTTATGGAAGATGTCTTAGGGTTTTCTTTCAGTTTTTTTAAGGTAAGTTAATTAAAAGGAAAATTTGATTAGGTTAAAATTGGATTTGTGGCAAAAAGGAAAGTAATAATTTTTTTATATTAAAAAAAAAATATGCAATTCTAACAATTAAGGAAATAAAATAAAGCGACAATAACTATTCAAAAATTAAGAAAAATTAATCTAATTTTTTTTTTATATTTTTATATTATTATTATTATTATTATTTTTTTTCAAAATAACACGCTTAAGTCCCCGGCAACGTTGCCAAAAATCTGATGCGTGTCGTAGCGCAACGATTAAACACCTTAATTTCACTATTAGGATAGTGAGAGTAAGGGATCGATTCCATAGGGACTTTAGCGATTATCTTGAAATAATTTTATAAATTTAACTAAATAGATAACTAAGTAGATAATTAATAGTATAAAATAATAAGATATGGTTTATCTTATTAGAGCACGGCTCGTACCCGTAGATCACGGCCCGTTCCTTTTAAGAATAAATCAGTCTAAATTATTTTTACTTAAATAGAATTTAATAACAATTAAATATGCATAAAACTTTATTTCAATAACATCCAAAAGTGCATATTAAAATCTAAAATAAAAGAGTTTTAATTTCTGATAGTAATAAAAGAGCAACAAATTCTCTCTACACCAAACCAAATATGGGATGAACCGGGTGCTGCCTTTCTTCCTTCACAGACGCCAAGCCACAACGCAGCGCCTAGAACATAGGACTCCACGAAACCCATGAACAGAGCCTTCTTCAATCAACGGAACAGAGCCTCGGACGGGCACCGCACACGACCAAAATAATAGATCCTCCAATCCCCTCCTTGTGCTATTTATAGAAGTCCGGACGCGGCCTTGACGCGGCGAGGAATCCTGTTTGAAAACATAGATGACACAGCCAAAACAAAGGACGCGGAAGCCACAAAAAAATCTGGATAAATCCTTCATAAAATTCAAATTCCTTCTAAAGGAATTTAATTCTCTCAATTTGATAACTTTCAATCTAATCTATTCCTTAATTGATGGAGGAAACGGTTAGAATTTGAATGGAGAAGAATCGGCTGAAAGAAGACAGAAAATGCCGAGAAGACGATGAAGTCGGCAATGTATTTGCCGTTTTTGCTTTGAAATCCATGCTAAATCCCTATAAAATTAATTTCAAGCTCATCTTAAATCCGATTTGAGTGCCGTTTGTGTCGTTAAATCCCTAAAATCGAGCTCTTTAAGTTGATAAGATTTTATCTAAAATATTAT
The DNA here is from genome assembly GCA_900491605.1 of Calamus simplicifolius. Lineage (NCBI taxonomy): Eukaryota > Viridiplantae > Streptophyta > Magnoliopsida > Arecales > Arecaceae > Calamus > Calamus simplicifolius. The sequence continues at coordinate 734,781 of UESW01003840.1, read as the reverse complement.
ATAAAATATTAAAATATTAAATAATAATAGGTATGTTAAATTATTAATTAATAGGTTTAATAATTATTATTTATGAGTTTATCAGGTACCACCCTACAGTCATCCTCCTGCAAGTGTACTCTCATCGGATGCATGACTAGCAACAGGATCCCCGCACAAATAGCACTCCTTACCCGTGCAGTTCATCCGGCAAAGTGCTTTGCTCCTTAACCATAGAACCTCGGGTTTTCTCTCTACCCCCACGAGCTATATATATAGTAACCAGCTCCACTGAGCTATGATTCATGCCCCCATGGGCTGCTTACAACCTGCTCCACTGGCCTAGTCAACCGTGCACTCACCCCTGATTTTGGGGTTTATCGTACGATCGAATCGCAAATAGGTGCCAACTCAATAGTAGTGTGCAATGCTCATGCTATAGTACAGTCTAAAGGATGATCAATCCCATAGCTGCCTAATGCTCAGTATGACACATATATCAACATATGTTATTTATAAAGCTTTATCATGAAAATATGCCATGTATACATCAACAATTCTCTCATCAAAACTCATGCTTATTTATTTATGCTTAAGACTCATGCTCAAAACTCATGCATCAAAATATCATATACTAGGTTCTCATTTCTTAGATTTAAAACATATATAATACTCTACTAAGCATAACATACCACAACTAGGTATTAATCTCATTATACTAGCTCAAATTAACTTTTTATTGCTAGATGAGAAACTCACTCACCTTAACAGGTTACTCTTTCAACTGATACTCAACTCTGGTATTCTGGCTCCTTAAAATAACCCTTTTGACCTACATCAATATATAGATATGATAGCTATTAGGGTTACTTGCACACGAGATTTTTTTCATGAAACCATGTATGCATACATGATCTAGCCTCTAATATTTTATTGTTTTCTTCCATCCATTCTCTAATAAAGATTACTTCCACTATTACCTCAAAATACAAAAATCTAAGAAAATCTAAAGTCATGCAAGATCTAGGGAAGCTATAGCTTACCTGGAGCCAAACACAAATCCCAAGCTTTCCTTTCCCTTCCTTTTTCTTTCTCTTTTTTTTTTTCCTCTTCCTCTCTTTTCTTTCTTTCTTTCTCTCTTTCTTGCTTTCTTTCTTTTCTCTAGCTGAACCCATATTTCCCTTTTTCTCTAGTGACTTGGGGACTAAGTCATGGATAACTTAGAGGCTGGCATGCCAAATTTTCATTTTGCCCTCAAATACTCTTAATGCACGCTTTTTGAAAAACATATGGCTCACTCATAACCATAATATTTTATCCATATATTTTCTTTCCCAAATTGCCCTTAGCACAATTAGCAATTTACATCGGAGCCTTTTCCCATTTTGTCCCTAACATAGCTTTTTTTAATCAATTTATAGCTCAATTATTATTATTTATTTAAATTGATATTTTTATATAACATTTCTAAGAAAAAACCCCACCAACTTGAAGAGCTCGATTTTAGAAATCCAATGGTTCAAATGACACTCAAATCAGACTTAAAATGGAATAAATATAAAAATTTTAAGATTTAACCCAAGAAATCTATCGTCTTAGAGTCGGCTCTAACAGATTTAGAGTCGGCTCCCGCAAAAATTTGAGTCGGCTCCTGTAAAGATTAGAGTCGGCTCTAATATAAGACAAAAATGCTAACTTTCTATTTTTTCAATAGAGTCGACTCTTCTTTCTGCAGGAGCCGACTCTAAAGCATGTCGGAAGTTCAAAACCATGCAAGAGTCGACTCCACACCAATTAGAGTCAACTCTAATTACTAAAAACATCATATAATGACAAAACTCAAACCAAACTTGATTTTTCTTGTGATTTAAGCCTATTAAAACTCAAATCTCTCAATTTCTTAAATCAAACTCATTAGCACTCAAAAATATACTCATTTACTCCATAAATTTTTCTTTTTATATTTATCAAATGGCCAAGACACCCACACTTCATTGAAACCCTCTGACTTTCATTTCAAATAAAAAATGCCATTAATATTATTAATAAATTATAAGGTTTTTAGGATGTTACAATTCTTTCCCTCTTAAGAAATTTTGTTCTTGAAATTTAGCTAGATATAGTTTCAAATAGATTGGGATACTTCAATCTCATCTCATCCTCTCACTCCATGTAGCCTCCTTTTTTTGATGATTTAATCATTGCACCTTCACTAATGGAATTCTTTTACTGCGGCGCTACTTAATCTCCCTACTCAAGATCTTCACTAGTTTCGTTGTAAATGATAAATCTTCCTGTAACTCTATAATCTCAGATTAAATCACATGAGAGAAATCCGGCACATACCTCCTAAGCATTGATACATGAAATACATTGTGAATATGAGATAACTCCGAAGGTAAGGCCAATTTATAAGCAAGTGTCCCAATCTTTTCCAAAACTCCGTAGGGTCCAATATACCTAGGACTCAACTTGTCTTTCTTTCCAAATCTTATAATACCTCGCCAAGAAAATATCTTCAGAAAGACTTTATCTCCAACCTCAAACTCTACCTCTCTATGCTTTTTATCTGCATAGCTCTTCTGTCTATCCTGGGCTACCTTTAATTTAGCTCTTATAATTTTAACTTGATCTACTGTAAGCTGCACTAATTCGGAGCCTAACAGCCTTCTCTCTCCCTCTTCATCCCAACACACTGGGGTTCTACATTTTCTCCCATACAAGGCATCATATGGTGCCATTTCAATGCTAGAATGGTAGTTGTTATTGTAAGAAAATTCTACTAAAGGCAGATGATCATCCTAGCTACCAGAAAATTCAATGACACAAGCTCTCAGCATATCCTCCAGTGTCTGGATAGTTCTCTCTGACTGACCATCAGTTTGGGGATGAAATGTTGTACTGAACCTCAATTTTATTCCTAAAGCTTTCTGTAATTCTGTCCAAAATTGAGATGTAAACCTTGGATCTCTGTCTGATATAATTGATACTAGCACACCATGTTTACTCATAATTTCATGCACATATAATTCTGCTAATCTATCCAAGGTGAAGGCAATCTTAATAGGCAGAAAATGAGCAGACTTAGTCAATCTATCAACTATCACCCATATAGCATCATTTTCCCTTCTTGTCTTTGGGTGTCCTACAACAAAACCATAGTTATATGCTACCATTTCCACTCTGGCACAGAGGCTGAAGCTTGTCAGCAGAACACTGATGTTCAGTCTTAATTTGTTGACACACCAAACACTTAGATACATACTTAGCTATCTTCTTTCTCATTCCATTCCACCAGTAATTCTGTTTGATAGTTCTATTCATCTTAGTACTACTTGTATGCATTGAATAAGTTGAGCTATGTGCTTCCTTTAAAATCTGATTTTTCACTGATTCCACAGCTGGCACACAAACTCTACCCTTGAATAATAACACCCCATCACCTCTAACAGAAAACTCTAACTGAGACCCACTCTGAATTAAATCTCTAGCTTTAAGAAATTGTGGATCTAGCAGCTAAGCTTCTCTTATTTTCTCTAGCATCTGGGGTCTCACTCTGAAAGTAGCCAGCAAGGCTCCTGATTCTTCTATAGCTAGCTCTGATTCTTCAGGAAGTATTAGAAGTGGGGCTAAAGTTAATCTCTTTTTTAATTCATCCATATCTTCTTGCATTCATTAGACCAATCAAACTGGATATTCTTTTTAAGCAGCTTAGTCATAGGAGAAGCCAAAATCAAAAAAAATTTATAAATCTTCTATAATATCCTGCTAGCTCCAAGAAACTCCTCACCTCAGTCTGATTGGTAGGTGATATCCAATTCACTATAGCTTCAATCTTTTGAGGATCTACCATAATACTTTTGGCTAAAACTACATGTTCCAAGAACTTTACCTCATCCAGCCAAAATTTACTTTTACTAAACTTTGCATATAACTGCTTTTCTCTTAATATATGCAAAACTGTCCTCAGATGCTGCTCATGATCTTCACTACTTCTAGAATAAATCCAGATGTCATCAATGAATACTATCATAAATTTATCTAGATACTCCTGAAATACTTGATTCATCAGACCCATAAAAGCAGCTAGAGCATTTGTCAAGCCAAATGGCATCACCAAGAACTCATAATTACCATATCTGGTCCTGAAAGCGGTTTTAGATATATCCTCATTCTTTATTCTTAATTGATGATACCCAGATCTCATATCAATCTTTGAAAACACTGCTGCCCCCTGCAGCTGATCAAACAAATCATCGATCCTCAGCAATGGATAATTGTTTCTAATGATTACCTTGTTCAACTATCTATAGTCTATACATAACCTCAAGATACCATCCTTTTTCTTCACAAACAACACTGGTGCACCCCATGGCGATATACTAGGTCTAATTAGAGTCCACTCTAATTACTAAAAACATCAAATAATGGCAAAACTCAAACCGAACTTGATTTTTCTTGTAATTTAAGCCTATTAAAACTCAAATCTCTCAATTTCTAAAATCAAAATCATTAGCACCCAAAAATATACTCATTTACACCATAAATTTCTTCTTTTTACATTTATCAAATGGCCAACACACCCACACATCATTGAAACCCTCCAACTTTCATTTCAAATGACAAATGTCATTAATATTACCAATAAGTTACAAGGTTTTCAGGATGTTACAGGGTTAGCTAGGATTGTAATCGTTGGGCAGATGATTAGTGGATGTTGCCCAGAGGAAGCAACTCAAGAGGGATATTGAATTGGGTTTCTTAAAAATTAATTGCACAGATATGTGCTTACAGCAAATCAAAATTTAATTGGCAGTGGTGTAATAAAGTGAACGCTAAGATATCATAGAGAATATGCAGGCAATCACAAATACAAGGATTTTTATAGTGGTTCGGTGCCAACACTGCACCTACGTTTACTCTTCAAGAATCTCTTAGGAATTTCACTCCAATCATATCACCAATGATTACAACCCTAGTCTTCTCTGGCTAGCAACTTGTTTTTACGGCACAAGGGGGCCAAACAACCAAGGGTTAAACCCAGCCCTTTACAATATCCAAAAATAAGTTCAGAAAACTATTAAGAATACAAAGCTCCTAAGATGACCAGATGTTTAGAAATAAATTCTTTATAATTTCGTAGTCAACTCCTCAAATGGACTTTATCCTTTGAATGTACTTCACCAATGAATGAAGTCTCCTTTGAGGTAGCTAAAACCTTGAATGCCTTCGGAAGCTTTGATGATTCACAGATCAGCAATCAATGATCTTTAAAAGCACTCATGTACTCAAAGCATAGCTTCCTTTCTTTGTTATTGAACACCAAGGATGTATGCAATGAAAGCTTTCTATTATTCACTACTTTTTCTTCCACACAGTTTTTGTTGACATCATGGTTATATATAGGTGTTTGATTTGCAAAACTATGCATTAGACTGAAACGAAATTAAAGGAAAGAAGAATGGGAAGTGAAGATAACCATTGTAGAAATTTTCCAGAGCATTGAATTTCTCTCAGCAGCTGGAATGGGGAGAGAACTTCTGACATTTTCTCAAAGAGGCAGACTCCAGCTGGCTAGAAAATAGAATCCAGCTAGCTAGGATAGAGAGAAGAATGCCCAGGTGAATCAGAGATAACTTCCCAGTTGACTGGAACTTAATTCCAGTTAACTAGATCAAGAGGGAGTTTGGCCAGGGAGTAAAGGCAATAATTCTTAGTTGACTGGATGTCAATTCTAGTTAACTAGATCAACAAAGCTTTTGGCCAGGAAGAAGTTGCAGCAGGTTTAGTTGACTGGATGTCAATCCCAGTTAACTAAATCATGAGAACGTTCAGCCAGAGAGCAGAGAGCAGCAAACTTTGTTTAACTGGATGTCAGTTCCAGTTAGCTAAATCAGGAGAATGTTTGGCCAAGGAGTGAAGAGCAGCAAGCTTAGTTAATTGGATGACAATTCCAGTTAACTAAAAAGTAAGAGCAATTGGCCAGGGAGAAATCTCATGGAGCTTAGCTGGCTAGATGCAAGATCCAGTTAGCTATTTTGAAGTGATGTTCGGCTAGGACAAAGTGCAGGATTTCTTAGTTAGCTGGATGATAAATCCAGTTAACCAGAATGAGAAGATGTTTGGCCAGGGAGAAAGCAAGTGGAGCTTAGCTAGCTGAGAAATGAGCCAGTTAACTCCCAGAGAAAAATAGCTAGCTGAGAATTAAGTCCAATTAACTATTTCTCAACATGGTTCGGCCAGGTAGCTTACCAAAGAAAAATAGCTAGCTAAAAGACAAGTCCAGTTAACTATTTCTTAACATAGTTCGGCCAAGTAGCTTACGAGGAAAAAATAGCTAGCTAAAAGACAAGTCTAGTTAACTATTTCTCAACATGGTTCGGTCAGGTAGCTTACCAAGCAAACCAATTAGCTGAAAAAGCCAGCCCAGCTAACTTGAACGAGGAACCATTCAGCCATAGCATTGTAGAAGCAGTTATAGTTGGCTAAACGACAACATCAGTTGGTCAAGGGATTTGTAAGTATTTGAGATGATTTTTATAACTCATTGAAACATCTTCTTGGCATACTGTATTTACCTGCAATGATCTTTGTCTCCAAAATAAATACATTAGTACCCTACTTAATTATTTTATAATCATCAAAATCAACACAGGGTCAACAATCTTTTTCTTTTTGATGATGACAAAACCATTAAGTATATACATAACAAGTTGCATTTGAAAGTATTTTTTTTTGCGTAAATTCTTTTCCCCCTATATATTTAAATGTATGGAGGTATTCTTCTCCATTTTTTAATGTATGCATTATTGTTCTCTCCCTTTTTGTCATTAATCAAAGAGAAGTTTAAAGACTGTGCAAATTAAGCATTCCACATAGCATTCATCAAGTAAGCATGAAAGAAACATACAATGCATTGAAAAATATAAGTACAATAATTAAATATTAATACAAACCGATAAGTCAGAGACTTGATTCATACACCAAGTACCAAAACACAATAACACCATACAAGTCATACATTTCAAGGATACAAGAGGAACATACAGTTTACTAATCATCAGAAGAGATAACGAAAGGTTTAGAAGAGGATCCTTTGCGGTAGTGAGGAGCTTTAGGCTTAAACTTGTGTGACTGTGGTGGAGGCATGCAGAGGTGAGGATGAGAATGAGACATATCTGGTCCGAATGACGAAGGAGCTGGTTGGAATGAGGCAAGATGCTGCTCGAGAAGGATGGTAAGCCTAACAATTGAGGTTGTCCAACAATCAACAGCACTAGAAGCATCCTTGGTTTGGCTTTCATTGGCACGCATTTGAAAAGTTACCCATTCAGCTTTATCTTCAAAACACTCAAGCTTAGCTTTCAACATGTTAATTTCTCCAAGAATGCGACCCAACACAGTTTCATTGTGGTGAAAGACTCTTCCATTAAGAACTTGCATATCATGTTCAATTTGTCTCTAGCGCATCGTAATCTGAGAAAGTGTCTCAAAAATAGAGGAGATGTGGGGAATCATTGAATAGTCATTGACAGATGATCCACTATATCCAGAGCTTCTATTAGATTGAGCAAAGGATAATTCTCTGATACTCCATTGTATCTGCTCTTCACATATCTCAACGGTGGGCCGAGAAGGAGGATTGACATCACAGGGAGGAGGTTTAGGTGCGATAGACATAAAAGGATGTGACTCGGGTACTGAAGACATAAAGGGATGTGGTTCATATGTAGCATTCATAAAACAAGGTAGTTCAGAAAAGTCAAAATTGAAATCCATCAAAGGTGAAGAATAAATTTGTTGAGGCTGATCTTGAGGGGGTTGGTTTAACAGTTGAGAGGCAGGATTTTCACCTGCCCTGGTTCTAACTTTGGTCCAAATACCATCACGCTTAGCATAATCCATACGGTGAAGGGAGTGAGCATTAAAGATATCAGAATGATGCAATTCTATAACTATCTCACCCTTGAGTTTAACATGAAAATGTTAAAAAACATAGGCAAGGAACATGTCGTAAAGCAGAGCAGCTTTGGTTCATCCTAAGGCTTCCTTCATAATGGACAACATAAGATTTGGGAAATCAAAAGGAGTTTCATTGATGATATGGTACATAATGCAAACGTCATGGTCGGTTACAACATTAAAAGAACCAGCATGAGGGGCAAAGATTTTTGCAACAATACTATGAAGTAACCTATTTTCAACACTCAACTTGTTTGCATCAAGATTTTCAATATTATCAGCTTCACCATCTTCTACACCAAGAACAACTGCAAGTCCATAACCTTTTTCACAAGGAAAGTTTTTTTATAAGACCAACAGCTGAAATGTTTAAAATGGATTCTAGTATTTTCTGTCAAACTCAATTTTGACCTTTTTAACAACAGAAGAAATGATATCATCACCAAAGTTGATGTTTTCATAAAACTCACGGATAAGGTCCGGGTAGATAGGCTTTTTGGTTTTCAATAAATCTGTTCAACCTTGTATAGCAAATAATCTACCTAGTTTAAAGCCTTCTTGATCTAGAAAGTTAAAATCCACTAACTTCCCGTTTGCTAGTACTCTAGCTGCAATGTTGAAGGTAGTAGAATTTGAACTTTGCAAAGAAGAGGATGAAGGAGCTTTTCTACGAAGATTAGAGGTTGAATCATCTCTTTTTGTACAAAGGTTTTTCTTCTTAGAAGTCATCTTCCTTTTTCTTAAAGAGGGGAGGAGTTGAGAAGGAATGAATAACCAAGATGAAGCCGATTGGAAGGTGAGAGTGATGTGTGAGGGGAGTGCACAGTGAGAGGAGGAGGATATAAAGACTCTCCAATCAATTAACTGATCGACTAGCTCAAGGGTTAATTCCCAATTAGCTGGTCGGTTGACTGATGAAAGGAAAAAGAATGAAATGAATGCCGTTTGGGGAATAAATGGTAAGAGCATTGAATGCTCTCAGACTTTCGATGAGAAGAAGAATTCATCTAATCAACTGCACGCCACTTGAGGCTTGTCCAAAGGGTCATCAGTTGACTTCCTAGTCAACTGAAGTGAATTTAAAATAGGCCTATGTGGCGGCAAAGCTAACTGGTACACATACAAATCAAAGTAGCTCACCTGACAGGTAGCTGGAATATAAAATCTCATGCATAAAGAGTATCAGAAGGTCAAAGGAAAATATGAGAATTAAATTCAAAGAAGTTTTCAATAGATAATAGGCTTTTGAAGATCCAACAAGTATGATAAAACAATCAAACAAGCTAACTTACTGAATAGAAGGATCAATCATACCGAGTTCCCTTCTAATTTTATAAAACTTAGTTTCTTCAAGAGGTTTTGTAAAAATATCAGCAAGTTGCTTTTTAGTACATAAAAATTTAATCATAACATCATCATTATTCACATGATCTCTAATAAAATGATGTCTAATTTCTATGTATTTAGTCCTAGAATGTTGGATGGGATTCTTAGTCAAATTAATTGCACTAGTGTTATCACATTTTATTGGAATGACTTTTACTTTAGCGCTGTAATCTTCTAGTTGCTGCTTAATCTACAAAATTTGAGCATAGCAACTTTCAGCTGCAATGTATTTGGCCTCGGCCATAAACAATGCTACAAAAGTTTGCTTTTTGCTAAATCAAAAAAATAAGTTAATACCTAGAAATTGGCAGGTTCCACTAGCTGATTTTCTATCTAGCTTACAACCAGCAAATTTGAGTCTATGTACCCTATTAGGTCAAGGCTAGATTGCCTATCATACCAAAGTCCTAAATTTATAGCATTTAAAAATTATTTTAACAGCAAGCAAGTGTGATTCTTTAGGATTAGCTTGAAATCTAGCACACATACAAACACTAAACAGGATATCAGGTATACTTGCAATTAAATACAATTTAGATCCGATCATGCCTCTATAAAGTTTTAAATTAATAAATTTTTTAGTACTATTAGAATCAAGTCTACATGATGAGTTCATAGGTGTACCGATACTCTTGGATGTCTTCATGCCAAATTTCTTAATCATTTCCTTGATGTACTTGGGTTGGCTTATGAAGATCCCCTCTTTGCTTTGCTTAATTTGAAGTCCGAGAAAGTAGTTAAATTCACCCATCATACTCATCTCGAACTCCCCCTACATAAGCTTTGCAAAGTCCTCGCATAATGAGTCATTAGTAGCACCAAAAATAATATCATCCACATAGATTTGAATAATAAGCATATCATCATTCTGTCTTTTAATAAATAGAGTTGTATCCATATTTTCTCGAATAAAATCATTGTCAATCAAGAATTTACTTAATCTTTCATGCCAAGCCCGGGGAGCTTATTTCAAACCATATAAAGATTTGTTCAACTTGAATACATGGTATGAAAACAAGTGATTTTTAAAATAGGGTGACTGCTCCACAAAGACTTGTTCAGCAATGTATCCATTTAAGAAAGCGCTTTTAACATCCATTTGGTATAATTTAAAATTCATAAAGAAAGCAAATGCAAGAAGTAATCTAATAGCTTTTAATCTAGCCACAGAGGCATATGTCTCATCAAATTAATACCTTTTTCTTGGTTATAACCCTTAGCTACCAATCTTGCTTTATTTCTAATTATATTGCCATGTTCATCCAATTTATTTCTAAATATCTATTTAGTTCCAATAATTGAATGATCATAAGGTCTATCAACAAGAGTCCATACATTATTTCTCTCAAATTAATGAAGTTCCTCATACATTGCATTTATCCAATTAATATCATCTTTAGCATCATCATAGCATTTATGTTCAATATGAGATACAAAATATAAGTTATTATATGTATCTCTAAATGATGATCTAATCCTAATACCATGAGATGGATCACCTAAAATTAACTCTTTAGGATGATTATGAACGTACCTCCATTCCCTTTCTAATTCATCATTACCTTGAGATTTCTCAGGTTGGTTTTTATCATTTACCTCTTGTATAGCTGAATCCTCCTTATCTTCCAAAGTAATGTCCTTGAGTTGATCTTCAATTTCATCTGCATCATTTAAACCCTTTTCTCTTCCTTAATGGAAGATCATTAGATTCATCAAATATAACATGATGATTTCTCAACTACTAAAGTCTTTTTTATTGAATATTCTAAAAGCCCTACTATGTGAAGAATAACCAAGAAAAATGCCTTCATCAGATTTAGCATCAAATTTATCAAGGTTCGATTTTTCATTGTTCAAAACAAAACATCGGCAACCAAAAATATGAAAATAACCAATGTTAAGTTTTTTTACCTTTCCAAAGTTCATACGAGATCTTTTTCAAAACAGGTCTAATTAATGCACGGTTTAAAACATAATATACTGTGTTGATAACTTCAGCCCAAAAATACTTTGGGAGATTGCTCTCACACAACATGGTACAAGCCATTTCTTCTAAAGTTTTGTTCTTTCTTTTTACTACTCCATTTTGTTGGGGTATCCTAGGTACAAAAAATTATGCTCATTGCCATTTTTATTATAAAATTTTTTAAAAGATTAATTTTTAAACTCTTTGCCATGATCACTTCGAATCGATAAAACAGAAGAACTCTTTTCATTTGTAATCTTTTTAAACAGTTTTTGAAATGCAGAAAAAGCTTCATCTTTGCTAACCAAGAACAAAACCCATATAAATCGTGAAAAATCATCTATCACAATGAAACCATATCTTTTTTCTCCTAGACTAGTAGTTCTTGTAGGACCAAATAAGTCAATATGCAAGAGTTCCAAAGGTCTAGTGGTAGAAACCAAGTTTTTTGATTTAAAAGATGCTCGAGTTTATTTTCTAAATTAACAAGCATCACAAATCTTATCTTTTTCAAAAACTAGCTTTGACAAACCATTCACTATATCCTTTTTAATCAGTTTAGATAATAAATTCATGATTGCATGAGCTAATCTATGATGTCATAGCCAACTATCATCCGTTTTAGTATTCATAGCAACTAGGCATTCAATATTTTGATTATACAAATCATTTAAATTAATAATGTAAATATTACCATGCCTATGACCAACAAATTTCATGCACTCATTAGCAGGATTTATAATAATGCATAAAGATGATTCAAATATAACTTTAAAGCCTTTGTCACATAATTGACTAATACTAAGCAAGTTATGTTTTAGGCCATCTACAAGCAGAACATTATCAATGTAAGCATGAGATGTGATACCTATTTTACCAATGCCAATTATTTTACCTTAGTTATTATCTCTAAAAGTAACAACACCTTCATCTTTTGCATTAAAAGTGATGAATTATGATTCATCATCCGTCATGTGTCTTGAGCACCCGCTATCCAAGTACCTTTTTTTTAGTTGCTCAGGTTGCAAGACATACCTGCATGCACAAATTTAAGTCTTACTTTTAGGTACTCAAACTTTTTAGATCCTTTGGGGTTAGCTAAAATAGTTCCTTTCGAAACCCATAATTTTCTAACATTGTGTGTGTGGCAAGTATAAGCTTTGTGTCATAATTTACCATATTTGAAACATGTAATCTTTGTAGAACCATCAGCATGCACATAAATATTTTTTGAAAACCTTTATCTTTTTAAAGAATCATATCCAAGTCTGGCTTTGTTGTAAATAGCTCTTTGACTATTAAGATTCATTTCTAATTTATTTGAACTCAAAGTAAATTTATCTACAATAGGCTTTAATCTATCTACTTCAATTTTCAAATATTGATTATCCTTAAGCAAGGATTCATTTTCTTTTAAAATTCTTTCTTTTTCAGAACTTAGATTTTTGATATCATTCTTCAATTCTTTATTTTTCGAACTTAAGTCAGCAAAATCATCAAGCAGTTCATAGAATGCACCATGTAATTCATCAAAAGTAAAGTCATCTAGAAAGCTAGGACTTACCTCTTTGTTGCCCAGATGTAGCAACCCAAGAGGGGGATGAATTGGATTATTAAAAAATTAATTACTATGTAGATATGTACTTAAACCCTAATTTTGATTTGCAGCGGTAAAGTGGGGTGCACAAAATAATAACAATAGAGAATCAATCAACCACAAACACACAGGAGTTTATAGTGGTTCGGTGCCAAACTCAGCACCTACATCCACTCCCCAAAACCTTTGGGAATTCCACTAATCGTATCACAACGATTACAACCTCTAGCCTTCCCTAGCTAGCCCTCTTGTTTATACGGTACAAAGTAGCCAAAAACCCCTAGCCACACCAAGCTAGTCCTCTTGTTTTACAGCACAAGAAAGCCAAAAAAACCCCTAGCCACACCAGGCTAGTCCTCTTGTTTCACGGCACAAGGAAGCCAAAAAAAACCCCTAGCCAAACCAGGCTAGTCCTCTTGTCTCACGGCACAAGGAAGCCAACAATAATCAAGGGTTAACACTAACCCTCTTACAAAATAATTAGAGAATGATAAAGAGAAGCTCCTATCAGAGTAAATATTCAGAGTATACTTTACAATTTTTGAAGCAATAATTTCAGCAATAAATGAACGAGGTTGAAGTAGCTCAAGCCTTGATTGCTTTGAGAAACTTCAAAGATTTGGATGACTTTTTAGAGCAATGAATGAACTTGAATGCACAATAACTTTCTTATCAACCACTCAACAATATGCAGTAAAAGCTCTTTTCTTGAATTTCTTTCTCTTGTAATCTCTTTTTTAAAAATCGTCATAGTGTGCTTCTAATCACAGCTATTTATAATGATCCAACAAAAAAGATATCTGTTAGATACATTAGGAACAAATGGAAATGAAAACGGGAAGAAAATATAACCATTGTAAAATGTTTCCCTTAAGCATTGAATGCAGGTCTCCATTTGAGGAAGGAAGAACCCTAAAACAATTCAAAAAATTAAAAGTTAAATGTAGCTGAAAATAGAAATAGAGAGAGAGTAAGAGAGAAAGAGCAAGCTCAAGAACTCAAGCGGCAGTTGACTGAAAATAACTCTAGGTAGTTGAAGACTTGAATGCATTCGGCTAAGAGGTAAGCAGGAAATCCCAGCTAGCTAGTTAGCTAGCTCACAAGAGAGGCTATGCCAAAGAAAAACGTCCAGATAGGTAGCTCTTTAGGCAGCTAAACAATTCCTAGTTAGCTTCCCAGCTAACTAACAATAAAACAAATCAGCCAGGAGCAAAAAGTGTAGAGTGCTTAGTTAGCTCATCAGCTAACTAAACAAAAGATAGTTAGCTCTTCAGCTAACTAAAGAGCAAATCAATTGGCAGAGGAAACAGGAGCAAGCAACGGCAGTTAGCTCCCCAACTAACTAAAAAATGATGGCTCACGACTTGCAGGAAATACAGAGAATGGGAGTTAGCTCAACAGCTAACTAAAGAAAAGTTAGTTAGCTTACCAGCTAACTAAGTTCAAAAACAACAGAGAGCCCATCCAAAATAGTTAGCTCTCCAGATAACTAAGGAGAAAAGCAACAGAGAGATCGCCCAAGCTAGTTAGCTAACTAGCTAACTGAGCAAAAAGGCAATCATGCGGCAGGATAAAACAGCTAGCTTTCCAGTTAGCTAACCACCAAGTAGCTAGCTCTCCAGTTAACTAAAGAAATCATTCAAATGGCTAGAGAGAGAGAGGAAGTTAGCTCTCTAGCTAACTAAAATTTGACAGCTCACGGCCTGAAGATTTCCTGTAAAAACTAGTTAGCTAAACAGTTAGCTCCAAGTCAAAGCAGTTAGCTAACAAGATACGCCAGCTAGCTAGGAGATCCAGCAGCTAGCTCAATAGTTAGCTAAAAATAAATAGCATTCAGCCAGGAATGTTAACAGGCAACGACAACTAGCTAAAGTGAAATCCAGTTAGCTCCAAGGCATCCCAATCTAGCTAACCAGCTAGCTAAAATTGGAGGATGTTCGGCCAGCAACAGTGACGAGCACCTTAGCTACCTGAAAGAACTCCAGGTAGCTAACAAGCTAGCTAACCAGCTAGCTTAAATAAGCAACTGTTCGGCCAATGTCACAGAGACAACTTACCAGTTAGCTGAAAGGCATGCTAGCTAGCTAAATGGAATAACAAGTTAGCTAACCAGTTAACTCCCAAGCCAATAAAATTATTTAAGGCAAAATAGAATGAAGTACTCTCTTACCAATCAATTTTGCACGAAGATACTTACTTGCAAGGCGACCGAACTTTCCTATATTAAGCTTAGAGTTGCCTAATAGTTTTTGTAATCATCAAAATCAATCTGGGGTCATCAACCTCCCCCTTTTTGATGATGACAAAACTCTTAAGCATGAAAGAAGCACATATAGGAAGTTTAATAAATAGACAGGAGTATAATCAAAAAAACATTACTTCTCCCCCTGTCAATCTAAATAAGTAAACTCTTTTCTTCCCCTGAATATATGGAGTTATTATTTTACTCCATTACTTAATGTATGCAATATTCTTCTCCCCCTTTTTGTCATTAATTAAAAATAAGTTTAAAGAGGCTTGCAATAAATTTAAGCATAACATATCAAGGAGATGTCATTATCCATATAATTAGAGCAGTCATTCAGATCATTACAAAATAGAGTAAAGACAATATTACATGTCATGGTTGCAAGTCATAAAACATAGTCATAAACATGCATTACATAAACGATACCAAGTACTTTCACTACATAAGTCAAACATAATCACTTGTCATCATCTGAAGAAGAAATATGCACTGAAGAAACATTTGGCTTGTTTGAAGATCCAGGCTTGTCGGAGGAAGGCTATGTCGGTGGCGTCCAGAGGTGCGGATGAGAATAAGAAGCATCAGGCACAGAGGCATCAGTAAGAGTGATGTAAGTCTCCATGAGATGACTCAACCTAGAGAGAGATGCGGTCCAATGGTCGACAGCGTTTGTTGCATCTCGGGTCTGGGTCTCGTTGGATCTCATTTGGTATTCTACCCACTCTGCCTTAGTTTCAAAATTCTCAAGCTTACCTTTTAGGAAATTTATCTCTTTTAGGATCCGATCCATGACAGATTCATTGTGATGAAAAACTCTTCTATTGAGAATGTTCACATCATGGACAAGTTGATTAAGAGTAATTTTAAACTGAGATATGGTCTCAAATACAGAAGAAATATGTGGTACAAGAGTCTGATCATTGACAGAAGAAGCACTGTCTCCAGAGCTTTGACTAGAAGAGGCAAGGGTCAATTCACTGATAATATGGCGGATTTGATCATCACATAGACGAAAGAGAGGAAGAGGAGCAGGAGCTTGGTTGTCATTACGATAAGAAGGTCCAGAAGTATTTATATTGGGTGGATCAGATAGAAATGGATTTTGGTCAGCAGTCATAATAGTAAGGTACGGATTCGGTTGGTTGAAGTCAAAATTGAAGAAGTTCTGAGGAGAACAAGCAGATTGAGTCACATTTGGTGGCGGCATACTAGACTGACCAGTTCTTGATCTAACCTTTAACCAAATACCATTCCGTTTGGCAAAGTTCATACGGTGCAGTGAATGCGCATTAAATACGTCAAAGTGACGTAATGCCACTGCAGTTTCTCCTTAAGCTTAATATTGAAAAACTCAAATATGTATGTGAGAAACATTCCGTAGGCAATGCAGCCTTAGATCTAGACAGAGATTCTTTCATTACGATCATCATTAGCTGAGTAGATCAATAGGGTCTTCTATTAAAATATCATACATTAAACATATGTCCCTATCATTTATAACATTAAACGAACCAGCTCGTGGGCAAGGATTTTGGCGATGATACTGTGGAATAACCTATTTTCTATAGATAACATGTTTGCATCTAGAGTTTCAATATTGCCAGCTTCATTGTTGTTAATATTAAGGATTAAACCTATTTTATATCCATGTTCACTAGGAAGGACTTCTAAGAAACCATTAGATGGAATATTTAGAGCACAACCTAACATTTTGCAGTTTAGGTTGATTTTAGTCTTTTTCACAAAGAAGAAATAGTTCCATTACCAAAAGATATGTTTTCATAAAATTCCTTAATAAGCTCAGGATAAATAGGTCTCTTGGTAGATAAAATCTTATCCCAACCTTGATTAACTAACAGTTTTTCAATTTTAAAACCTTCTTGTTCTAAGAAGTTAAAATCAACTAACCTTCCAAGAGTAAAAGATTTAGAAGCAAGAAGAGAGTTGACCTGGGATGAAGAAGTAGTAGACTTCCGACGAAGATCAGCACAATCGTCATCTCTTGCGATTGCCTTCTTCTTGGGAGCCATCAACTATCTTCAAGATGGATTGATAAAAGGAGTGAATGAAAGAAGATTGATAGAAGGATTGATGGAATGAAGAAAGGATGAGGTGAGAGAAGGAGAGGACGATCAGTTGAGGGAGACGCTTGAAATGAAGAATCGGTTGGAATGAAAAAGGTTATATAGGGAGAGAGCTTGATGGTTAGCTGGCCAGGTGACTGTTTGGTTGCCTGGTCGGTTAACTGCCATCAATAAAAATAAAAAGCTTGCAAATGTCCGGTTGGTAGATAAATTTATGGAAGTGGGCTTTCATAAAGATGAAAAGACTTAAAACTCACAGCATTTAATTTGATATGATGTCCCTTTTAATTGATGTGATTTAAAGATGTCATGAATCATGTCAATTCATTAATTGATTCATTAAATGGTTGGATCAAACATCCCCAATTCTCTTCTGATATCATAAAATTTTGTTTCATCAAGAGGCTTAGTGAAATGTCAGCAATTTGATTTTCAGTATTTAAAAATTTAATAACAACATTTCCATTATTTACGTGATCTCTAATGAAATGATGTCTAATTTCAATATGTTTTGTTCTGGAATGTTGAATAGGATTCTTGGTTAAACTGATTGCACTAGTATTATCACATTTTAAAGGTATGGCTTTTTGTTTAATACCATAATCTTCTAGCTTTGCTTAATCCATAAGATTTGAGCACAGCAACTTCCAGCTGCAACGTATTCGGCCTCGGCCGTAGACAGTGCTACTGAAGTTTTTTTTTCTAAACCATGAAATTAAGTTAACACCTAGAAACTGGCAAGTTCCAGTGGTTGATTTCCTATCTAATTTACATCCAGCAAAGTCTGAATCAGTGTAGCCTATTAAGTCAATGCTAGATTGTTGTCATACCATATACCTAAATTTACTGTTCCATTTAAATATTTAAATATTCTTTTAACAGCAAGCAAGTGTGATTCTTTAGGATTGGCTTGATATCTTGCACACATGCAAACACTGAATAAAATATCTGGCCTACTAGCAGTTAAATATAATAATGATCCAATCATGCTCTATATAATTTTAAATCAACAGACTTTTCAGAATTATAGGAATCAAGTCTACATGATGAGCTCATAGGGGTACCGATACTCTTGGATGTCTCCATGCCAAACTTCTTGATCATTTCTTTGGTATATTTGGATTGGCTTATGAAGATCCCATCTTTACTTTGCTTAATTTGTAGTCCGAGGAAGTAGTTCAGCTCACCCATCATACTCATCTCGAACTCTCCCTGCATAAGCTTAGCAAAGTCCTTGCACAAAGAATCATTAGTGGCACCAAATATGATATCATCAACATAGATTTGAATAATTAAATATTTTTGTTTTATCTTTTAATAAATAAAGTTGTATCCACAGTTCCTCGAATGAAATCATTACTAATCAAGAATTTGCTTAATCTTTCATACCACGCCCGGGGCGCTTGTTTCAAACCATACAAAGCTTTGTTCAATTTGAAAACGTGGTTTGGAAACAAGTGATTTTCAAAGCCGGGTGGTTGTTCCACAAAAACTTGTTCAGCAATGTATCCATTTAAGAAAGCGCTTTTAACATCCATTTGATATAATTTAAAATTCATAAAGCAAGCATAAGCAAGAAGTAATCTAATAGCTTCTAATCTAGCAACAGGGGCATAAGTTTCATCAAAATCAATTCTTCTTCTTGATTATAACCCTTAGCTACTAATCTTGCCTTATTTCTAATTATATTACCATGTTCATCTAATTTGTTTCTATAAACCCATTTAGTTCCAATAATTTGATGATCATTAGGTCTTTCAATAAGAGTCCAAACATTATTTCTTTCAAATTGGTGAAGTTCCTCATGCATGGCATTAATCCAATCAACATCATTTTTAGCATCATCATAACATTTAGGTTCAATTTTAGATACAAATGCTAAGTTATTACAAGCATCTCTAAATGATGATCTAGTTCTAACTCCTTGAGAAGGATCACCAATAATTTGATCTTTAGGGTGACTAAGAACATACCTCCATCCTCTTTCTAATTCAACATTACCTTGTGAGGCTTCAGGTAGGTCAGGGTTCCCTTCTTCATTTACCTCTTGTGTATCTGAGTCGTTCTTATCCTTTAGTGTGATGTCCTTGAATTGATCTTCAATGTCATCTGCATCATTTATACCTTTTCCCTTCCTTGATGGAAGATCATTAGATTCATCAAAGATAACATGAATTGATTCTTCAACTACTAAAGTCTTTTTGTTGAATATTCTAAAAGCTCTACTATGTAAAGAATAACCGAGAAAATTCCTTCATCAGACTTAGCATCAAATTTATCAAGGTTTGATTTTCCATTATTCAATACAAAACATCGGCATCCAAAAACATGAAAGTAACTTATATTAGGTTTTCTTCCTTTCCAAAGCTCATAAGGAGTCTTTTTCAAAACAGGTCTGATTAATGCACGATTTAAAACATAACATGCAGTGTTGATAGCTTCTGCCCAAAAATATTTTGGAAGATTGCTTTCACACAACATGGTACGCGCCATTTCCTCTAATGTTATTCTTTCTTTCAACTACTCCATTTTGTTGTGGTGTTCTTAGTGCAGAAAAATTATGTTCAATTCCATTTTCATTACAAAATTCTTCAAAAGATTTATTTTCAAATTCTTTTCCATGATCACTTCGTATTGACAAAACAGAAGAATTCTTTTCGTTTGTAATTCTTTTAAATAATTTTTGAAATGCTGAAAATGCTTCGTCTTTACTAGATAGAAATAAAACCCATGTAAAGCGAGAAAAATCATCAATAACAATAAAACCATATCTTTTTCCTCCTAGACTAGTTGTTCTTGTAGGACCAAATAAATCCATATGCAAGAGCTCCAAAGGTCTAGTGGTTGAAACTAAATTCTTTGATTTAAAAGATGCTCGAGTTTGTTTTCCAAATTGATAAGCATTACAAATCTTATCTTTTTCAAAAACAAGTTTTGGCAAACCATGTACTAAATCCTTCTTAATTAATTTAGATAGTAAATCCATGCTTGCATGAGCTAGCCTACGATGCCATAACCAACTATTATCAGTTTTATTATTTGTAGCAACTAGGCAATCAATATTTTGATCATGCAAATCATTTAGATTAATAATGTATACATTACCATGCCTTTGACCAACAAATTTCATGTTTTCATTAGCAGGATTTTTAACAATGCATAAGGATGATTCAAATGTAACATTAAATCCTTTGTCACATAATTGACTAATACTTAGTAAATTGTGTTTCAGTCCTTTCACAAGTAAAAATTATCAATATAAGCATGAGGTGTGATACCTATTTTTTCAATGCCAATTATTTTTTCTTGGCTATTATCACCAAAAGTAACAACACCTCCATCTTTTGCTTCCAAAGTGATGAATTACGATTCATCACTGGTCATGTGTCTTGAGCACCCGCTATCCAAGTACCATTGTCTTTTAATTGCTCGGGTTGCAAGACACACCTGCATACACAATTTCAATTTTTGTTTTTAGGTACCCAAGCTTTCTTGGGTCCTTTAGGGTTAGTCAAGATGGTTCCTTTTGGAACCCATATTTTTCTTATCTTTTGTGTTTGACAAATATAAGCTTTGTGTCCTATTTTTTATATTTAAAATAAGTAATTTTAGTAGAATCATCAGCATGCTCATAGATATTTTTCAAAAATTTCTATCTTTCAAAAGTATTGTATCCAAGACCAGCTCTATTGTAAACAGCTCTTTGACTATTTAAGATTATTTCTAATTTTTTTGAGCTTAGAGTAAATCTATCAACAATTGGTTTTAATTTATTTACTTTATTTTTCAAATCTTGGTTTTCCTTTAACAATGATTCATTATCCTTTGAAATTATTTCCTTTTCAAGAGTAAGATTTTTGATTTCATTTTTCAATTCTTTGCTTTTTGAACTTAAATTTGCAAAATCATCAATAAGTTCATAAAATGCACATTGTAATTCATCAAAGGTAAAGTCATCTAAAAAGTTAGGGCTTACCTCATCATTATCAGCCATGAAGCAATATTTACAACTTCAATTTTCTCTTCTTCTTCTGAACTTGTTGCTTCACTGTCGCTCCAAGTAGCCATCATTGCTTTCTTCTTTATTCTTTTAGATCCTTTCTTTAATAGTGGACAATCTGGTCTGATGTGTCCAGGCTTCTTGTACTCATAGCATGTGGAAGGTTCACTCTTTTCCTTATCTTTAATATGGTCTCCTTTGATAAAATGTTTTCTTTTTTAAATTTCTTTCTTTTCATGAACTTTTTAAATTTTCTTGAAATAAGTGCCATTTCATCATCTTTCTCACTATCACTCTTCACTTTCATCTTCTTGAGTTGCACTCTTCAATGCCATGGTCCTTTTCTTCTTTGATTCATCTTCATCGATATGTTGTCGTTGCTGAAGCTCATGAGTCATCAAAGAACCGACCAACTCTTCAAGTGATAAAGTGTTGAGATCTTTTGCTTCTTGAATTACGGTGACTTTTGCTTCCCATGTATTAGGTAAAGATCTTAAGATTTTTTCTAACAAGATCACTATTAGCATAAGATTTTCCAAGACTTTTCAGTCCATTAATGATGTTAGTAAATCTTGTAAACATATCAGTTCAGCGGGTCCATCTTAAATAATTCATACTTATGAACAAGCATATTTATTTTGGATTCATTGACTTGATTTGTATTCTCATGGGTGACTTCAAGTCTATCACAAATTTCCTTAGCATACATGCAAGTTGATATGCGATTAAACTCATTTGCATCAAGAGAGCAATAAAGAACATTCATAGCCTTAGCATTTAATTAAGCTAATTTCTTATCTTGCTCATCCCATTCAGATTCAGGTTTTGCAATATTAATATTTTCAATCATAACAGTGGGTGTGTATGGTCCATTAATTATGATTCCCCATAAATCATAATCTAGTGCTTGAATGAAGGTTTTCATTCGTGCTTTCCAATATGTGTAATTTGTTCCATTGAACAAAGGTGGTCTATTAGTTGATTGTCCTTCAGTCAACATAGAACTCATTGGGATTACTACTGATCTTTGGCTCCAAGCTAATCAAAGCTATATGAATCAAGAGCACTTTGCTCTGATACCACTTGTTGCCCAGATGTAGCAACCCAAGAGGGAGGTAAATTGGGTTATTAAAAAATTAATTACTATGCAGATATGTGCTTAAACCCTAATTTTGATTTGCAGCGGTGAAGTGGGGTACACAGAATAATAACATAGAGAATCAATCAACCACAAACACACAAGAGTTTATAGTGGTTCGGTGTTAAACTCAGCACCTACATCCACTCCCCAAAACCTTTAGAAATTTCACTAATCATATCACAACGATTACAACCTCTAGCCTTCCTTGGCTGGCCCTCTTATTTATACGGCATAAGGCAGCCAAAAACAAGTAGCCACACTAGGCTAGTCCTCTTGTTTCACGGCACAAGGAAGCTAACAATAATCAAGGGTTAACACTAACCCTCTTACAAAATAATCAGAGAATGATAAAGAGAAGCTCCTACAAGAGCAAATATTCATAGTATACTTTACAACTTTTGAAGCAATAGTTTCAGCAATAAATGAACGAAGTCGAAGTAGCTGAAGCCTTAATTGCTTTGAGAAACTTCAAAGATCTGGATGACTTTTTAGAGCAATGAATGCATAGCAACTTTCTTATCAACCACTCAACAATATGCAGTAAAAGCTCTTTTCTTGGATTTCTTCCTCTTGTAATCTCTTTTTCAAAAATCATTATAGTGTGCTTCTAATCATAGCTATTTATAATGATCCAACAAAAAAAATATTCGTTAGATACATTAGGAACAAATGGAAATGAAAATGGGAAAAATGTTTTCCTTAAGCATTGAATGCAGGTCTCCATTTAAGGAAGAAAGAACCCTGAAACAATTTAAAAAATTAAAAGTTAAATGTAGCTAAAAATAGAAATAGAGAGAGAGTAAGAGAGAAAGAGCAAGCTCAAGAACTCAGACGGCAGTTGACTGAAAATAACTCCAGGTAGTTGAAGACTTGAATGCATTCAGCCAAGAGGTAAGCAGGAAATCCCAGCTAGCTAGTCAGCTAGCTCACAAGAGAGGCCATGCCAAAGAAAAATGTTCAGATAGGTAGCTCTTTAGGCAGCTAAACAATTCCTAGTTAGCTTCCCAGCTAACTAACAATAAAGCAAATCGGCCAGTAGCAAAAAGTGCAGAGTGCTTAGTTAGCTCATCAGCTAACTAAACAAAAGATAGTTAGCTCTTTAGCTAACTAAAGGGAAAATCAAACGGCAGAGGAAATAGGAGCAAGCAACGGTAGTTAGCTCTTCAGCTAACTAAAAAATGATGGCTCACGACTTGCAGGAAACACAGAGAACGGGAGTTAGCTCAATAGCTAACTAAAGAAAAGTTAGTTAGCTCACTAGCTAACTAAGTTCAAAAACAACAGAGAGCCCGTCCAAAATGGTTAGCTCTCCAGCTAACTAAGAAGAAAAGCAACAGAGAGATCGCCCAAGCTAGTTAGCTAACTAGCTAACTGAGCAAAAAGGCAACCATGCGGCAGGATAAAATAGCTAGCTTTCCAGTTAGCTAACCACCAGGTAGCTAGCTCTCCAATTAACTAAAGAAATCATTCAAACGGCCAGAGAGAGAGGGAGTTAGCTCTCCAGCTTACTAAAATTTGACAGCTCACGGCCTGAAACTTTCCTGTAAAAACTAGTTAGCTAAGCAGTTAGCTCCAAATCAAAGCAGTTAGCTAACAAGATACGCCAGCTAGCTAGGAGATCCAGCAGCTAGCTCAATAGTTAGCTAAAAATAAATAGCATTTGGCCAGGAATGTTAACAGACAACGACAGCTAGCTAAAGTGAAATCTAGTTAGCTCCAAGGCATCCCAAGCTAGCTAACCAGCTAGCTAAAATTGGAGGACGTTCGGCCAGCAACAGTGATGAGCACCTTAGCTACCTGAAAGAACTCCAGCTAGCTAACATGCTAGCTAACCAGCTAGCTTAAATAAGCAACTGTTTGGCCAATGTCACAGAGACAACTTACCAGTTAGCTGAAAGGCGTGCTAGCTAGCTAAATGGAATAACAAGTTAGCTAACCAGTTAACTCCCAAGCCAATAAAATTATTTAAGGTAAAATAGAATAAAGTACTCTCTTACCAATCAATTTTGCATGAAGATACTTACTTGCAAGGCGACCGAACTTTCCTGTATTAAGCTTAGAGTTGCCTAATAGTTTTTGTAATCATCAAAATCAATATGGGGTCAACACTCTTCAAAACTTGTAACTTCACTGTCACTCTATGTAGCTAACATCACTTTCTTTTTCATTCTTTTAGAGCCTTTCTTCAATTGAGAACATTCTGATCTGATATGTCCTGGCTTTTTGCACTCGTAGCATATTAGAGGCTGAGCTTTCATTTTTTCTTTACTGTGTTCTCCTTTTATGAGTTGTTTTCTTCTTTCTCCAAATTTTTTTCTTCTCATAAATTTCTTAAACTTTCGAAAGATAAGTGCCATCTTATCATCTTCCTTACTGTCACTACTTATTTTCTTATTTTTATCATCTTGTGTGGCACTCTTTAAAGTCATAGTCCTTTTCTTCTTTGATTCATCTTCATTAATATGTTATCACTGCTGAAGCTCATGAGTCATCAAAGAACCAACTAATTCCTCAAGTGATAGTATGTTGAAGTCTTTGGCTTCTTGAGTTGTAGTAACCTTGGCCTCTTAAGACCTAGGCAATGATCTCAAAATCTTTCTAACAAAATCACCATTAGTATAAGATTTTCCTAAACTTTTTAGCCCATTAATAATATTGGTAAACCTTGCATATCAGTAATGTTTTCAGTAGAATTCATCTTGAATATTCATATTTATGAACAAGCATGTTTATCTTAGATTTCTTGACTTGATTTGTACCCTCATGGGTAACTTCAAGTCTATCCTAAATTTTCTTAGCAGAATTGCAAGTGGAAATACGATTATATTCATTTTGTTGAGAAAATTATTAAGAAATTATTTACCCAATTATTGATTTTGATGATTAACAAAAGCCATGAGTATATTCCTTGTGTTTCTGATAGATTTGATAAGTGTTTCAGGAATTAAGATCGGTTATTTATACAAATGGTACTTAGAAATCAGTTTTGAATTGAATTTCAATGAAATTTATTTAAGTTCAGAACTTGGAGCCGACACCTAGAATCACTCGAGTCAACTCCAGTGTGTATCAGAATAGTTCTATATTTTTGGCACGGTTCAGAGTTGACACCAGGAGTTTCGGAGCCGACACCTTAAGTTTCGGAGCCGACACATGGATTATGGAAGCCGACTCTAACCTGATTCACAGAGACTATGTTTTTGGAGCAATTCTTGGAGCCGACACTTCAGAAATTGGGAGCCGACTCCAGTCAGTGGTGAGTCGACACTTTGCAAAGACAGAGCCGACTCCACATCAAATTAATTTTTTGTTATTTATGGAAAGACGATCTGGAGCCGACACATGAAAAGTTGGAGCCGACTCCAACCTGTCAAGGACGATTTTCAAAAGTGTTAGATCAGCTCTAACGGATATATTTTCTCACCTAACTCTCAACGGATCTATTTTCTTGCATGAAGAATCATCCAAGATACTTTGTAACGGCTATTTTCTCACTTAATCTCAGATTAAGACTCTATATTCATCCATTTGAAAAAAAGATAGAAATAGAGAGAAAATAACAAAAAAATCGAGAGAAATTTAAAGGAAAAATCTCTGAGCTCACATCTATCTTTCAAAGAGAGATTCAAGAGAAATCCTAAGCCCTAAAAGTTCAAATTCAAAGGATTTTTAAAAGAGAAGAAAAGAAGAGCAAAAGCCATATTTCCTCAAAGTTCTCTCCAATAGATTTCGGTCAAGAATCATAGCTGAAGCTTGATTCAACCATTCAAAAGAGAGGAGGAAAAGAAAAAAAGCTCAAATCCACTTGGCTTCAATCAGGCTTTTCTTACCCTTATTTATTTACATTGTTTATTTGCTCAATTTAAGGAGCTTTCCATTATTGTAAACATTACCCTAATTTGTTGTGTACTAATTCAATCAGGGGAATTGAATTAGTTGAGGTAGTTTACCTTGGAAACAAGCTAATTTAGCTTGGGGTTGGGTTTTGTGCTGGTGAACCCATGAAAACCGGCTAGGTTCGTTGTGACCCCGTGTAAAATAACAAGTTAGAGTTGTGAGCTTGTAAAACAACTCAACTGTAATCAGTGGATTATAGTGTGGACCCAAGAGTTGCTTGGGAGTGGACGTAGGTGTAGGATACACCGAACTACTATAAATATCTTGTGTTTGTAGTGATTGTCTCTATCTCTCTCTTATTGTGTTTTACATTATTGCTTCACTTCACAAGTTCTCTTTATCCTTGTGAGATAGGTTTTAAGTTTTAAGTGTTAAATTTTTTAAAGATCCTAATTCACCCCCCCGCCCTCTTGGGTTGCCATCTGGGCCAACACATTTGCATCAAGTGAATAATAAAGCACATTCATAGCTTTAGCATTCAATTGAGCTAACTTCTTATCTTGCTCATTCCATTTCATTTTCGGTTTTGGAATGTCAAGACCATTAGTCTTGATGGTAGGTATGTGAGGGCCATTGATCATGATTCTCCATAGATGAAAATTTTCATCCATGCTTTCCAAAAAGTATAGTGTATTCCATTGAACAAAGGTGGTCTATTAGTTGACTACCCCTCAGTCAAAATAGATCCCATTTGGATTTCTAATGATCTTTGGCTCCAAGCTTGTTAAAGCAAAAGAAATCAGAAGCACGCTGCTCTAATACCACTTGTTGCCCAGAGATAGCAACCCAAGAGGAAGGATGAATTGGGTTTCTTAAAAATTAATTGCGCAGATATGTGCTTACAACAAATCAAAATTTAATTGGCAGTGATGTAGTGAAGTAAACAATAAGATATCACAGAGAATATGCAAGCAATCACAAACATAAGGATTTTTATAGTGGTTCGGTGCTAACCCTGCACCTACGTCCACTCCCCAAGAACCCATTGGGAATTTACTCCAATTGTATTACCAACGATTACAACCCTAGCCTTCTCCGGCTAGCAACTTGTTTTCATGGCACAAGGGGAACAAACAACCAAGGGTTAAACCCAACCCTTTACAATATCCAAAAATATGTTCAGAAAAATATTAAGAACACAAAGCTCCTAAGATGAGCAAATGTTCAAAAATAAATACTTTACAATTTCGTAGTCAACTCCTCAAATGGGCTTTATCCTTTGAATGCACTTCAGCAATGAAGGAAGTCTCCTTTGAGGTAGTTGAAACCTTGAATGCCTTCGGAAGCTTTGATGATTCACAGATCAGCAATCAATGATCTTTAAAAGCACTCACATATTCAAAGCAGAGCTTCCTTCCTTTGTTACTGAACAACCATGGATGTATGCAATGAAAGCTTTCTACTATTCACCACTTTTTCTTCCACATAGTTTTTGTTGATATCATGGTTATATATAGGTGTTTGATCTGCAAAATTATCTGTTAGACTGAAACAGAATTGAAGAAAAGAAGAATGAAAAATGAAGATAACCATTATAGAAATTTTCCAGAGCATTAAATGTTCTGTTAGCAGCCGAAATGGGGCGAGAACTTTTGACATTTTCTCAAAGAGGCAGACACCAGCTGGCTGGAAAATAGAATCCAGTTAGCTAGGATAGAGAGATGCACGCTCAGGTGAATCAGAGATAACTCCCCAGTTAACTGGAACTTAATTTCAGTTAACTAGATCAAGAGGGAGTTCAGCTAGGGAGAAAAGGCAACAACTCTTAGTTGACTGGATGTCAATTCCAGTTAACCAGATCAACAAAGCTTTCAGCCAATGAGAAGTTGCAGCAGGTTTAGTTGACTAGATGTCAATCCCAATTAACTAAATTAGGAGAATGTTCAGCTAGAGAGTGGAGAGAAGCAAACTTAGTTAACTGGATATCAGTTCCAGTTAGCTAAATCGGGAGAACGTTCAGCAAGGGAGTGAAGAGCAGCAAGCTTTGTTAACTGGAAGACAATTCCAGTTAACTAAAAAGTAAGAGCAATCAGCCAGGGAGAAATCTCATGGAGCTTAGCTAGCTGGATGCAAGATCCAGTTAGCTATTTTGAAGTGATGTTCGGCCAGGACAAAGTGCAGTATTCCTTAGTTAGCTGGATTATAAATCTAGTTAACCAAAATGAGAAGACGTTCAGCTAGGGAGAAAATAAGTGGAGCTTAGCTAGCTGAAAAACGAGCCAGTTAACTTCTAGAGAAAAATAGATAGCTAAGAATCAAGTCCAGTTAACTCCTAGAGAAAAATAGCTAGCTGAGAATCAAGTCCAGTTAACTCCCAAAGAAAAATAGCTAGCTAAGAATCAATTCCAGTTAGCTATTTCTCAACATGGTTCAGCCAAATAGCTTACCATGAAAAAATAGCTAACTGAAAGACAAGTCCAGTTAACTATTTCTCAACATAGTTCAGCCAGGTAGCTTACTAGGAAAAAATAACTAGCTAAAAGACAAGTCCAGTTAACTATTTCTCAACATGGTTTGGCTAGGTAGCTTACCAGGCAAACCAGTTAGCTAAAAAAGCCAGCCTAGCTAACTTAAATGAGGAACCATTCGGCCATAGCATTGTAGAAGCAATTATAGTTGGCTAAACAACAACATCAGTTGGTCAAGAAACTTATAAGTATTTGAGATGATTTTTGTAACTCATTGAAATATCTTTTGGCATGTTGTATTTACCTGCAATGATCTTTGCCTTCATAATAAACATATTAGTACCCTACTTAATTATTTTGTAATCATCAAAATCAACACAGGGTCAACAGTGGAGAAAATTCCTACGAAGTCCTTGGAGAGTGCACGTAGGTGCAAGAATTGACACTGAGCCACTATAAATCTTTGTATTTGTATGTGATTGTGTTGACCCAATTATTGATTTTTATGAATAACAAAAATCACGTGAGTATATTCTTTGTGTTACTAATAATTTTGATTAAGTATTTCAAAATTTTAAATGTTTAATTAATCAAAATCTAAGAAAAATTGAGTTTGATTCTATGTCTAGTGTTAAGTTTCAGTATTTAGAGTTGACTCTAGAAGTATTAGAGCCGGCTCCAGAGCGTATTGAAACAGTTTAGCACTTTCGGTATGGGGTAGAGCCGACTCCTCCAAAGATTAGAGCCGACTCTATCGGAAAGGTAGAAAATCCTCAATTCTGCATCAAATTAGAACCGACTCCTACAGAGATTAGAGCCGACTCTAACAGTTATACAGAGAATGTATTTTTTAGGGCTTTGATAGAGCTGGCTTCCGCATTTACTAGGCCGACTCCCGTACGAAAAGATATCGATCCCTCGAAAAGATAGAGCCGACTCCGCGATGAGCGAATGTTCAAGTTTAGCATATCCCGTGTTAGAGCTGACTCCATGTCTTGCTAGAACCGACTATAATCTATCAGAGGCAAATTTCAGAAGTGTCAGAAATGACTCCAAAGTCTGACATTTCTCCAATGGATTTCAACAGCTTTTTTCTCTTTCGTGCTAAACTCATCCTCAAGCATTTACAACAGCTAATTTTCTTCTAAAAGAGGTGTTGGCCCAGATGACAACCCAAGAGGAGGGGAGGGTGAATTGGGTTCTTTAAAAATTTAACACTTAAAACTTAAAATCAAATTTTACAAGGATTAAGTATACTAGTGAAGTGATGCAATAATTCAAAGCGCAATGAGAGAGAGAGATAGAGACAAAAGCACGACAAACACACAAAGATTTATAGTGGTTCGGTGTATCCCACACCTACGTCCACTCCCAAGCAACTCTTGGGTCCACACTATAATCCACTGATTACAGTTGAGTTGTTTTACAAGCTCACAACCCTAACTTATTATTTTACATGGGGTCACAACGAACCCAGCCGGTTTTCACAGGTTCACCAACACAAAACCCAAACCCAAGCTAAACTAGCTTGTTCCCGAGGTAAACTACCTCAACTAATTCAATCCCCCTGATTGAATTAGTAAACACCAAATCAATTTAATGTTTACAACAATGGAAAGCTCCTTAAATGAGCAAATAAGCAATATAAATAAACAAAGGTAAGAAAAGCCTGATTGAAGCCAAGTGGATTTGAGCTTTTCTTCTTTTCTTATTTTCCTCTTCTCTTTTGAATGGTTGAATCAAGCTTCAGCTCTGATTCTTGACCAAGATCTGTTGGAGAGAACTTTGAGAAAATGGGGCTTTTGCTCTTCTTCTCTAGAACTTTGAAAATCCTCCGATTTGAATGTTGAGGGCTTTGGATTTCTCTTGAATCTCTCTTTAGATAATAGGCAGGGACTCATAGATTTCTTTTTGAAATTTCTCTCTTTTTCACTGAGTATTTTTCTCGATTTTTCTCTCTTTTTTCGATATTTTTCGTTCTTCTTTTCAAATGGATGAATCCCCTTTTTATAGAGTCTTAATCTGAGATTAGGTGAGAAAATAGCCGTTACAAAGTACCTTGGATGCTTCTCCACGCAAAGAAATGTATCCGTTGAGAGTTAGGTGAGAAAATATATCCGTTAGAATCCGATCTGGCACTTTTGAAAATCGTCCGTGACAGGTTGGAGTCGGCTCCAACTTTTTATGTGTCGGCTCCAGATCGTGTTTCCATAAATAGCAAAAATCGATTTGATATGGAGTCGGCTCCGAATTTGCAAAGTGTTGACTCCCCGCTGACTGAAGTTGGCTTCCGATTTCTGAAGTGTCGACTCCAAGAATTCCTCCGAAAACACAGTCTCTGTAACTCAGGTTAGAGTCGGCTCCTGAAATCCATATGTCGGCTCCAGCTTCTGAAGCAGAAAATAGTTTCTCTGTATCTCAGGTTGGAGTCGGCTCCACCTTTTCATGTGTCGGCTCCGAAACCTCAGTTGTTGGCTCTGAAACTTTAGGTGTCGACTCCAAACCGTACCGAAATATAGAACTATTCTGATACACTCTAGAGACGGCTCCAATGGTTCTAGGTGTCGGCTCCAAGTTTTGAACTTAGATAAATTCCATTGAAACTCGGTTCAAAACTGATTTTTAAGTGCCATTTGAATAAATAATCAATCTTAATTCCTGAAACACTTATCAAATCTATCAGAAACACAATGAATATACTCATGGCTTTTGTTAATCATCAAAATCAATAATTGGGTAAATAATTTCTCAATAATTCCCCAACAATCTCCCCCTTTTTGATGATGACAAAAACATTGAGTATATGAATAATTTTCAAAGTATTTACATTTAAGGTTAAGCTCCCCCTTAATGTGGTAGCTCCCCCTATGTGTGTGCATATGTTAAGTTCATTGAAACTTTTATGCATATCTTAATTCCATGTGGTATTAATTTCATTTAACATGCATATAAGTACCATTCTTTCATTAATTGATTATGCATATATATATATATACCTCTTTTCTCATTATTTTTATGCATATACAAGAATCTCTTCTCCCCTTTTTTGTAATCAACAAAAAGGTTTAGAAGGTGCATTAAGACTTAAATTAACATCAATCAAAGGAGTTTGAGTAATTCAATCATCAAAATCAAAGGTTAACTTAAAATTCAAGCTTAATGATATTCATTCAATACTGAAACATTACAACAAAATGTTCATTTCACTTAAACTTCATTACATCATTCAACTATAACAAAATACTTCATTACATCATTCATACAATCTAAACATCAAAGACTAATTACATTAAAATGTAAATCAAACATCAAAAGCTAATAACATCAAAATCTAAGAAGTCTTTTGAGCTCTTCTAAGATCTTTCTCATTCCTTCACTTTGGATTTTGATAAAATCATTTAGTCTTCTATCAATAAAAGTAGATTCAACTGTAATTTTCTCTTGTAATTTAGCATTGCACTAATAAGTATCAGAATCTCCTCTAATGTCCTTGATCTTCTCAAAAATGTGCATAAGATCAGTCTTCAAGGCTTCTTAAGAAGTTCCAAAGGATGATTCAATTCTGCTTACTCTATCTTCCAAGGAGTAATACATCTCCCTTAAGCTCATAAGTCTACTATCTAGTTTAATCTTCATCTCTTCTTTATGAATAGCAAAGACTTCCTTTAATTGTACCAACTGAGCATCAGAAAAGCCAAATGAAGGAACAGAAATAGATGCAGGTCCTGGAGTAGGTGCTGGTGATGGTGATGATCTATTAGACTCAGGTGAAGGATGCCTCACTGATGGATCAGCCACCGATGGTTGATGCGTATCGTAGTGCAACGATTTAAACACCTTAATTTCACTACTAGAATAGCGAGAGTAAGGGATCGATTCCACAGAGACTTTAGCGATTATCTTGAAATAAACTTATAAATTTAATTAATTAAATAATTAGTAGTGCAAAATAATCAAGATATGGTCTATCTTATAAGAGCACGGTCCATACCCGTAGATCACAGCCCGTCCCTTTAAAGAATAGATCAGTCTAAAATTATTTTCACTTAAATATAATTTAATAATAATTAATCATGAATAAAAATTTTATTTCATATAAAGTAAAGAGTTATGACATTAAGAAAGCAACATATTATAATAAATTCCTAAACCAAACCGGGCCCTCTTCTGCATACGCCTCGAAGCAGAGCATCCAAGAACTCCACACCTACGGATGAACAGATGAACGGGGCCTCCCATGGAACTCCTGGAACATGGGTCTTCAAACAGCTTCAAACAGCTGGAACAGAGCACCTAGGACTCCAAACCACGGCACGAGCAGATTACTCCTCCAATCCACGAATGAACACCGCCCCAAAACTCTCCCCGAGAGCTCTCCCTCCTCTGCTATTTATAGAATTCCATATGTGGCCTTGATGCAGAGAGGACACGGAGAAGAATCTGTTTCAAAACAGAGACAATGCAGCGGAAGCAACGAAAATAACAAAAGAAATTTAGATAAATAATTAATAAAATTCAAATTCCTTCTAAAGGAATTTAATTCTCTCAATTTGATAACTTCCAATCTAATCTATTCCTTAATTGGTGGAGGAAACTGTTAGAATTTGAATAGAGAAGAATCGGCGGAAACAGGGCGCTGGGCTGAGATAACGATGAAGTCTGCAACGTATTTGCCGTTTTTGCTTTGAAATCCATGCTAAATCCTTATAAAATCAATTTCGATCTCATATTAAATCCGATTTGAGTGCTGTTTGCGTCGTTAAATCCATAAAATCGAGCTCTTTAAGTTGATAAGATTTTATCTAAAATATTATATTAAATATTAAAATAATAAATAATAATAGCTACGTTAAATTATTAATTAATAGGTTTAATGATAATTATTTATGCATTTATCACTCCCCCCAACTTGAATCTTACTCGTCGTCCAGCAAATAAAAAATTTAGAAATATGTACCAAGCTAATCCAAGAATTGATAATTATCTTATAGTTCTTTTTTTAAAAAATTTTTTAGATTATAAGGGAGGTACTTCATTGGATTATTAAGTTTTTTTTAGTGATAAAGTGTAGTCCATAAGAATTTATAGACGTCTTTCTTCACCAACTTTCCACTTCTCTGATTAAGTCTTCTAACTTAATTTGGGTTGGGTGTAATGTCTTTTGTAATTTGGTTCTTTATTTATTTATTTATTTATATGTAAAGTCAGTGCAATGTCCTAACCCCTTGCTTTCTAATTAACCCTTGTAGCGAGCTTTAAGCCAATGGCTCCCAAACCAGTTGGTTTTAGGACATTAGGTATAAAATACCCCTCGGACTTACTGACTCGAGTTAAAAAGGCTTTAGATAGGACTGACTCTATTTAGGTTCTTTTACATTCCCACCTTTTTACGCGAACAACATCACTTTCTTAGGTGACGGGGCCCGGTTACTCAGTGAAAAATGCTAAGAACCTAATCTATTAACTTTAAGAGAGATTTTTTTTTTTTTTTTTCTTTTTTTTTGAATAACATTTTCACCCATACCCTTATTAAGTAGATTGTACTATTAAGATCAGTGGTTAGGAGGGTTTGAAATTATTCTAAAAATTATTATGGATAAACCCTACCTTTTATTAGGTTTTCTTAATAATTTATTCCTCAGTATTTCAAAATAATAATAATAATAATAATAATCTAACCATTAATTCATTAATCATTCATAGACTGCTTGATTAACTTCAAATCGAGATACATCTGATTATAGTTTTACTCGAGGATTTATTTATTCTTCTTCCTCCCCCCAACTTAATTTCCATTATCCCTAATGGAAGAAAAATAATAATAATAATAATAATTTCAAGGAAAGATACTACCTGGTAGAGTATTTGAAGGTTGAAAGTTTCATTGTTGCCATCTTCTTTCAATCTGCTTCTGTTGCTCTTCTCTCGTCGTGCTAAAAGAACATACTAAAAGAAAAGAAAGTTAAAAATAACTAATAAACTGGGTTGCCTCCCAAGAGCGCTAAGTTTAAAGTCTTCAGCCAGACTGTGCTACTTATTATGATAATGTTGGGTTCATAAGATCAATTG
The DNA here is from genome assembly GCA_900491605.1 of Calamus simplicifolius. Lineage (NCBI taxonomy): Eukaryota > Viridiplantae > Streptophyta > Magnoliopsida > Arecales > Arecaceae > Calamus > Calamus simplicifolius. Next base: position 700,044 of record UESW01003840.1, on the reverse strand, counting down.
ATTCAACAACTTCTCCATCATTAATTTCTTCTATATATGGTTTCAAACGTTGGCCATTTACTTTGAATGTATTTCCTTGCTTGGGGTCTTTAAGCTCTATAGCTCCATGGAAAAATACTTGAGTTACTATAAAGGTCCATTCCATCGTGAACGAAGTTTTCCAAGGAAAAGGTATAATCTTGAATTGTAAAGCCATACTTTTTGATTTGGTTCAAAAAATTTTCTACTAATAAATTTGTCATGATATGCTTTGGTTCGTTCTTTATAAATTTTTGAGCTCTCATATGCCTCATTTCGTAGCTCTTCTAACTCATTCAATTGGAGTTTTGTATTGATACCTGCATTTTTTATATCATAATTAAATTGCTTGATAGCCCAAAAGGCATGGTGTTCTAATTCTACAGGTAAATGGCAGACTTTTTCAAATACGAGCCTGTAAGGAGACATTACTATGGGAGTTTTAAATGCAATACGATAAGCCCATAATGCATCATCCAAACGTTCTGACCAATCTTTCCTATCAGGTCTCACCATTTTCTCAAGGATATTTTTAATTTCTCGATTTGATATTTCAACTTGGCCACTAGTTTGGGGATGATAAGGTGTAGCTACCTTATGAGTAATTCCATACTTGTTCATTAATCCTTCAAAGTGTCTATTCATGAAATGTGTACCCCCATCACTAATTATAGCCCTTGAGCATCCAAAACGACTAAAGATATTATGTTGAATAAACTTGATTACAACTTTATGATCATTGGTTCGAGTTGCCATGGCTTCAATCCATTTTGACACATAATCAACTGCCACTAGAATGTATTCAAATCCAAAAGAGGAAGGAAATGGGCCCATAAAATCAATACCCCATACATCAAAAATTTCTACAACCAAGATAGGGTTTAGGGGCATCATGTCTTTTCAAGATATATTTCTTGTTTGTTGACATTGAAGACAATTACGGCTAAATTCATGTGCATCTTTAAAAAGAGTTGGCCAATAAAACCCACTTTGCAGTACCTTTGCTGTAGTTTTCTTTCCACTAAAATGTCTTCCATAGGCAAGAGAATGACAGAAGTTAAGTATACTTTTGAATTCACTTTCGGGAACACATCGCCTAATCACCTGATCTGAACAGTACTTAAATAATTCAGGGTCTTCCCAAAAGTAATATTTGATTTGTGAGAAAAATCTATCTTTTTCTTGTTTTGTCCAGTGGAAAGGTACTTTTCCTGTTGCTAAATAATTCACAATGTGAGCAAACCAAGGAAGACTGCTATGGGAAATTGAAAACAATTGCTCATCAGGGAACTTATCTCTGATTATTTCTTTATTGTATTCCACTGAGATCCTAGAGATATGATCTGCTACCATATTTTTAGAACCTTTCTTATCTAAGATTTCTAGATCAAATTCTTGTAGTAGGAGGATCCATCTAATTAGTCTGGATTTTGTGTCCTTTTTTGATATAAGATGCCTCAACGCTGCATGATCAGAATAAACTAAAACTTTAGACCCTAATAGATATGATCTAAACTTGTCTAGGGCAAACACAACTGCTAGTAATTCTTTTTCAGTGGTAGTATAGTTCATTTGTGCATCTGAAAGAGTTTTTCTAGCATAATAAATTACATGGGGTTCTCGATTGAGTTTCTATCCTAGAACTGCCCCTACAGCATAATCAGAAGCATCACACATGATTTCGAAAGGTATGGTCCAATCTGGGGGCTTGATAATGGGTGCAGTGGTCAAAGCAGTTCGAAGAATATTATAGGCTGTTAGACAATCTTTATCAAAATTAAAAGAACTATCCTTGGTCAACAGATTACACAATGGTCGAGAAATTTTACTGAAATCTTTGATGAAACATCTATAAAAACCAGCATGACCAAGGAAAGATCGTACTTGTTTAACTGAGGTTGGGGGTGGTAGATTTGAGATCAATTCAACCTTGGCTTTATCAACCTCAATGCCTCTCTCTGAAACAATGTGTCCAAGCACAATTCGCTTACGAACCATAAAATGGCTCTTCTCCCAACTTAGGACTAAATTCATTTCCATACATCGTTTCAGTACCTTAGTCAAGTTCTCGAGGCAGCTATCAAATAATGCACCAAATACTAAAAAATCATCCATAAATACTTCCAAAAATTGACCAATCATATCAAAAAATATGGCCATCATACATTGTTGAAACGTGGCTGGTGCATTACAAAGACCAAACGGCATACGTCTAAAGGCAAATGTTCCAAAGGGACAAGTGAATATGGTCTTTTCTTGATCTGCAGGAAATACTGGGACTTGATTGTATCCTGAATATCCATCTAAGAAACAAAAGAAACTTTGTCCCGCTAGCCGTTCTAGAATTTGATCGATAAAAGGCAAAGGGAAGTGGTCTTTCCTAGTCACGGCATTCAACTTTCGATAATCTATACACACTCTCCAACTAGTTGATGTGCAAGTAGGAATTGATTCGCCCTTTTCATTTTTAATCATGGTAATACCTAATTTTTTATGTACTACTTGGATTGGACTGACCCATTGGCTATCTAAAATTGGATAAATAATACCAGCATCAAGCCATTTTACTACTTCCTTCTTAACAACATCCCTCATGTTTGGATTTAGCCTTCGTTGCATGTCTCTATGTGGTTTGGCTTCAATTTCACTATGAATATGGTGCATGCAAACAGAAGGGTCAATTCCCTTAATATCAGCTATTGTCCATCCAATCGCCTTTTTATGTTCTTTAAGTACATCTACCAATTTATCTTCTTGCTTAGAGGTTAGGGTAGATGCAATAATTACTGGAAGGGTATCATTGGGTCCAAGGAATGAATATTTTAAGTTATCTGGAAGAGGTTTCAATTCTAGTTGGGGTGGTTCTTAAGTTATCTGGAAGAGGTTTCAATTCTAGTTGGGGTGGTTCTTCCAAGGATGGTATTAAAGGACTTAGTTTAGTTGGAAGTGGTTCATATTTTATAGTCCAAGACGGGATGGTGTCGATCTTAGGTGGTTCTAATAATATGTTTATCTCTTTGGTATACTCATCAACATCAAAGTCATCTATTCCAAAATGTGTAAGACATGTTTGTAAAGGATCCGAATCAATCAAACTTTAGAATTTCTTATCTACTACTTCCTCTATCATATTTACTTCATTTAAATCATACACAGGTGGTCCTTGGGAAGCATTAAAAATATTTAATCTCATCTTCTTGTTTCCAAAAGATACATCCATCACACCTGTTCTACAATTTATGCATGCATTAGCAGTAGCTAGAAAAGGTCTTCCAAGGATGATGGGAATTTGGTTAGGATTACTACTAGATTCCATATACAACACAAGGAAGTCGACAGGAAAATAGAATTCATCCACCTTTACTAATACATCTTCCAATATTCCACGAGGTTCTTTGACTGATCTATCTGCCAATTGTAGTGTTATCGTAGTGGGTTTCAACTCTCCAAATCCGAATAATTCATACACTGAACTTGGGAGAAGGTTTACACTCGCACCCAAATCTAATAATGCTTTCTTGATTGTGAAGTTTCCTATGACACATGATATAATCGGGGTACCAGGATCTTTTAGTTTGGGTGGGGTTATTTGCTGAACAACTGAGCTGACTTGCTCAGTCAAATGTATCTTTTTTGGTATTTGTATCTTGGCTTTCCGTTTTTGTGTGCATAGATCCTTCAAAAATTTAGCATAAGCCGGAACTTGCTTGATAGCATCGAGAAGAGGTAAGTTTTTTTGGACTTGCTTAAATAACTCAAGCATCTCATTCATTTTTATATTCCTCTTATCTGAAGGCAAAGGAGATTCTAAAGCACTAGGGAATGGGGCTTTAGGTATGATTGCTTGATCATTGAATTCCTTTTCTTTTTCATTTCTTCTCTCTTCTAGTTTAGCCACTTCTAATTTCTGGGATGGTTCAGGTGGGTTCAATGTTTTTCCACTTCTGAGAGTCATGACTGATTTAGCATGTTCTGGGAATTTGTCAGGACTATTGGAACCCTCAGCCATGAATTGTCCTTTCGGGTTATCGATAGGCTGACTAGGTAACTTACCCTCCTCCCTTCTACTGAATGCTGTGGCCAATTGACCTATCTGAGTTTCTAGTTTTGCAATAGATTGTGTGTGTGAGTGAAGGATTTGAGTATTCATTTCTAGCCCTTTCAATGCTTGTAACACTTTGTCTTCAAAAGTAGGCTGATTATTCGGTGGAGGTTGTGGAATGTTTGGGTATTGTGAATATGGCATGCTTCTAAAATTAATTTCTTGGTAATTAGGTCTGATCGATGAATTGACTATAGGTTGAGGTTTTCAAGAAAAATTTGGATGATTTCGCCAGCCAGGATTGTAAGTATTTGAAAATGGATCATTTCCTGTTCTAGGAGCTAATCGGGTTTGGGCTTGGTGGGCTTGCTCTTGAACAAGTTCAGGAAATTGGTATGCAGCTGGACATTCACCTATAGAATGGGTTGGACTCGAACAAATTATGCAAACCTCATATAATTGAGTAGATGGGGAAGAGATATTTCCAATTTGTAGAATCCGATCAAGTTTATGGGATAATTCATCTACCTTAGTATAGATATCTGTAGAATGACCTATTTCATATATTCCACCTCTTTTAGGTTCTACGGGAGGGTCTCGACGAGCAACTGACATATGATGTAATGAATTCTCACTCAATGTCTCAAAAAGTTGCCAAGCCTCATGTTCATTTTTTAACATAAATGTCCCACCACATGAAGCATCAACCATTTGCCTATGCTTTTCTGATAATCCATCATAAAAGCACTGAACCAGTTGCTATTTGGGTATAGCATGATGTGGACATTTTCTAATTAGTTCTTTGAATCTCTCCCATGTCTCATGGAACATTTCTCCATCTATCTGGGAAAAACTTGTTATGGCTTTTCTAATTTGATTCGTTTTTCCTATAGGAAAATATTTCTTAAGAAATTCTCTCTGAAGATGATCCCAAGTTGAAATTATAACAGTGTCTAATGAATTTAACCAATATTTGGCTTTATCTTTTAGGGAAAAAGGGAATAACTTAAGCCTAAGTGCATCATCAGAGAAATTTTGAATTTTGACAGTTGAGCAAATTTCTAAGAATTCATCCAAGTGTTTGTAGGGATCCTCATTTGTAAGTCCATAGAAAGATGGTAACATTTGGATTACACTTGACTTAATTTCATATTGGGCAGCCTCTACTGGAGGCACTTGAATGCAGGGAGAGTAGGTATACCTTGAAGGAGTGAAATACTCTTTCAACTGTCGTGGTTGATTATTTTCGTTATTAGGATCCATAATTCTGAGTCTTTTTGCTCTAATAGTTCTTTCTATCTCAGGATCTAAGGGTATAAGGTTGGGTTGCAACGATCGACGACCAAGCATACACCCTACCAATGACTCTAAAGCAAATAGTTTTTTTTTTCTTTAATTTTTTTTTAAGTTTCTAATTTCCTAATAAATTATGAGATGTCAATGGAAAATTTTTAAGTTTTGCAGAAAATAAATTCACCTAAGTCAATCTATAGCATAGAAAATAAAATAATTATTTTGTTTATATATTTTATTTTTATTTTTATATAATTTTTTTTATTTCCTTAAATTAATTATGTTTTATGGAAGATGTCTTAGGGTTTTATTTTAGGGTTTTTTTAGGTAAGTTAATTAAAAGGAAAATTTGATTAGGTTAAAATAGGATTTGTGGCAAAAAGGAAAGTAATAATTTTTTTATGTTTTTATGTTAAAAAGAAAATATGCAATTCTAACAATTAAGGAAATAAAATAAAGCAGCAATAACTATTCAAAAATTAAGAGAAAATTAATCTAAATTTTTATTATTATTATTATTATTATTTATTATTTTTTTAAATTTTTTTCAAAATAACATACTTAAGTCTTCGGCAACGGCGCCAAAAATCTGATGCGTATCGTAGCGCAACGATTTAAACACCTTAATTTCACTACTAGAATAGTGAGAGTAAGGGATCGATTTCACAGAGACTTTAGCGATTATCTTGAAATAAACTTATAAATTTAATTAATTAAATAATTAGTAGTGCAAAATAATCAAGATATGGTCTATCTTATAAGAGCACGGTCCGTACCCGTAGATCACAGTCCATCCCTTTAAAGAATAGATCAGTCTAAAATTATTTCCACTTAAATATAATTTAATAATAATTAATCATGAATAAAAATTTTATTTCATATAAAGTAAAGAGTTATGACATTAAGAAAGCAACAGATTATAATAAATTCGTAAACCAAATCGGGCCCTCTTCTGCATACGCCTCGAAGCAGAGCATCCAAGAACTCCACACCTACGGATGAACAGATGAACGGGGCCTCCCACGGAACTCCTGGAACAGGGGTCTTCAAACGGCTGGAACATAGCTTCAAACGGCTGGAACAGAGCACCTAGGACTCCAAACCACGGCACGAGCAGATAACTCCTCCAATCCACGGATGAACATCGCCCCAAAACTCTCCCCGAGAGCTCTCCCTCCTCTGCTATTTATAGAATTCCATATGTTGCCTTGACGCGGAGAGGACGCGGAGAAGAATCTGTTTCAAAATAGAGACAATGCAGCAGAAGCAACGAAAATAACAAAAGAAATCTAGATAAATAATCAATAAAATTCAAATTCCTTCTAAAGGAATTTAATTCTCTCAATTTGATAACTTCAATCTAATCTATTCCTTAATTGGTGGAGGAAACTGTTAGAATTTGAATGGTGAAGAATTGGCAGAAATAGAGAGCTGGGCTGAGATAACGATGAAGTCTGTAACGTAATTGCCGTTTTTGCTTTGAAATCCGTGCTAAATCCTTATAAAATCAATTTCGATCTCATCTTAAATCCGATTTGAGTGCTGTTTGCGTCGTTAAATCCATAAAATCGAGCTCTTTAATTTGATAATATTTTATCTAAAATATTATATAATATATTAAAATAATAAATAATAATAGGTACGTTAAATTATTAATTAATAGGTTTAATGATAATTATTTATGCGTTTATCAATGGTGCAGCAGTTCCAATATCAGCTGTCTGTCCTTCAGATGTCCCTTCCTTTCCCAATTGCCATCCATCTTTATGAACCACATCCGATGCACAGTAGCTAAACTATAATAGTCAGTGTGCCTTAAGTTCTTCTTTGGTTCACTGTCTGAAATAACTACCTCTTGGCTCTGAAATGCTAATGTCAAAACCATGCCATAAGGTAAAGTTGATCTCTTTTTGCTACCAGCTTCAGCCATATATCAGATCATCATACCAGCTAAATTAATTGGCTGACCTATCAGAATACTGTCCATTATAACAATGTCTCGCTACGAGATATACTCAAATCTGCCGGTCTTTGGGAATGAAATCTGACCACAAATATTATGAAGTAATCTTAACTCAAGGGGCAACTGGTTTGCCCTAACTTCTTCAAATTTAGTGACCTCCCTTTCTAGCATTCTTGATAATGCTCCTGATCTCTCACTATGTATATTTGCAATTAGTCCAATAACAGGAATACCTAAAAGGTTTCCTAGAATCTCCGAAGTTAGATAAATTCTCTTTTCTCTAACAAAACTCACTATACCTCCATCTCCTCTTGAAAGATTGAAATAAAATTCTTTGACTAAGGCAGGGTAAGTGGGTACATCAAGAGAACATACCTTATCCCAACCTAATTCTTTTAATTGCCGCCCAATGGAGAAACCCTCTTCCTCAAATAAGTAAAAATCTACCTTTCTGCCCATAGTGATCACACGGCCAGCAAGGGTGTCGATTTGAGGTGAGGAAGGACTTGGAACAGCGCTTGGTGTGGATGCAAACGAAGAGGACGAAGAACTCGGTGAAGGCTGCCTCACCGGACGCCTCATGGTTCGTTTTTCGGTCGTCACCGCTCCACCAAACAAGGATCCCCTAAGTTTGGGTGCCATTGAGTGCTAAGGAATGGTTAATTTGAGAAATCTTGGGTTTTGGAAAGAGTTGGAAAGAGTTTGGAAGGGTTAGGAGTCGATTGAAATGAGAGAGGAGTCGACTCTACCCTAGATAAGTAAACCTGGGACCACTTGGAGTCGACTCCCACAAAGCGAGGTATCGGCTCCAAGTCGCTAACACAGTCAACAACCGAAGTGGAGTCGACTCTGGAAAAGCAGGTATCGGCTCCAAAATCTCAGACAAAACTGGAGTCGACTCCAATACCAAAGGAGTCGGCTCCAAGATAGTTTCAGAAGAAAAAAAAGAGTTTCAAAGGATCTAAACTTGTCCGGATTGACATCAAATTTTGGCTAAATCAACTTTGGAATGAGATGAATCAAGGGGTTCAAATATCTAGATAAATTTTCCTTAAAATCATAAGAAAATTAAACAAAATGATTGAATTCTAGATAATCATTTCTAGGAGATTTAAAATTCATTCCAATGGATTACAAACTCCTAATTCTCCTCTAAGATAACAAAATCTTTCTTCACTTAGGGGTTTTATAAAAATATCAGCTAATTGTTCATCAGTACAAACATAATCAAGACAAATGTCATTATTAGCTACATATTCTCTAATAAAATGATATCTAATTTTAATATGCTTTGTTCTTGAATGTTGGATTAGATTTTTAGTCAAATTAATTGCACTAGTGTTTATCACATCTAATTGGTGTTTTATCAAGTGTTATACCATAATCTTCAAGTTATCGCTTAATCCAAAGGATTTGAGCACAGCAACTTTCAGCTGCAACATATTCAGCTTCAGCAGTTGATAATGCAACCAAATTTTGCTTTTTGCTAAACCAAGAGATTAAGTTACTTCCTAAAAATTGGCATGCACCACTTATACTTTTTCTATCCAATTTACAACCAACATAATTAGAATCAGTATATGCAATCAAATTGAATGTTGAGTCTCTAAAATACCATAATCCTACATTTTTAGTTCCATTTAGATATCTAAGTATTCTTTTTACTACAATTAAGTGAGATTCTTTAGGTTCATATTGATATTGTGCACATAAACAAACTGCAAACATGATATCAGGTCTACTTGCTGTTAAATAAAGTAGCAAACCGATCATAATTCTATAATATTTTGATCAACAGACTTACCATCTTTATCTTTATCTAATTTGCATGAAGGACTCATTGGTGTTCCAAGAGGTTTGACTTGTTCCATACCAAACTTCTTGAGAATTTCTTTTATGTACTTTGTTTGGTTGATAAAAATTTTCTTTCTTTCTTATTTGATTTGGAGTCCAAGGAAGAAGTTGAGTTCTCCCATCATGCTCATCTCGAATTCACCCTGCATTAATTTTGCAAATTCTTGACACAAAAGATTGTTAGTAGCACCGAATACAATGTCATCTACATAAATTTGTACTACCAATAAATCTTTATCTTTTCTTTTCAAAAACAGGGTTTTATCAACATTTTCTCTAGAAAAATCATTTTCAATTAGAAATTTTCTTAATCTATCATACCAAGCTCTAGGTGCTTGTTTTAAACTATATAGTGCTTTGTATAGTTTAAAAACATGGTTTGGAAATTCATGATCTTCAAAACCTGGAGGTTGTTCTACATAAACTTCCTCATTTATAAAACCATTTAAAAATATACTTTTAACATCTATTTAAAATAAATTAATGTTCATATGACATGCAAATGCAAGTAATAGTCTAATTGCTTCCAATCTAGCAATAGGTGCAAAGGTTTCATCAAAATCTATTCCTTCTTCCTAATTATATCCTTTTGCAACTAATCTAATTTTATTTCTAATTACTATGCCATTTTCATCTAATTTATTTCTAAATACCCATTTAGATCCTATTACAGAATGACCTTTGGGTCTATCAACTAAGGACCATATATTATTCCTAGTAAATTGATTTAATTCCTCTTGCATAGCTAACATCCAATTACTATCTTTTTCAGCTTCTTCAATAGTTTTGGGTTCTATGTGAGACACAAATGCAAGATGATTATTGATGTTCCTCATTGATGATCTAATTCTTACTCCTTGAGATGGATCACCTATAATTAAATCCTTAGGATGACCATAAGCATATCTCCAATCTCTAGGTAGATCTATATTATTACGAGTAGTATCAATAACATCATCCTTAGGTAAGTCATCATCTTTAACTTCTTGTTCATGGTCTGAAGATACATCTATATTCAATTTTTCAATATCTCTTTCAAGTAAAATTGTATCTTCCTCATCATCAATCTTCTCATAACTTGACGCTAAAAATTTATCAAATACTACATGAATTGATTCTTATACAATTAAATATTTTTTGTTAAATACTCTATATGCTTTACTAGATGTTGAATAACCTAAAAATATTCCTTCATCAGATTTGGCATCAAATTTCCCAAGATTGTCCTTACCATTATTATGAATAAAACATCTACAACCAAATGCATAAAAATAACTAATGTTAGGTTTTATATTATGCCATAGTTCATAGGGAGTTTTCTTAAGAATTGGCCTAATTAAAGCTCTATTAAGGATGTAACATGCTGTGTTTATAGCTTCCGCCCAGAAGTACTTTGGGAGTTGGCTTTCACATAGCATGGTACGGGCCATATCTTCTAATGTTCTATTTTTTCTTTCTAAAACTCCATTTTGTCATGGTGTTCTAGGTGTAGAAAAATTATGATGAATGCCATTTTTAATACAGAAATTTTTAAATTGATGATTTTCAAATTCTGTGCCATGATTACTTCTAAGAGACACTATGGTGTTATTTTTCTCATTTGTGACTTTCTTTAAGAATTTCAGGAATATCGAGAAAGTCTCATCTTTGTGAGCTAAAAATAAAACCCAAGTATATCTAGAGTAATCATCTACTATTACAAGACCATATTTCTTTCCTTCTAGACTAGTGGTTCTAGTAGGTCCAAAAAGGTCCATATGAAGTAGTTCGAGTGGCCTAATAGTTGAAACAATATTCTTAGATTTGAAAGAATTTCTAGTTTGTTTTTCAAATTGACATGCATCATAAATTCTATTATTTTCAAAATCTAGTTTTGGAAGTCCTTTAACTAAATCTATTTTAATTAATTTTAAAATTAAGTGTGTGCTTGCATGACCTAATCTACGATGCCATAGACATCCAATCTCATTTACCTTAGCATTATCAGCAATTAAGCAATGGTTACCGGTAGACAAATTGTCTAGATCAATTAAGTATACATTGTCATTTCTATTTCCAATAAATATAATGCTATTGTCTATGGGATTAGAAACAGTGCAAATAGAAGCTTCAAAGGAAACTTTGAAACCTTTATCACATAATTGGCTAATGCTAATTAAATTATGCTTTAAACCAACAACATATAAAACATTTTCTATAAAAGTGGATGGAGTTATTTGAATTTTACGAAATCCCATAATTTGGCCTTTGCCATTATCTCCAAAAGTAACAACTCCTTCTCTTTTATCTTCAAGGGTGATGAATTAATCTTTGTCACCCGTCATATGTCTTGAGCAGCCACTATCAAGGTACCACTTTCGTTTTGATCTTTTGGCCGCAAGACACTCCCGTAAGATAATCAAATCTTATGTTTAGGTACCCAAGCCTTCTTGGGTCCTTCATGGTTAGTGGCAATAAAGATTGTTCCTTTTGGAACCCATATTTTCTTGCCTTTAATATTTAAATTCTTATTAGTTTTTCTAAAATTGCATGCATAAGATTTATATCCTTTTTTGTTGCAATGATAACATGAAATATCATTTTTCTTTACAAAGAAATTGTTGACATATTTTTGTTTCATGTGTGGTTTATATCCTAAACCAGCTTTATCAAATATAGCTCTTTGATTACTTAAAAGCAAATTTATTTTTTCTGAGCTATATGTAAATTTATCAACAATGTTCTTATGTTTATCAATTTCTTTCTTCAAATTAATATTTTCATTAGAAATTGATTCCTTTTCTTTTAAAATATTTTTATTTTTAGATTTTAGATTGTTAACTTCAAAAATTAGTTCATTTTTCTCTTTGAGAAGATTTAGGTTTTTAGTTTTTAAAGATTTGTTTTTCATTCTCAAAACCTTAAAATCACTAACTAATTCATTAAATGCAACATACAATTCATCAAATGTAAAATCATCATTAGGGGTTTCAGTACATACCTCATTTTTATCGTTTGCCATGAAGCATATGTTTGCAACCTCTTTTTGTTCTTCTTCAGATGAAGACTCTTCACTATCACTCCAAGTTGTAACATAGGCTTTCTTCTTCTTCTTGTAACCCTTCTTTAGTTGAGGACATTCAGATCGAAAATGTCCTAGCTTCTTACATTCATAACATGTCAAGGGTTCTTTTTCTTTATCCTTATCCCTTTCTTTTTCTCTTTCTCCTTCTTTTTTGATTCCTGATTTCCTTTTATGGAAGGGTCTCTTTCTTTGCATAAACTTTCTAAATTTCTTTGCAAGGAGAGATGTTTCATCATCTTCCTCTTCTTCCTCACTACTGCTTATTTTCTTTTCTGCAGCCTTAAGAGCAATGGTTCTTTTCTTTTTCACCTCTTCCTCTTGATGTTGTTTCATTGTCAATTCATGGGTTATCAAGGATCCAAGGAGCTCCTCCAAAGGTAGAATGTTTAAGTCTTTGGCTTCTTGGATTGCAGTTACTTTTTCTTCCCATGATCTTGAAAGAGATCTAAGAATTTTGTGCACCAATTCAGAGTTAGTATAAGTCTTACTAAGACTTTTTAAACCATTAACAATATCAGTGAATCTAGTGTACATGCATGTGATTGATTCAGTTTGTTCCACGCTAAACAATTCATATTTGTGCACTAGAATGTTAATTTTGGATTCTTTTACTTGGTTAGTACCCTCATGGGTAACTTCTAGTCTATCCCAAATTTCTTTGGCTGAAATGCAAGTAGATATTCTGTTGAATTTATTTGCATCCAAAGAACAATATAAAATATTCATGGCTTTTGCATTGAGCTGAATCATTTTCCTATCGTTCTCATTCCAATCCCTTTCGAGCTTAGGAACGATTGAACCATCTACAATGTGTGTGGGTGTACTAGGTCCATTTGTAATGACACTTCACAATTCATAATCTAAAGCTTGAATAAAAATCCTCATTCTTGCTTTCCAATATGAATAATTAGAGCCATTAAACAAAGGTGGCCTATTAGTGGATTGACCTTCAGCAAAAGATAATCCAGCTTGTGTTGCCATTTGGATCTTTAACTCTTGATCATTAGATCAAATAAAAATGAGCACAAGCTCTGATACCAATTGGCCCAGATGGCAACCCAAGAGGGGGGGTGAATTGGGTTCTTTAAAAATTTAACACTTAATACTTAAAACCAAATTTCACAAGGATTAAGTATACTAGTGAAGTGATGCAATAATTCAAAGCGCAATGAGAGAGAGATAGAGACAAAAGCACGACAAACACACAAAGATTTATAGTGGTTCGGTGTATCCCACACCTACGTCCACTCCCAAGCAACTCTTGGGTCCACAATATAATCCACTGATTACAGTTGAGTTGTTTTACAAGCTCACAACCCTAACTTGTTGTTTTATATGGGGTCACAACGAACCCAACCGGTTTTCATGGGTTCACCAGCACAAAACTCAAACCCAAGCTAAACTAGCTTGTTCCCGAGGTAAACTACCTCAACTAATTCAATCCCCCTGATTGAATTAGTAAACACCAAATTAATTTAATGTTTACAATAATGGAAATCTTCTTAAATGAGCAAATAAGCAATATAAATAAATAAAGATAAGAAAAGCCTGATTGAAGCCAAGTGGATTTGAGCTTTTCTTCTTTTCTTCTTTTCCTTTTCTCTTTTGAATGGTTGAATCAAGCTTCAGCTCTGATTCTTGACCGAGATCTGTTGGAGAGAACTTTGAGGAAATGGAGCTTTTGCTCTTCTTCTCTAGAACTTTGGAAATCCTTCGATTTTGAACATTGAGGGCTTTGGATTTCTCTTGAATCTCTCTTTAGATGATAGACAGGGACTCAAAGATTTCTTTTTAAAATTTCTCTCTTTTTTACTGAGTATTTTTCTCGATTTTTCTTGATTTTTCTCGATATTTTTTGTTCTTCTTTTCAAACGGACGAATCCCCTTTTTATAGAGTCTTAATATGAGATTAGGTAAGAAAATATCCGTTACAAAGTACCTTAGATGCTTTTCCATGCAAAGAAATGTATCCGTTGAGAGTTAGGTAAGAAAATATATCCGTTAGAATCCGATCTGGCACTTTTGAAAATCGTCTTTGACAGGTTGGAGTTGACTCCAACTTTTCATGTGTCGGCTTCAGATCGTGTTTCCATAAATAGAAAAAATCGATTTGATGTGGAGTCGGCTCCGACATTGCAAAGTGTCGACTCCCCGCTGACTGGAGTCGGCTCTTGATTTCTAAAGTGTTGGCTCCAAGAATTCCTCCGAAAACACAGTCTCTGTAACTCAGGTTAGATTCGGCTCCCAAAATCCATGTGTCGGCTCCGGCTTCTGAAGCAGAAAATAGTTTCTCTGTATCTTAGGTTGGAGTCGGCTTTACCTTTTCATGTGTCGGCTCCGAAACCTTAGGTGTCGGCTCTGAAACTCTAGGTGTCGACTCCAAACCGTGCCGAAAATATAGAACTGTTCTAGTACACTCTAGAGTCGGCTCCAATAGTTCTAGGTGTCGGCTCTAAGTTCTAAACTTAAATAAATTCCATTGAAACTCAGTTCAAAACTGATTTCTAAGTGCCATTTGAATAAATAACCAATCTTAATTCCTGAAACACTTATCAAATCTATCAGAAACACAATGAATATACTCATGGCTTTTGTTAATCATCAAAATCAATAATTGGGTAAATAATTTCTCGATAATTTTTTCAACAAGAGGATTTAGAGGAGATTATAAATAAGAGACAAGGGACCGTTTCAAAAACAATGAAAAGGGAGAGAACACAAGAGAGAAAAGAAAAAAAAATAGTGTTTAAATTTGAAAACCCCTTTTGTTTGAAACTGAGTTTAGAGAAATCCAAAAGTATTCGAAAGCCAAATTTGAAAAATTTTTATCAAACCAAAAGGAAAATAAAAGAGCCCTAGTTCTTTAAAAGCCTCTACATCAACGATTCTTCTAAAGCTTCAATCCCAACTTGAGAAAGATCATCTCAGAGGAAAAGAAGAAAAGCCCAACTTCAGAAGAAGAAAAGAAGAAAAGCTCAACTTCAGAAATCTTCTAATCATGCTCTTCTACTTCTATATTAATTATATTGTCTTATTTGCTCATTTGAGGAGCTTTATTTCTGTTGTAATTATTTCTCTATTATTCTTATTTATTGATTCAATTAGGGGAGGCAGTTTGGCCTTGTTCAAGCTAGAAAGCTTGTGATAAATTTTGTGCTAGTGATCCTATAAAAACTGGATGGGTTCGTTGTGATCCCATTATAAAATAACAAGTTTGAGTTGTGAGCTTATAAAATAACTCCATTGTAATTAGGGTGATTATAGTGTGGGCCCAAGAGTTTCTTGGAAGTGGATGTAGGTGTAGCTAACACCGAACCACTATAAATTTTTTATGTTTATCGTGCTTGTCTCTCTTTCTCTCTACTCTATCTTTATACTCTGCTTTATATTCTTAGTACCATACTCATAGTATATATCCTTGTGCACGATCACTTTGAGAAATTATTTTTAAGTGTTGAAATTTGTAAGAATCCAATTCACCACCCCCTCTTAGGTTTTCATCTGGGCCAACAATTGGTATCAGAGCTTATGCTCATCATTTCTTGATCTAACAATCAAGAGCTAAAGATCCAAATGACAGCTCAAGCTGGTTCTTCTTTTTCTAAGGGACAATCCATAAATCGTCCACCGTTATTTAATGGTACTAACTACTCATATTGAAAAGCTAGAATGAGGATATTCATTCAAGCTTTGGACTATGATTTATCGAGTGTCATTATCAATGGTCCTAGCACTCTCACACACTTGGTAGATGGATCCATTGTTTCTAAGTCCGAAAGGGATTGAAAAGAGAATGATAGAAAAATGACCCAGCTCAATGTCAATGCGATGAATATCTTATACTGCTCCTTAGATGCTAATGAATTTAATAAAATATCTACTTGTATCTCAGCCAAGGAGATATGGGATCGGTTGAAAGTTATCCATGAGGGTACTAACCAGGTTAAAGAGTCTAAGATTAACATTCTTGTGCATAAATATGAACTCTTTAACATTGATCAAAATGAGTCCATCACTTGTATATATACTAGATTTACTGATATAGTGAATGAATTAAAAAGTCTTGGAAAGACCTATACTTACTTTGAGCTTGTTCAAAAAATTATTAGGTCCCTTCCAAGAGCATAGGAAGCAAAAGTGACAGCAATCCAAGAAGCCAAATATCTTAATAGTTTACCTTTAAAGGAGGTCCTTGGATCACTCATGACCCATGAACTCACGATGAAGCAACATCTGAAGGAAGATGTGAAGAACAAAAGGACTATCATACTAAAAGATGCTGAAAAGAAGAAGAGCAGCAGTAAAAAAATTAAAGACGACGATGACACCGCTCTCCTTGCAAGAAAGTTCAATAAATTCATGCAAATAAGGAGGCATTTTCACAAAAGAAAACTTGGTGTCAAAATAGAAGGAGATAAGGAGAAAGAAAAGAAGAAAGGAAAAGATTTCGTAATTTGCTGTGAGTGCAAGAAGCTCGGACATTATAAATCTGAATGTTCTCAACTCAAAAAGGATATAGAAATAAAAAGAAAGTGTATATTACAACTTGAAGTGACAGTAAAAAATCTTCATCCGAAGATGAACAACAAGAAGTTGCTAACATATGTCTTATGACCAATGAAGAAAAGGTATGTTCTAAAAGTCCTACTTATGATTTCACTTTTGATGAAATTTATGATTCTTTCAATGAATTTCTTAGTGATTTTAAAGTTTTGAGAACAAAGAACAAAGTTTTGAAAACTAAAAATCAAAGTCTTCTTAAAAAGAAAGATGAATTTAGCATTGAGTTTGAAAAGCTAAAATCTGAAAAGTAAAATTTAGAAAAAGAGAAAAATATGATTTCTGCTAAAAATCAAAATTTAAAAAATAAAGTTAAAAAATATAAGAATATTGTTGATAAATTTACTTATAGCTCGAAAAGACTTAACTTACTTTTGAATAATCAAAGAGCTATTTTTGATAAAGTCAGCTTGGGTTACAAACCACATAAGAAATAACAACTAGTAATTAATTTCTTTGTTAAGAAATCAATTGCCGATGATATTTTTTTATTTTTGTTGTGATAAGAAATGTCATAAATCCTATATTTGTAATCATAAGAAATCTCATATAAATGTTGGTTATAAAGGTAAAATGATTTGGATTCCAAAAGAAACTATATTTTCTGCTACTAACCATGAAGGACCCAAGAAAGCTTAGGTACCTAAACATAAGATGTGATTATCATGTAGGTGTGTCTAGCAGCCAAAAGATTAAAAAAATAGTATCTTGATAGCGGTTGCTCAAGATACATGACGGATGATAAAGATCAATTTATCACCCTTGAAGCCAAAAGAGGTGGAGTGGTGACCTTTGGAAATAATGGTCAAGGTCACATTATGGGTATTGATAAAATTCATATCACTCCATGCACTTTAATTGAAAATGTTCTATATGTTGATGGCTTAAAATATAATTTGATTAGCATTAGCCAACTATACAATAAAGGTTTCAAAGTATCCTTTAAAGCATATATCTGCACAGTATCTAATCCCATTGACAATAGCATATATTATTTTTGTTGGAAATAGAAATGACAATGTACACTTAATTGACTTGGATAATTTATTTATAAGTAACCATTGCCTAATTGCTGATAATGCTAAGATAAATGATATTGGATGACTATGGCATCGTAGATTAGGTCATGCAAGCATACACTTGATTTCAAAATTGCTTATAATGGATTTGGTTAAAGACCTTCCAAAATTGGATTTTGAAAACAATAGAGTTTGTGATGCATGTCAATTTGAAAAACAAACTAGGAATTTTTTAAATTCAAAAATATTGTTTCAACTTCTAGGCCACTCGAGCTGCTACACATGGACCTTTTTGGACATACTAGAACCACAAATCTAGAAGAAAAGAAATATAGTCTTGTGATAGTAGATGATTACTTTAAATTCACTTAGGAACTATTTTTAGCTCACAAAGATGAGACATACTTAATTTTTCTCAAATTCTTCAAGAAAGTCACAAATAAGAAAAATACTACCATAGTGTCTCTTAGAAGTGATCATGGGACTGAATTTAAAAATTATTTATTTAAAAATTTTTGCATTAAAAATGGCATCCATCATAATTTTTCAGCACCTAGCATATCTCAACAAAATGGGATGGTAGAAAGAAAAAATAGGACTCTAGAGGACATGGCCTGTACCATGCTATATGAAAGCCAACTCTCAAAATATTTCTGAATGAAAGCTATAAACACAGCATGTTACATCCTAAATAGAGCCTTGATTAGATCAATTCTTAAGAAAATACCCTATGAAATATGGCATGATAGAAAACCCAATATTAGCTATTTTCTTGCATTTGGTTGTAGATGTTTCATTCACAACAATGGCAAGGACAATCTAGGAATGTTTGATGCCAAGTCATATAAAGGCATATTCTTAGGATATTCTATATCTAGCAAGGCATATAGAGTATTCAATAAGAAGTATTTGATTATAGAAGAGTCAATTCATGTAGTGTTTGATGAGTCTTTAGCATCAAGTTCTGAAAAAAAATGATGAGAAAGATACTAATATCCTTGAAGAGATTTTGAAAAATTGAATGTTGATGTATCTTCAGATCATGAATCTGAAGCTAAGGATGATGACTCATCTAAGGATAATGATGTTGATACTACTCGTAATAATACAAATCTACCTAGAGATTGGAGATATGCTTATGGTCATCCAAAGGATCTAATCATAGGTTATCCATCTCAAGGTGTAAGAACTAGATCATTCATAAGAAATATCAACAATCATCTTACATTTATGTCTCGTATAGAGTCCAAAACAATTGAGGAAGCTGAAAAGGCTAGTTATTGGATGTTAGCTATGCAAGAAGAATTGAATCAGTTCACTAGGAATAAGGTATGGACCTTAATTGATAGACCTATAGATTATCCGGTTATAGGATCCAAATGGTTATTTAGAAATAAGTTAGATAAAGATGGTACTATTGTTAGAAATAAGGCTAGACTAGTTGTAAAGGGATATAATCAAAAAAAAGGAATCAATTTTGATGAAACCATTGTGTTTGTTGCTAGATTAGAAGCCATAAGGTTATTACTTGCATTTGCATGTTGTATGAACATTAACTTATTTTAGATGGATGTAAAAAGTATATTTTTGAATGGTTTTATAAATAAAAAAGTTTATATTGAATAACCACCTGGTTTTGAAGATCATAAATTTTTAAATCATGTTTTTAAACTACACAAATCACTTTATGGTTTAAAGCAGGCACCTAGAGCTTGGTATGATAGACTTAGTAAATTTCTGATTGAAAATGATTTTTCTAGAGGTAATGTTGACAAAGCCCTATTTTTTAAAAGAAAAGAAAATGATTTATTAGTAGTATAGATTTATGTTGATGATATAGTATTTGGTGCTACTAACAATTTTCTTTGTCAAGATTTTACTAAGCTAATGCAGGGAGAATTTGAAATGAGCATGATGGAAAAACTGAATTTCTTTCTTGGACTTCAAATCAAACAAGAAAGAGAGAATTTTTACTAACCAAACAAAATACACGAAGAAAATTCTTAAGAAGTTTGGAATGAAAATTATCAAACCTCTTGGCATACCAATGAGTCCTTCACGCAAACTCAACAAGGATGAAGATGGTAAGAAAGTAGATTAAAAGCTTTATAGAGGTATGATTGGTTTTCTACTTAATTTAACAACTAGTAGATCTGATATTATGTTTGTTGTATGTTTATGTGCTAGATATCAATTTGAAATCTTACTTAATTGTTGTAAAAAGAATTTTTAGATATCTAAGTGAAACAAAAATGTATGATTATAATATTCTAAAAACTCACTGTTGGCCCAGATGACAACCCAAGAGGGGGGGGTGAATTGGGTTCTTTAAAAATTAGCCTTTTAAATTATTTAGCTTGAGATGAATGAAGGCAAATGCAAAGTAAATATAAATTGCAGTGAATAAAACAGAGATAGAGAAAGAGACAATAGAACACGGCAAACACAAAAGATTTTATAGTGGTTCGGTGTATCCAACACCTACGTCCACTCCCAAGATTCACTTGGGTCCACACTATAATCACCCTAGATTACAACAGAGTTGTTTTACAAGCTCACAACTCAAACTTGTTATTTTCCCGGGCACACAACGAACCCAGCTGGTTTTCAAGGGCTCACCAGCACAAAAACCCTAAACCCAAGCTTAACCAAGCTTGAACTGAGGTAAGACTACCTCCTCTAGTTCAATCCCCCAGATTGAGCTAGACACAAAGAATAGAAATATTGTTTGTTTAGTTACAAGGCTCCTTAATGAGCAGATAAACAAATGTAAGAATAGAGTTTAGATAAGCCTGATTTGCAGTTGGTTGGCTTTGAGCTTTTCTTCTTTTCTTCAACTCCTTTGAAGTGTAGAACCAGGCCTCAGCTTGGATTCTTCACGGAATATGTGTTGGAGTTGATTTGGGCTTTTCCTCTTTTCTTTGAGTGATGGAAATCTCTTGAGATGCTCTTGAATAGCACTTGGATTTTCTTCTAAAGCTTCCTTGGATTTGAGCTTGAACACAGAAGGAACTTCCTTTGATTTCACACTCTTTCTTTCACTCTATTTTGAATCACGGATTTTTTTCAACTGAAGCTCTGTTTTTCCGATTTTTCTCTTCTTTTTCTTTGAAATAAATATCTCTCTCTTCTTCTCTTTGATTTGAAAACGGCTTCTCTATTTATAGATTCTGCAAGAATATAGCCGTTAAGACAAAGAAAAATAGCCGTTAATCAAAAATCTTACCGTTGACGCTAAGTTGGCATCCGAAAAAATCTCGCCCAGATTTGCTGGAGTCGACTCATGCTTTTCCGAGTCGGCTCGAGGTCGTGATACCAAAAATAGAAATGTTTAGAAAGTCAAAGGGTCGACTCACCAAAAGTAAATGTCGACTCCTGAAAGTCGGGGGTCGACTCATGAAAAGTTGGGGTCGACTCGCGAAGTGCTCAGAAAAAACACTTCTGGTGTCTGAGCGGAGTCGACTCGCACAGTCATGGAGTCGGCTCGACAAAATCGGGGGTCGACTCATGAAATTATGTGGGTCGACTCGAGACAGATAGACATTTCTGTTCTCTGAGGGGAGTCGACTCTGAAACTCAAGAGTCGGCTCCGGAACGTATCAAAAATCAGAAAGTTTTCTGATTGACTTTAAAATCGTTCCAGATTCATTTTAAATCATTGTTTTGACTTGAATTCAATAAAATTGACATTAAGAATTAATTCAAGAAGTATTCCAAAAACTCATTGATTAATCTATGAATTATAAAATTTCTTTTTGAAAGCTTAAACATTGAGCTTAAAGTTACTTTCAAAATGATTAATGTCAAACTTTAACATTCTCATTGATTGTTCAAAATAAATTCATTGCACATGTAAATAAACTCATTACATCTTTTACATACTCATGGCTTTTGGTAATCATCAAAATCAAAAGGATTGGGGCATATAATTTTTCAATAATCTTCAACAATCTCCCCCTTTTTGATGATGACAAAAACATTGAGTTTATGCATGATTGATTTGTGAATTTATTTTGATTTCATAGATAGGCTTAGGCTCCCCCTGAATGAGGTAGCTCCCCCTATGAAACTTAATCATTCAATTAATTATCTCATTGATTAATTTGATTTTCTCATATGCATATTCAATCATAAAACTATAAAACTCTCCCCCTTTTTTGTTATCAACAAAAAGGTAGAGAAGCATAAACATTCATTCATTCGTTGATAGAAAGAAATACATTGAGTAAACAAAATTGACATTTCATTTCATCAAAGAGTCTAATACATCAAAGTGTCTAATACATTGATATCAAAATGTAAAACATTACAATAATTTCAATACATAGCAAGGATTGAGTATCTAATACATTAGAAATGAGTTCTAACAATCCTAGTCAAATGATCAATTATATTCTTCATTCCATCTGATTGGATTTTTACATAGTCTTTTAGCCTCTCATCTACAAAGGTGCAAGCAGTCAAAATTTTTCTTGAAGCTCCGCATTGCACTTAGAGTAGGTTTTGCCATCTCCGCAATATCTTTAAGTTCTTCAAAAATGTTCTTGAGATCTCCACTTAAAGACTTTGACGAAGTGCTGAGAGTAGACTCAATTTTAGTGATTCTGTCATCCAAAGAATATAGAGTCTCCTTTAGGTTCATGAACTTATATTCAAACTCTGACTTTAATTTTCTGACTGATCATCCAAAAGTCCTTTGAGTTGCTTTAATTGTAGATCTGAGAAGCCAGCAGAAGAGGATGAAGCTTGATCAAATAACTGAGCAGGGTAGGAGCAGGTGCAGAGTAGGAGGGCTCGGAGGTGCAGGTGAAGAGTGTCTAACTGATGGACCTGGTGCCTCAACATCCGTAGCTCTCTCTTCTACTAATCCTTTCCTCTCCCATATTCCATTTCTCTTATAAAACCCATCCTATGAATGGTGGCCAAGCTGTAAAAGTCTGTATGTCTCAGGTTCCTCATTGGCTCACTATCAGAAATAACAATTCCTTGACTCTGGAAGATCTTGGTGAGGATCATACCATAGGGCAGCTAGATTTTTTTTCCTCCACAGTCAGCAATATACCAAAGAATCATACTGGGAAGGTTGATTGGTTTGCCCGTAACAATAGCATCCATCACAAAAATGTCCCTTTCAGATACATAATCAAATCTTCCTATTTTGGGAAAAAGAATCCTACTGCATATGTTATGAAGCAATCTTAGTTCTAAGGGATAATTGGTTGGCAAAAACCTCCTCAAAACCGACAACTTCTCGGTTAAGTAATCTAGCAAGAGCAGGGCTTCGGTCTTCAGAAGAAAATGTGGCAGTTCCTGATAAGGGTAGATCCAATAGTCTTGACAGAAGCTCTACAGTCACTGAGATCCTATTTCCTCTCACAGTGCTTATGAGACCATGATCTCCTCTAGACAGTTCTTATAAAACTTTTACAAGAGAGGGATAGTAGGGCAATCCAGGGACAGATCTTCTCCCATCCCATTTCTATCAATTGTCCCCAATAAAAATCCCTCTGCTCAAAAATTCAAAATCCACTTTTCTACCCGTGGTAATGATTCTATCTGCTAATCTATCTACCTGAGAAGTAGTAGCAGCTGGAGAAGCATTGGGGTTGAAGATGATGAAGTGAATCCGTGCTTGGAGAAGGCTCACGCACCGGACGCCTCACCGTCTTCCTCACGGCTCTCTTCCTCTTCACACCGGCCGCAGCAAGATTGGAACCTCGAGTTTTGGGTGCCATTGGTCGATTGGAAGGATTAATCAGTGATTTTGGGAATTTGGAAGGTCTGGAGATATTTGGAGAGAGTATTTTGAGAGATTGAAAGTTTGAAATGAACGGCGAGTCGACTCTGCCCTAGATAAATCAACCTGGGACCACTTCGAGTCGGCTCGCGCAAAGCAAGGGGTCGACTCCGGACAGTCACAGAAAACCATCCCGAAGTGGAGTCGACTCGCGAGAAGGGGTCGACCCGAGAGTTTCAGTCGAAACCAGGAGTCGACTCCGATACGCACCGAGTCGGCTCCGAGACCATTTCAGAGCAAAAACATGAAATTTCTGAAATGTGTCCGGAATTTGATCATTAAAATTGATAAAATAATCATTGATATGAATGATCAATTAGATATGAATTCTAGATAAGATTTCCTTAAAGATCAAGGATTTGAAAGAATCTTAGATAAATTTCCTTAGGGGTTTCAAATTCATTCTAATGGATCACAAATCCCTAACTCTCCTCTAAGATAACAGAATCTTTCTTCACTTAAAGGTTTTGTAAATATGTCTGCTAATTGTTCTTCAGTGTTAACATAATCAAGACATATTTCATTATTTGCTACATGTTCTCTTATAAAATGATATCTAATTTCTATGTGTTTGGTTCTTGAATGTTGAATTGGATTTTTGTTAGATTAATTGCACTTGTGTTATCACATCTTATAGGTGTTTTATCAAGTGTGATACCATAGTCTTCAAGTTGTCGCTTAATCCATAGGATTTGAGCACAGCAACTTCCAGCTGCTACATATTCAGCTTCAGTAGTTGATAATGCAACTGAATTTTGCTTTTTGCTAAACCATGAGATTAAGTTACTTCCTAAGAATTGGCATGCACCACTTGTGCTTTTTCTATCTAACTTACATCCAGCATAATCAGAATCAGTGTATGCAATCAGATTTAATGTGGAGTCTCTAGAATACCATAAACCTACATTTTTTGTTCCACTTACATATCTTAGTATTCTTTTAACAGCAATTAAATGTGATTCTTTAGGTTCAGACTGAAATCTAGCACATAAGCAAACAGCAAACATTATATCTGGTCTACTTGCAGTTAAGTAAAGTAGGGATCCGATTATACCTCGATAATATTTTTGATCAACCTTCTTACCTTCTTCATCTTTGTCCAGCTTGCATGAAGGACTCATTGGTGTTCCGAGGGGTTTAATTGATTCCATACCAAACTTCTTTAGGATTTCTCTTGTGTATTTTGTTTGGTTGATAAAGATTCCCTCTTTGCTTTGTTTGATTTGGAGTCCAAGGAAGAAGTTGAGTTCTCCCATCATGCTCATTTCAAATTCTCCCTGCATCAACTTAGCAAACTCTTGACATAGAGTATTGTTAGTAGCACCAAAATAATATCATCAACATATATTTGAACTACTAATAAATCTTTACCTTTTCTTTTCAAAAACAAAGTTTTATCAACATTTCCTCTTATAAAATCATTTTCAATTAAGAATTTACTTAATCTATCATACCAAGCTCTAGGTGCTTGTTTCAAACCATATAATGCTTTGTGCAATTTAAAAACGTGATTTGAAAATTCGTGATCTTCAAAACCTGGTGGTTGTTCTACATATACTTCTTCATTTATAAATCCATTTAAAAAAGCACTTTTTACATCCATTTGAAATAAGTTAAAATTCATATGACATGCAAATGCAAGTAATAGTCTAATGGCTTCTAATCTAGCTACTGGTGCAAAGGTTTCATCAAAATCAATACCTTCTTCTTGATTATATCCTTTTGCAACTAATCTAGCTTTGTTTCTAATTACTATGCCATTTTCATCTAGTTTATTTCTATATATCCATTTTGATCCTATAACAGAATGATTTTTAGGTCTTTCAACTAAGTCCATACATTATTTCTGTGAATTGATTTAATTCTTCTTGCATTGCTAACATCCAATTATTATCTTTTTCAGCTTCTTCAATAGTTTTAGGTTCAATTTGTGATACAAATGCAAGATGATTACTAATATTTCTCATAGATGATCTAGTTCTTATTCCTTGAGATGGATCACCTATAATCAATTCCTTAGGGTGACTATAAGCATATCTCCAATCCCTAGGTAGATCTACATCATTATGATTAGCGTTAGTATCATCATCCTTAGGTGAATCATTATCTTTAGCGTCTTGATCTTGATCTAAAGATACATCAATATTTAATTTTTCAAGATCTTTTTCAATTATGTTTGTATCTTCTTCATCATCAAATTTTTCAGAACGAGTTGCTAAAGATTCATCAAAAACTACATGAATTGATTCTTCAACAACTAAAGTTTTCTTGTTAAATACTCTATATGCTTTACTAGTTATTGAGTATCCTAAGAATATTCCTTCATCAGATTTAGCATCAAATTTGCCTAAATTATTTTTACCATTATTGTGAACAAAACATTTACAACCAAATGCATGAAAATATTTTATATTGGGTTTTCTATCATGCCATAATTCATAAGGTGTTTTCTTTAAAATAGGTCTTATTAAAGCTCTATTTAAGATGTAACATGCTGTGTTAATAGCTTCCGCCCAAAAGTATTTCGGGAGTTTACTTTCACATAGCATGGTACGGGCCATGTCTTCTAGAGTCCTATTTTTTCTTTCAACTACTCCATTTTGTTGTGGGGTCCTAGGTGCAGAAAATTATGATTAATACCATTTTCATTGCAAAAACTTTCAAATAAGTGATTTTCAAATTCAGTTCCATGATCACTTCTTAGAGACACTATGGTAGTGTTTTTCTCATTTGTTACTTTCTTGAAGAATTTCATGAATATCGAGAAAGTCTCATCTTTGTGAGCTAAAAACATTACCCAAGTGAATCTAGAGTAATCATCTACTATCACAAGACCATATTTCTTTCCTCCTAGACTTGTGGTTCTAGTTGGTCCAAAAAGGTCCATGTGAAGTAGCTCTAATGGCCTAGAAGTTGAAACAATATTTTTAGATTTGAAAGAACTTCTCGTTTGTTTTCCAAACTGACATGCATCACATATTTTGTTATTTTCAAAATCTAATTTAGGTAAACCTTTTACTAAATCCATTTTAATTAGTTTTGAAATAGGTGTGTGCTTGCGTGACCTAATCTTCGATGCCACAACCAACCAATCTCATTCATATTAGCATTATTAGCAACTAAGCAATGATTATTAGTAGACAATTTGTCTAAATCAATCATGTATACATTGCCATTTCTATTTCCAATAAAAACAATGCTATTATCAATGGGATTAGCTACAGTGCATAAAGAAGATTCAAATGAAACTTTAAAACCTTTGTCACATAATTGACTTATACTAATTAAGTTATGCTTTAAACCATCAACATAAAGTACATTTCAATATATGTGGAGGGAGTTATTTGAATGTTACCAAACCCCAAGATTTGGCCTTTGCCATTGTCGCCAAATGTAACAACTCCTCCTTTCTTTTCTTCAAGGGTGATGAATTCTTCTTTGTCACCCGTCATATGTCTTGAGCAGCCACTATCAAGATACCACTTTCTCTTTGATCTCTTGGCCACAAGACATTCCTGCAATGAAATCAAACTTTATGTTTAGGTACCCAAGCTTTCTTGGGTCCTTCATGGTTAGTAGCAACAAATATTGTTCCTTTCGGAACCCATATTTTCTTTCCTTTAATATTTAAGTTTTTATTAGGTTTTAGAATTTTACATTCATAAGATTTATGTCCTTTTTGATTACATTTAAAGCATGTAAATTACTTTGGCCAGCACTTACAAAAATATTTTTAAGTGATTTTTGTTTTCTTAAAGTGTTATATCCTAATCCGGCTTTGTCAAAAACTGCTTTTTGACTATTTAATAACATGTCTAATTTAGTTGAACTTAATGTAAACTTATCAACTATGTTTTTATGTTTTTCAACCTCATTCTTTAGTTTATCTTTTTCATTTGAGATTGATTCCTTTTCATTCATTAAAATTTCATTTTCAGATTTAAGTTTCTTAATTTCATTGTTAAGATTTTCCTTTTCTTGAATGAAAGTTAAGTTTTCATTTTTCAAAATTTTGTATTTCTTTTTCAAAACTTTGAAATCCCCAACAAGTTCATTAAAGCATCAAAAAGTTCATCAAAGCAAATTCATCGCAAGGGTTGTCGGAACTTACCTCATCGTTGTCGTCCGCCATAAAGCATACGTTTGCGACTTCCTTTTGTTCTTCTTCTTCGGAAGAAGATTCCTCGCTGTCACTCCAAGTCGCCATATAAGCCTTCTTTTTCTTTTTGTAGGCTTTCTTCAATCTAGGACATTCATTCCTAAAGTGCCCCGGTTTATTACATTCATAGCAAGTCAAGGGGTCTTTCTCTTTTTCTTTGTCCTTGTCCTTATTTTTATCCTTTTCTCCTTCCCACTTAGCTCCAAATTTTTTCTTGTGGAAGGGTTTCTTTCTCCTCATAAATCTTTAAATTTCTTTGCTAAGAGAGCAGTCTCTTCATCATTATCATCATCATCATCACTGCTGCTCTCTTCTTCTTTTGCAGCTTTGAGGGCAATACTTTCTTTTTCTTTGTGTCCTCCTCAACATGCTGCCTCATAGTCAGCTCATGGGTCATAAGAGATCCTAGAAGCTCCTCTAAGGGTAAAGTGTTGAGGTCCTTAGCTTCTTGGATTGCAGTCATTTTTGCTTCCCATGATCTTGGTAATGACCTAAGAATTTTTCGAACAAGTTCAGAGTTAGTATATGTCTTACCAAGACTTTTCAAACCATTTACAATATCTGTGAATCTAGTGTACATGCATGCAATGGTTTCAGATTGTTCCATGCTAAATAATTCATATTTATGAACAAGAATATTAATTTTAGATTCTTTTACTTGATTGGTACCCTCATGGGTAACCTCTAGTCTATCCCAAATCTCCTTTGCGGAATTACATGTGGAGATTCTATTGAATTCATTAGCATCTAAGGAGCAATATAAACATTCATGGCCTTAGCATTAAGCTGTGCCATTTTCCTATCATTATCATTCCAGTCCCTTTCGGGCTTAGGAACAATAGTGCCATCTATAACATGTGTGGGTGTACTAGGTCCATTGATTATAACACCCCATAGCTCATAATCAGAAGCTTGAATGAATATCCTCATTCTAGCTTTCCAATAAGAATAATTTGAGCCATTAAAAAGTGGAGGTCTATTCGTAGAATGACCTTCAGCAAAAGAACCAACTTGTGTTGCCATTTGGAACTTTAGCTCTTGATCGTGTGATCAAAATCTAATGAGCACTAGCTCTGATACCAATTGTTGGCCCAGATGACAACCCAAGAGGGGGGGGTGAATTGGGTTCTTTAAAAATTAGCCTTTTAAATTATTTAGCTTGAGATGAATGAAGGCAAATGCAAAGTAAATATAAATTGCAGTGAATAAAACAGAGATAGAGAAAGAGACAATAGAACACGGCAAACACAAAAGATTTTATAGTGGTTCGGTGTATCCAACACCTACGTCCACTCCCAAGATTCACTTGGGTCCACACTATAATCACCCTAGATTACAGCAGAGTTGTTTTACAAGCTCACAACTCAAACTTGTTGTTTTCCCGGGCGCACAACGAACCCAGCTGGTTTTCAAGGGCTCACCAGCACAAAAACCCTAACCCAAGCTTAACCAAGCTTGAACTGAGGTAAGACTACCTCCTCTAGTTCAATCCCCCAGATTGAGCTAGACACAAAGAATAGAAATATTGTTTGTTTAGTTACAAGGCTCCTTAATGAGCAGATAAACAAATGTAAGAATAGAGTTTAGATAAGCCTGATTTGCAGTTGGTTGGCTTTGAGCTTTTCTTCTTTTCTTCAACTCCTTTGAAGTGTAGAACCAGGCCTCAGCTTGGATTCTTCACGGAATATGTGTTGGAGTTGATTTGGGCTTTTTCTCTTTTCTTTGAGTGTTGAAAATCTCTTGAGATGCTCTTGAATAGCACTTGGATTTTCTTCTGAAGCTTCCTTGGATTTGAGCTTGAACACAGAAGGAACTTCCTTTGATTTCACACTCTTTCTTTCACTCTATTTTGAATCACGGATTTTTTCAACTGAAGCTCTGTTTTTCCGATTTTTCTCTTCTTTTTCTTTGAAATAAATATCTCTCTTCTTCTCTTTGATTTGAAAACGGCTTCTCTATTTATAGATTCTGCAAGAATATAGCCGTTAGAGACAAAGAAAAATAGCCGTTAATCAAAAATCTTACCGTTGAGCTGAGTTGGCATCCGTAAAAATCTCGCCCAGATTTGCTGGAGTCGACTCATGCTTTTCCCGAGTCGGCTCGAGGTCGTGATACCAAAAATAGAAATGTTTAGAAAGTCAAAGGGTCGACTCACCAAAAGTAAAGTGTCGACTCCTGAAAGTCGGGGGTCGACTCATGAAAAGTTGGGGTCGACTCGCGAAGTGCTCAGAAAAACACACCTCTGGTGTCTGAGCGGAGTCGACTCGCACAGTCATGGAGTCGGCTCGACAAAATCGGGGGTCGACTCGTGAAATTACGTGGGTCGACTCGAGACAGATAGACATTTCTGTTCTCTGAGGGGAGTCGACTCTGAAACTCAAGAGTCGGCTCCGGAACGTATCAAAAATCAGAAAGTTTTCTGATTGACTTTAAAATCGTTCCAGATTCATTTTAAATCATTGTTTTGACTTGAATTCAATAAAATTGACATTAAGAATTAATTCAAGAAGTATTCCAAAAACTCATTGATTAATCTATGAATTATAAAATTTCTTTTTGAAAGCTTAAACATTGAGCTTAAAGTTACTTTCAAAATGATTAATGTCAAACTTTAACATTCTCATTGATTGTTCAAAATAAATTCATTGCACATGTAAATAAACTCATTACATCTTTTAACATACTCATGGCTTTTGGTAATCATCAAAATCAAAAGGATTGGGGTATATAATTTTCAATAATCTTTCAACACTCACCATTTGATTTGATTGCATATTCTGATTTTGATTTTGCTGGTTGCAAACTAGATAGGAAAAGCACGAGTGGTGCATGCCAATTCTTAAGCAGTAACTTAATCTCTCAGTTTAGCAAAAAGCAAAATTTAGTTGCATTATCAACTGCTGAAGCTGAATATATTGCAGGTAAAAGTTGTTGTGCTCAAATCTTTTAGATTAAGCGATAATTTGAGGATTATGGCATCACACTTAATAGGATTTCCATAAGTTGTAACAATACTAGTGCAATAAACCTCACTAAAACCTAATTCAGCACTCTAGAACTAAACATATAGAAGTTAGACACTATTTTATTAAAAATATGTTGCTAACAATGATGTTTGTCTTGATTATGTATGTACTGAAGATCAATTAGCTGATATATTTACAAAATCCTTGAGTGAAGAGAGATTTTATTATCTTAGAGGAGAATTAGGTGTTTGTGATCCATTAGAATAGATTTGAAACCCCTAAGATTAATTATCTAGATTTCAATCCATTTTCTTGAAAACTTTCTTATGTTTCTAAGAAAAATCATTTAGATGTTTGAATCCTGTGATCCCCCATGTTTTAAGAAAAATTTATCTAGAGATTTATGCTTGGCTTAATAAGTTTTAGATATTTGAAACTCTTATTTTTTTACTGAAATTATTGTGGAGCCGACTCCACTGGAGTTGGAGTTGATTCGAGAGTTTACAACTCTCTGTCTGCTCATTAGAGCTGACTCTAGCTACTGCAGGAGCCAACTATATTTTGAGTGCTTATTATTTTATTGATGCGGAGCCGAATCCATGCTTTGCGAGAGCCGACTCTAAGTGGTCCCCAGTCAATATTTCTAGGTTTGAGCCGACTCTTTTCCAAAACAAATCATCTTCAAATCTTTTCAAACTCACTTCCACTCCTCTCAAACTTTCAAATATCTTTGATTCTCAATCTCCTTTGATCTCCTATGGCACCCAAGCATCGAGCATCCGCCATCGGAGTCTCCGTCACCACTGGAAGATGGTCCGCGCATCGTCCGACAAGGCAACCCTCTTCGTGCATGCCATTGACTTCTTCTACCTCCACTTCATATGCCATTCTAACTCCACCCTCACCTCATATTGATTTCTTGGCTGGAAAAGCAATTACAATTGGAAGAAAGGTAGACTTTCACTTCCTTGGCCTTAAGGGTTTTGATATTGGAAGGCTTTTGAGGAAAATGGGTTGGAAAAAAGTGTGTTCATTGGATGTTCCTACCTACCTAGCCCTTGTCCGAGAATTTTATTGTAATGTAGGAAGAGGAGATGGTGGTTTGATCAGTTATGTGAGAGGAACCCGAGTCCACATAACTTCTAAAATTTTGGGAAACCTTTTGAAGATGCCTATAGATGGTTTGACTGCTACACATCCCTCTAATAGATGTGATGCTTTGTCAAGATTGTTAGGAAGAGAAGTAAATGAATTGGAAGAAGTTTTTGCCAACCAACTGAGCTTGGAGTTGAGGCTGTTATACAATATTTGCAGTAGAACTTTTTTCCTAAGATTGAGAGATTTGAGTATGTATCTGAGAGAGATGTAGCCATTATGAACTGTGTGCTGACTGGGCAACCCATAAATATGGTGAAAATGATAATTGGCTATATGGCGGAGGCTGGCACAAAGATAAGGTCAACTTTACCCTATGGGATGGTGTTGACTTTAATTTTCAGAAGCCAAGAGGTAGATATTTTAAATAATGAGTCGCTGAAGAAGCTAAGACATACTGATTACTACAATATCGCTACCCTACACCGCATAGATTTCTAAAAAATTAATGGATAATGGCAAAGGTGAAGACCTAGTGATATGCCAGAGCTGGTCAGAGGAGCCAGAGTTGATGATGATGATGACATTGAGGTCCCCGGGCCTTTAGCACCTACACCTAGACCCTTTGCTTCTGGACCATTTTTTTCCCACCAGGAGCACCACCAACAACAACATCTACAGGACCTTTCTCTACTTTTTCTGTTGAGCAAGTTAAGCAATTCAGAGAGATAATCAAAGTTGCACTTGCCAAGCAAGAGGAAAGGATTAATGAAAACATTCAGGATCAGCTTTTGGGTATAAGGCAGCTGGTTTACATTTTGGTGAAAAAAGTAGAGAAGATTGAAAAGTCAATCAATACCCCAGCTAATAGTTTAAAAATAGAATTGCAAATAATTTTTGATAAAATCAGAGGTATTGGTGATGATTAAGATATCTACTCCAAGTGTAATGCAGAGCTTTAGGGCAAAGTTGAAATGTTATTGAATGATTTTTTTAAGACTTCGAAAGATGGAATGAGACATATTTTGGTCGAATTGAAAAGACTTTTAAGGTTCTGAAGTGAATGTTCCCTTCCTCTCCTGCCGAGCCAGCCAATCCAATACAGCCAACCCAACAACTCTATGCAATTTACCTTAGTTTACTTTTAGAAATCTATAGTTAGAATCTCATAGAAATCCTAGCTTGTACTTAGGATTTAACTAAAAGTTATGTCATGTTGTTGTTTTGTATTTATTTTACACTTAGTTTGTACTTCAATTGACTTGTACTTTGTTTTATGTAATCAATGAAAATGTATGAAAATTTTATGACTTAATGAAATCTCTTTGATATCCTTGAAATATTTATCTTCTTATGTCATTCTACGATGTTTGATTTCAATTTGGTTGATTTGTATCTCATCCTAAGCAAGGTCTACCCTATGCTTCCTTAACTTTTTGTTGATGATAAAAAAGGGAAAGATTTGTACATGCATATTGTAAATAGTATGCACATACATAGGGAGAGCAACTACTTAGGGGAAGCTTAGAATTAGAACTTATCGAAGCTTAGAATTTATCGAATTTGAATTATTGAATTAGTAATTTGAATTGATTAATTTGAATAAGTATGAATCATTGGATAAAATTTTTGAATTCGTGGAATAGTTGAGCTAAATATTTGAAATGAAGTTATTGAAATCCTATTTACTATCATTCTAACTGAAAGTTATTTAAGTTAAAGTTTATGCTTTAATTATATATGCATATACTCAGTGTTTTTGTCATCATCAAAAAGGAAAAGATTGTTGACCCAATTGTTGATTTTGATGAATAACAAAAACTACATGAGTATATTCAATGTTTCAGGAATTTAAATGTTTAATTAATCAAAATCTAAGAAAAATTAAGTTTGACTTTATGTCTAATGTCAAGTATCAAGTTTCAATATTTAGAGCCGACTCTAGAGCCGACTCTAGAAGTATTAGAGCCGACTCCAGAGTATATCGGAACAATTTGGTACGTTTAGCATGGAATAGAGCCGACTCCTGCAAAGATTAGAGCCGACTCCATCAGAAAGACAGAAAGTCCTCAATTCTGTGTCAAATTAAAGCCGACTCCTGTAGAGATTAAAGCCGACTCTAACGGTTATACAGAGAGTGTATTTTTTGGGCTTCACTAAAGCTTGCATTCACTAGAGCAGACTCCCGCACGAAAAGGTATCGATCCCTCGAAAAGCCAGAGCCGACTCCGCGACGAGCGGATGTTCATGTTTAGCATATCCCATGTTAGAGCCGACTCCAAGTCTTGCTATAGCCAACTCTAACCTGTCAGAGGCAGATTTCAGAAGTATCAGAAACGACTCCATAGTCTGACATTTTTCCAACGGATTTTAACGGCTCTTTCCTCTTTTGTGCTAAACTCATCCTTAAGCATTTACAACGGCTAGTTTTCTTCTAAAAGAGAATTTAAGGAGATTATAAATAAGAGCTAAGGGACCGTTTCAAAAACAATGAAAAGGAAGAGAATACAAGAGAAAAAAGAAAGAAAATAGTGTTCAAATTTGAAAACCCCTTTTGTTTGAAACTGAGTTTAGAGAAATCCAAAAATATTTGAAAGCCAACTTTGAAGGATTTTCATCAAACTATAAGGAGAAAAAAAGAGCCCTAGTTCTTCAAAAGCCTCTACATCAACGATTCTTTCAAAGCTTCAATCCCAACTTGAGGAAGATCATCTCAGTGGAAAAGAAGAAATAAAAAAAAGAAGAAAAGCCCAACTTCATAAATCTTCTAATCATGCTTTTCTACTTCTATCTTGATTATATTGTCTTATTTGCTTATTTGAGAAGCTTTATTTTTGTTATAACTATTTCTCTATTATTTGTATTTATTGATTCAATCAGAGAATTGAATCAAGGAAGGAAGTTTGGCCTTGTTCAAGCTAGAAAGCTTGTGATAGGTTTTGTGCTGGTGATCCTGTGAAAATCGGCTAGGTTCGTTGTGATCCCATTATAAAATAATAAGTTTGAGTTGTGAGCTTGTAAAATAACTCTACTGTAATCATGGTGATTATAGTGTGGGCCCAAGAGTTCTTGGGAGTGGATGTAGGTGTAGCTAACACCGAATCACTATAAATTTCTTGTGTTTGTCATGCTTGTCTCTCTTTCTCTCTACTCTATCTTTTATACTCTGCTTTTGTTGATCCACTCATTGATTTTGATGATTAATAAAGGAATTGAGTATATTCATTTGATTACTAATGGATTTCATAAGTGTTTCAGGACTTAAATTTATTTGATCAATTTAAAGGAATTAAGAAATGATTTTGAAACATATAAAAATCAGAGATTTTAAAGTTTTAGAGCTTGGAGTCGACACCTAGAATGTCTGGAGCCGACCCCATGGCCAATTCAATTTTAATCTGATTTTTGATATAACCTGGAGCCGACACCTAGAGTTTCGGAGCCAACACCTAAGGTTTCGGAGTCGACACTTTACTGTGTCAGGAGCCGACTCCGATGCTGGAACAGAGCGATGATTTTTCTGAGCATCCTGGAGCCGACACCTTCAGTTTTCGGGAGCCGACACCTGATGACGGCGAGTCGACACTTGCTTTTGCGGAGTCGACTCCACGACGAACTCAGAATTTACTATTTATGGAAAAATAATTCGGAGCCGACACCTGAAAAGCTGGAGCCGACTCCAACCCACCTGGACGAAAAATCAAAAATGCCAGATCAGCTCTAACGGTAATATTTTTGATTTTTGACATCTAACGGCTATTTTTTATGAATGGAAAATCCTTCCAGGTACACTCCAATGGCTAGATTTCCACCCAAAAATGAATCAAAGGAAAATCTATAAAAAGGGGGAAAAACAAACCGTTTGAAAGATATAGAAAGAGAGAGATAGAAACGGATAGACACAATCAAAAATCAAAATTCCAGAAGTCTTGAGCCGTATATCCAAGAGAGGAGCTTTCAATTTCTAAACCTTCCACTCCACCAAGCTCAAAGAAGAATCCAAGTCGTTCAAATAGAGGAAAATCGGAGGATTTCATCTAGAAGAAAGAGACCGTCTTTTCAATCTTCTCAACTGCATCCACTGTGAAGAATCAGAGCTGAGGCTTGATTCAACCCAGCAAGGAGAAGAGGAAAAGAAGAAAATCTCAAAGCCAAACAACTTCAATCAGGCTTTTCTAAACCTATTTACTTTTCTTTGAATATCAGCTCATTAAGGAGCTGTGAAAATTTGTAAAACATTTATATACTTGCTTGTGCCTAGTTCAATCAAAGGGGATTGAACTAGTGGAGGTTGTTAACCTCGGGTCAAGCTAGTTTTGCTTGAGTCTTGGGTTTTGTGCTGGTGAGCCCGAAAAACCGGCTGGGTTCATTGTGATCCCGAGTAAAACAACAAGTTTGAGTTGTGAACTTGTAAAACAACTCGACTGTAATCGAGGAGATTATAGTGTGGACCCAAGTAGGATATTGGGAGTGGATGTAGGTGTTGGATACACCGAACCACTATAAAATCTTTGTGTTTGCCGTGCTTCCATTGACTTTATCTCTATCTCTGTTTTATTCACCGTACTTTGTATTTACATTGCATTTGCTTTCATTCTTCTTAAGCAAACAATTTTTTTTTAAAAAGGCTAAATTTTTTAAAAGAACCTAATTCACCCTCCCCTCTTGGGTTGTCATCTGGGCCAACAATTGGTATCAGAGCTTGTGCTCATTAGATTTTGATCACACGATCAAGAGCTAAAGATCCAAATGGCAACTCAAGTTGGATCATTTGCTGAAGGTCATTCAACAAATAGACCTCCTTTGTTTAATGGTTCCAACTATTCTTATTGGAAAGCAAGAATGAGGATATTCATTCAAGCTTCTGATTATGAATTGTGGGGTGTTATAACTAATGGACCTAGTACACCCACACACGTTGTTGATGGCACTATTGTTCTTAAGCCCGAAAGGGATTGGAATGATAATGATAGGAAAATGGCACAGCTCAATGCTAAGGCCATGAATGTCTTATATTGCTCTTTAGACGCTAATGAATTTAATAGAATCTCCACTTGTAATTCCGCAAAGGAGATTTGGGATAGATTAGAGGTTACCCATGAGGGTACCAACCAAGTAAAAGAATCTAAAATTAATATTCTTGTTCATAAATATGAGTTGTTTAGCATGGAACAATCTGAAACCATTGCATGCATGTATACTGGATTTACAGATATTGTAATGGTTTAAAAAGTCTTGGTAAGACATATACTAACTCAGAACTTGTTCGGAAAATTCTTAGGTCACTACCAAGATCATGGGAAGCAAAAATGATAGCAATCCAAGAAGCAAAGGACCCTCAACACTCTACCCTTAGAGGAGCTTCTAGGATCACTTATGACCCATGAGCTGACAATGAAGCAGCATGTAGAGGAGGACACAAAGAAGAAGAAAGTGATTGCCCTCAAAGCTGCAAAAGAAGAAGAGAGCAGCAGCGATGATGATGATGATGATGAAGAGACTGCTCTCTTAGCTAAAAAGTTTAAAAGATTGATGAGGAGAAAGAAACCCTTCCACAAGAAGAAATTTGGAGCAAAGTGGAAGGAGAAAAGGATAAGAACAAGGACAAGGACAAAGAAAAAGAGAAAGACCCCTTGACTTGCTATGAGTGTAATAAACCGGGGCACTTTAGGAATGAATGTCCTAAATTAAAGAAAGCCTACAAAAAGAAAAGAAGGCTTATGTGGCGACTTGGAGTGATAGCGAAGAATCTTCTTCCGAAGAAGAAGAACAAAAGGAAGTCGCAAATGTATATTTTATGACGGACGACAATGATGAGGTAAGTTCTGATAACCCTTGCGATGAATTTGCATTTGATGAATTATTTGATGCTTTTAATGAACTTGTCGGCGATTTCAAGGTTTTGAAAAAGAAATACAAGTTTTTGAAAAATGAAAATTCAACTTTCATTAAAGAAAAGGAAGATCTTAATAATGAAGTTAAGAAACTTAAATCTGAAAATAAAATTTTGATAAAAGAAAAAGAATTAATTTCCAATGAAAATGATAAACTAAGGAAAGAGGTTGAAAATATAAGAACATAGTTGATAAGTTTACCTTAAGCTCAACTAAATTGGACATGTTATTAAATAGTCAAAAAGCAATTTTTGACAAAGCCGGATTAGGGTATAACACTTTTAGAAAATAAAAATCACTGAAAAATATTTTCGTGTGTGCTAGCCAAAGTAATTTACATGCTTTAAATGTAATCAAAAAGGACATAAATCTTATGAATGTAAAGTTCTAAACCTAATAAAAACTTAAATATTAAAGGAAAGAAAATATGGTTTCGAAAGGAACAATATTTGTTGCTACTAACCATGAAGGACCCAAGAAAGCTTGGGTACCTAAACATAAAGTTTGATATCATTGCAGGAATATCTTGTGGCCAAGAGATCAAAGAGAAAGTGGTATCTTGATAGTGGCTGCTCAAGACATATGACGGGTGACAAAGAAGAATTCATCACCCTTGAAGAAAAGAAAGGAGGAGTTGTTACGTTTGGGGATAATGGTAAAGGTCAGATCATGGGCCTTGGTAAAATCCGTATAACTCCATCCACCTTTATAGATAATGTACTTTATATTGATGGTTTAAAGCATAATTTAATTAGCATTAGTCAATTATGTGACAAAGGTTTTAAAGTTTCATTTGAATCTTCTATATGCACAATTGCTAATCCCATTGATAATAGCATTGTTTTTATTGGAAATAGAAATGGCAATGTATACTTGATTGACTTAGACAATTTGTCTACTAATAATCATTGCTTAGTTGCTAATAATGCTAATATGAATGA
>UESW01003840.1:406853-655285 GCA_900491605.1 Calamus simplicifolius | reverse complement strand
CATGTCTTCTAAAGTCCTATTTTTCCTTTCAACTACTCCATTTTGTGTGGGGTCCTAGGTGCGGAAAAGTTATGATTTATACCATTTTCATTGCAAAAACTTTCAAATAAGTGATTTTCAAATTCAGTTCCATGATCACTTCTTAGAGACACTATGGTAGTGTTTTTCTCATTTGTTACTTTCTTGAAGAATTTCATGAATATCGAGAAAGTCTCATCTTTGTGAGCTAAAAACATTACCCAAGTGAATCTAGAGTAATCATCTACTATCATAAGACCATATTTCTTTCCTCCTAGACTTGTGGTTCTAGTTGGTCCAAAAAGGTCCATGTGAAGTAGCTCTAATGGCCTAGAAGTTGAAACAATATTTTTAGATTTAAAAGAACTTCTTGTTTGTTTTCCAAACTAACATGCATCACATATTTTATTATTCTCAAAATCTAATTTAGGTAGACCTTTTACTAAATCCATTCTAATTAGTTTTGAAATCAGGTGTGTGCTTGCGTGACCTAATCTTCGATGCCACAACCAACCAATCTCATTCATATTAGCATTATTAGCAACTAAGCAATGATCATAGTAGACAAATTGTCTAAGTCTATCAAGTATACATTGCCATTTCTATTTCCAATAAAATAATGCTATTATCAATGGAATTAGCTACTGTGCATATAGAAGATTCAAAGATACTTTAAAACCTTTGTCACATAATTGACTTATACTAATTAAGTTATGCTTTAAACCATCAATATAAAGTACATTCTTAATATATGTGGAGGGAGTTATTGAATGTTACCAAACCCCAAGATTTGGCCTTTGCCATTGTCGCCAAATGTTACAACTCCTCTCTTTTCTTCAAGGGTGATGAATTCTTCTTTGTCACCCGTCATATGTCTTGAGCAGCCACTATCAAGATACCACTTTCTCTTTGATCTCTTGGCCATAAGACATTCCTGCAATGAAATCAGACTTTATGTTTAGGTACCCAAGCTTTCTTGGGTCCTTCATGGTTAGTAGCAACAAATATTGTTCCTTTCGGAACCCATATTTTCTTTCCTTTAACATTTAAGTTTTTATTAGGTTTTAGAATTTTACATTCATAAGATTTATGTCCTTTTTTATTACATTTAAAGCATGTAAAATTACTTTGGCCAGCACCCACAAAAATATTTTTCAGTGATTTTTGTTTTCTTAAAGTGTTATACCCTAATCCGGCTTTGTCAAAAACTGCTTTTTGACTATTTAATAACATGTCTAATTTAGTTGAGCTTAAGGTAAACTTATCAACTATTTTCTTATGTTTTTCAACCTCTTTCTTAGTTTATCATTTTCATTTGAAATTAGTTCTTTTTCTTTTACTAAAATCTCATTTCAGATTTAAATTTCTCAACTTCATTATTAAGATTTTTCTTTTCTTTAATGAAAGTTAAATTTTATTTTTCAAAATCTTGTATTTCTTTTCAAAACTTTGAAATCGCTAACAAGTTCATTAAAAGCATTAAAAAATTCATCAAAAGCAAATTCATCGCAAGGGTTATCGGAACTTACCTCATCGTTGTCGTCCGCCATGAAACATACGTTTGCGACTTTCTTTTGTTCTTCTTCTTCGGAAGAAGATTCCTCGCTGTCACTCCAAGTCGCCACATAAGCCCTTTTTTTTTTGTAGGCTTTCTTCAATTTAGGACATTCATTCCTAAAGTGCTCCGGTTTGTTACATTCATAGCAAGTTAAGGGGTCTTTCTCTTTTTCTTTGTCCTTGTCCTTGTTCTTATCCTTTTCTCCTTCCCATTTTGCTCCAAATTTCTTCTTGTGGAAGGGTTTCTTTCTCCTCATGAATCTTTTAAACTTTTTGGCTAAGAGAGCAGTCTCTTCATCATCATCATCATCATCGCTGCTGCTCTTCTTCTTTTGCAGCTTTGAGGGCAATCATTTTCTTCTTCTTTGTGTCCTTCTCTACATGCTGCTTCATAGTCAGCTCATGGGTCATAAGAGATCCTAGAAGCTCCTCTAAGGGTAAAGTGTTGAGGTCCTTAGCTTCTTGGATTGCTGTCATTTTTGCTTCCCATGATCTTGGTAATGACCTAAGAATTTTTCGAACAAGTTCAGAGTTAGTATATGTCTTACCAAGACTTTTCAAACCATTTACAATATCTGTGAATCTAGTGTACATGCATGCAATGGTTTCAGATTGTTCCATGCTAAACAATTCATATTTATGAACAAGAATATTAATCTTTGATTCTTTTACTTGATTGGTACCCTCATGGGTTACCTCTAATCTATCCCAAATCTCCTTTGCGTCTAAGGAGCAATATAATACATTCATGGCTTTAGCGTTAAGCTGTGCCATTTTCCTATCATTATCATTCCAGTCCCTTTCGGGCTTAGGAACAATAGTGCCATCTATAACATGTGTGGGTGTACTAGGTCCATTGATTATAACACCCATAGCTCATAATCAGAAGCTTGAATGAATATCCTCATTCTAGCTTTTCAATATGAATAATTTGAACCATTAAACAGTGGAGGTCTATTCGTAGAATGACCTTCAGCAAATGATCCAACTTGTGTTGCCATTTGGAACTTTAGCTCTTGATCGTGTGATCAAAATCTAATGAGCACTAGCTCTGATACCAATTGTTGGCCCAGATGACAACCCAAGAGGGGGGGGGGTGAATTGGGTTCTTTTAAAAAATTAGCCTTTTTTAAAATAGTTTGCTTAAGATGAATGAAGGCAATAGCAATGTAAATACAAAGTGCAGAAATAAGACAGTGATAGAGATAGAGTCAACGTAAGCACGGCAAACACAAAGAGTTTATAGTAGTTCGGTGTATCCAACACCTACGTCCACTCCCAAGATTCACTTGGGTCCACACTATAATCAACCTGATTACAGCCGAGTTGTTTTACAAGCTCACAACTCAAACTTGTTATTTTTTCGGGCGCACAACAAACCCAGCTGGTTTTCAAGGGCTCACCAGCACAAAAACCCTAACACAAGCTTTACCAAGCTTGTACTGAGGTAAAACTACCTCCACTAGTTCAATCCCCCAGATTGAACTAGATACAAACAAATAAAATATTATTTTTCAATTACAAGGCTCCTTAATGAGCAGATAATCAAATATAAGAATAACAAGGTTTAGAAAAGCCTGATTTGTAGATGGTTAGCTTTTGAGCTTTTCTTCTTTTCTTCTTTTCTTCTTCTCCTTGCTGGGTTGAATCAAGCCTCAGCTTCGATTCTTCACAGTTGAAGCAGTTGAGAAGGGTTGAAAAGCAAGAAACGAATCCTCTTTCTTCAAGTTGGAAAATCCACCAAAACTTTGATTTTAGTGCCTTGGATTCCTCTTGAGCCTTTTTGGAGTGGAGTGGATTTGAGCTAGAAGGTTTTCCTCTTGAGATTCAGGCTCTCTCTTTTTCGGATTCTTGAAATGGGATTTCTCTATTTCTGAATTTCCTCTTTATTTTTTCGTTTTTCTCTCTTCTTGTTTTTGAATGATAGTCTTCCCTTTTTATAGATTTCTTTCAAACCATTTTTGGAAGAAAACTATCCGTTGGAGTGTACCTTGTAACAAATATATCCATTAGAAATAAGGTAAAATAGAAATATTACCGTTAGAGCTGATCTGGCAATTTGATTTTTCGTTCCAGGTGGGTTGGAGTCGACTCTAACTTTTCTGGAGTCGGCTCTAACTCGAAGCACTTTAAAATGTTATTTCCGGAGTCGTCTCTGACTTTTCTAGGGTCGACAAGAACCTTTTCTGGAGTCGACTCTAACTTATCCGGAGTCGACTCTAGGACGGGACCAGAAAAATCGACGTTATGTTTCTTCTGTGAGAGTCGGCTCTAACAGTCTCGAAGTCGACTCTAACTTCCGTGCCAGATCCGGAGTCGGCTCTGTGATTCTCGGAGTCGACTCTAATGTCTGCAATCTCACCTAGACATTAGATTTGATCCAGAACACGATGTAACTCCTGATTTTGATCATTCAATAGACTTATAATCTGAAACACTTAATCAAAATTATTAGAGCCTCCATTAGTTATACTCAATTAGTTTTGTTAATCATCAAAATCATCAATTGGGTCAACAGGATGTTAAAAGCGCATTCTTAAATGGATTTATAAATGAAGAAGTTTTTATTGAACAACCACCAGGATTTGAAGATCGTGAATTCCCAAATCATGTTTTTAAATTACACAAAGCACTATACGGTTTGAAACAAGCACCTAGGGCTTGGTATGAAAGATTAAGTAAATTTCTGATTGAAAATGATTTTGTAAGAGGAAATGTCGATAAAACACTATTTCTGAAAATAAAAGATAAAGATTTATTAGTAGTACAGATATATGTTGATGATATTATTTTCGGTGCTACTAACAATTTGTTATGTCAAGAATTTGCAAAGTTAATGCAGGGTGAGTTTGAAATGAGTATGATGGGAGAACTCAACTTCTTCCTAGGACTTCAAATCAAACAAAGCAAAGAAGGAATCTTCATCAATCAAGCCAAATACACAAAAGAACTGCTCAAGAAATTTGGAATGGAGTCAATCAACCACTTGGGACACCTATGAGTCCTTCGTGCAAATTGGACAAAGATGAAGATGGTAAGAAAGTAGATCAAAAACATTACAGAGGTATGATTGGATCTCTTCTTTACCTAACTGCTAGTAGACCAGATATTATGTTTGCAGTATGTCTATGTGCTAGATTTCAATCTGAACCTAAAGAATCTCACTTAATTACTATAAAAAGAATTTTAAGATATTTAAGTGGAACTAAAAATGTAGGTTTATGGTACTCTAGAGACTCAACCTTAAATTTAATTGCATATTCTGATTCTGACTATGCTGGATGTAAATTGGATAGAAAAAGCACTAGTGGTGCATGTCAATTCTTAGGATGTAACTTAATCTCTTGGTTCAGCAAAAAGCAAAATTTGGTTGCATTATCTACTGCTGAAGCAGAATATGTTGCAGCTGGAAGTTGCTGTGCTCAAATCCTTTGGATTAAGAGACAACTTAAAGATTATGGCATAACCCCCGACAAAACACCAATTAGATGTGATAACACGAGTGCAATAAATCTAACTAAAAATCCAATTCAACATTCAAGAACAAAACACATTGAGATTAGATATCATTTTATAAGAGAACATGTAGCTAATAATAAAATTTGTCTTGAATATGTTAATACAGAGGAACAATTAGCTGACATATTTACAAAACCTTTGAGTGAAGAAAGATTTTGTTATCTTAGAGGTGAATTAGGGATATGTGACCCTATGGATTGATTTTGATACATTAAGGAATGAGAATCTAAAATTTCTATCAATTTCTTGATATTCCCTTCACTATTTTAAGGAAAAATTATCTAGTCATTCGAGCTACTTGATC
Source organism: Calamus simplicifolius (assembly GCA_900491605.1). Lineage (NCBI taxonomy): Eukaryota > Viridiplantae > Streptophyta > Magnoliopsida > Arecales > Arecaceae > Calamus > Calamus simplicifolius. The sequence goes on along the minus strand of UESW01003840.1, from coordinate 649,887 downwards.
CTTAATACTCCATAATTTTATCAAAATTTTATAAGATTTATTTTGATGAGTTTCAGTCATTTGTATCTCATATATTTTTGCTGAATTTGTCTCAGGAGTCGACACCTCAGAATGAGGAGTCGACACCTAAGACTGTGTCGCTCTCGGTCCTTGACCTTGGAGCCGACACCTGTGAATTTGGAGCCGACTCCAGTTCGAGCGCTGACTGTGTTAGCGATTTGGAGTCGATACCCGACTTTGCAGGAGTCGACACCTGGGAGTCAAATGTTGATTTATTAGGGCAGAGTCGACACCTTGTCATTTCATATCTTTCTCAAATCTTAACCAAACTCTTCCAAAATTTCTCCAAAACTTCTCCATCTCTAATTCCATCCAAATTGAACCTTTCTAAAGATCAAATGGCACCCAAAAGAAGAGAATCAGTGGTTGGAGCACCGGTAACTACGGGAAAGCGGTCCGCACGTCGTCCCGTTCGTGAGCCGACTCCAAGCAGCGATTCGTCCACAGATTTTGACAATCCCAACACATCTTCCACAAAGGTAGATACCCTAGCTGGTAGAGTCATCACAATGGGTAGAAAAGTCGATTTTGACCTATTTGAATCCGAAGGCTTTTCAATCGGGAGACAATTGAAGGAAATGGGCTGGGATATGCTATGTTCTCTTGATGTTCCTACCTATCCAGCCCTAGTAAAAGAATTTTATCTTAATTTGGCTAGAGGGGATGGAGGTTTAGTAAGCAATGTTAAAGGAAAAAGGATTCATCTTACTTTTCAAAAGCTCGAAAATCTTCTCAGCATCCTGATCACTGGTTTAGCCGCTGACATGCATAGTGATAGGTCAGCAGCCCTTTCAAGGATGTTAGGAAGGGATGTAACTGAGTTTGAAGAAATTAGAGCCAATCAACTACCCGTAGAATTAAGATTATTACACAATATATGCAGTAGGATCTTGTTTCCAAAGACTGGTCGGTTTGAGTATATCTCAGAGCGAGACATTGTGGTTATGGACAGTGTTCTAACTGGGCAGCCGATCAATCTGGCAGCAATGATGATCTTTTATATGGCAGAAGCTGGTGGGAAAAGGAGATCATCCCTACCGTATGGAATGGTACTAACTATGGTATTCAAGAGCCAAGGGGTTCCAATTCAAGACAATGAACCTTCCAAGAACCTAAGGCACACAGATTACTATAGCTTAGCTACATTGCATCGGATGGGTTTTGTCAAGGTGAATGGTCAATGGGATAGGAAAGGACATCTAGATGAAAGAGCCCCTATGCCGAGAGTTTCTGAGCCTTGCGAGGCTGGATCATCATTTAGGGCCCCTTCTCCATAGCCTACTCATGTTCCTGCTCCTGCACCTGCATAAGTTTATGATCAACCATCCACTTCTTCGACTGGATTCTCAGACCTTCAAATGGAGCAATTAAAAAGTCTGTTTGCAGCTCAGAAGGATGAGTTTGACAGTAAATTTATGAATTTAAAAGAATCACTTTACTCCCTTGATGATCGGATTGCAAAGATTGAATCAACTCTCAACACCTTCGCAGAATCTTTAAATGGTGATTTGAAGAACATCTTTGAAGAGCTTAAAGAAATTTGTGGAGATGATGAAACTTATTCAAAGTGCAACGCCGAACTTCAAGACAAAATCACAACAGCTTGCACATTTGTGGATGAGAGACTAAAAGATTATGTTAGACTTCAATGTGATGGAATGAAAATATAGTAGACCATTTAACAAGAATAGTTAGAAAGAACTTTTGATGTTGTTTATGTTCAATCTTGTTAAAATGTTGTTTACATTTTGATGTAATGAAGTCAATATAATGAAATGTAAAAGAGGGAGAGAATTATGTAATACTTGACAATATGTTGATGTAGTGAAGCTTATTTTAATGAATGAAAATTTTTATTCTATTTGACTTTTGATTATCTTTTTGATGCAATTATCCTTTGATACAATAAAATATTCTTTACCTTTTTGTTGATTACAAAAAAGGGGGAGAAAATTAGAATTGTATATGCATTAAGAGGGAGAAAATTAAAATTATATGGAAAGAATTATAGTTGAGAATGTTAATTGATTGATATGATGTTGAGTTATTAATATGAATTGATAATTGAATTGAATTGTCTATGCACAAAAAATCTTAAGTATCAAAGAGGAAGAATAATTTGAATTTGAACTTCATAAGAGAAGCTACCTTATTCAGGGGGAGCTTACTCGTAAAGATCACTTCCTTGATATTCTCTTTAAGAATTCTGTGCATATACTCAATGTTTTTATAATCATCAAAAAGGGGGAGATTGTTGATCCACTCATTGATTTTGATGATTAATAAAGGAATTGAGTATATTCATTTGATTACTAATGGATTTCATAAGTATTTCAGGACTTAAATTTATTTGATCAATTTAAAGGAATTAAGAAATAATTTTTGAAACATATACAAATCAGATATTTTAAAGTTTCAGAGCTTAAAGTCGACACCTAGAATGTCTGGAGCCGACCCCATGGCCAATTCAATTTTAATCTGATTTTTGATATAACCTGGAGCCGACACCTAGAGTTTTGGAGCCGACACCTAAGGTTTCGGAGTCGACACTTTACCGTGTCAGGAGCCGACTCCGATGCTGGAACAGAGCGATGATTTTTCTGAGCATCCTGGAGCCGACACCTTCAGTTTTTGGGAGCCGACACCTGACGACGGCGAGCTGACACTTGCTTTTGCGGAGTCGACTCCATGACGAACTCAGAATTTACTATTTATGGAAAAACGATTCGGAGCCGACACCTGAAAAGCTGGAGCTGACTCCAACCCACCTGGACGAAAAATCAAAAATGCCAGATCAGCTCTAACGGTAATATTTTTGATTTCTGACATCTAATGGCTATTTTTTATGAATGAAAAATCCTTCCAGGTACACTCCAACGGCTAGATTTCCACCCAAAAATGAATCAAAGGAAAATTTATAAAAAGGGGAAAAAACAACCGTTTGAAAGATATAGAAAGAGAGAGATAGAAACGGATAGACACAATCAAAAATTAAAATCCCAGAAGTCTTGAGCCGTATATCCAAGAGAGGAGCTTTCAATTTCTAAACCTTCCACTCCACAAAGCTCAAAGAAGAATCCAAGCCGTTCAAATAGAGGAAAATCGGAGGATTCTCATCTAGAAGAAAGAGACCATCTTTTCAATCTTCTCAACTGCATCCACTATGAAGAATCGGAGCTGAGGCTTGATTCAACCCAGCAAGGAGAAGAGGAAAAGAAGAAAAGCTCAAAGCCAAACAACTTCAAATCAGGCTTTTCTAAACCTATTTACTTTTCTTTGAATATCTGCTCATTAAGGAGCTGTGAAAATTTGTAAAACATTTATATACTTGCTTGTGCCTAGTTCAATCAAAGGGGATTGAACTAGTGGAGGTTGTTAACCTCGAGTCAAGCTAGTTTTGCTTGAGTCTTGGGTTTTGTGCTAGTGAGCCCGAAAAACCGGCTGGGTTCGTTGTGATCTCGGGTAAAACAACAAGTTTGAGTTATGAACTTGTAAAACAACTCGACTGTAATCGAGAAGATTATAGTGTGGACCCAAGTAGGATCTTGGGAGTGGATGTAGGTGTTGGATACACCGAACCACTATAAAATCTTTGTGTTTGTCGTGCTTCCATTGACTCTATCTCTATCTCTGTTTTATTCACCGTACTTTGTATTTACATTGCATTTGCTTTCATTCTTCTTAAGCAAACAATTTTTTAAAAAAAGGCTAAATTTTTTAAAAGAACCCAATTCACGCCCCCCCCCCCCTCTTGGGTTGTCATCTGGGCCAACAGCTTTGCATTCTTAGCACCACACTCATAGCATATATCCTTGTGCAGTATCACTTTGAGAAATTATTTTTAAGTGTTGAAATTTGTAAGAACCCAATTCAACCCCCCCTCTTGGGTTGCCATCTGGGCCAACAGATTGGCTTGCTGTGCATTATTGCTCTTCATCTCACTTCACTTCGCTTAATATTTCTGAACTTAGATTTTCAAAAGAACACAAACTTGCTAAATTTTCAATTTTTAAAAAGAACCTAATTCATCCCTCCCTTCCCCCTCTTGGGTTACTTAGCTAGGAAGCACATATTAATATACCCCTCCTCAATGCAATTAAACATGTTTCGGCTTATGCTAAATTTCTTAAGAAACTTTGAACCTAAAAGCATAAGCCACGAACTACCAAGAGAATTGTGTTGATTGAGGATGTGAGTATAGTTTTGTTGAACCAATTTCCTTAGAAAATGAAAGACTCTAGTACCCCATTGATTTCATATGTCATAGAATATCACTTTTGACCGCTCCTTATTAGATTTAGGAGCCAGTGTAAACCTACTTCCAACATCGATTTACGAAAAATTTAGGATTGGAGAACTGAAACCCATAGCAGTCATTTTGTAACTAGCTGATAGATATGTAAAAAAGCCATGTGGACTGATTAAGGATGTTATAGTTAGAATAAACCAATGTTACTTCCTAGTAGACTTCTTTGTACTTGACATGGAGCCATCCCATGAATTGAATCAGAATCCTATAATTTTAGGATGTCCATTTCTAGCCACCACCAATGCCAATATTAATTGTAAAATAGGAGCTATGGATATTTCTTTTGGGGATCAAAAAGTGAGAATCAATATTTTTAGTACCTTAAGGCATGTCCGAGAGGAGGAAAGTTGTTCTATAGATGATCTAATGGATAAAATAATTGAATTCGATCTCTCTTCTAATTTGATAAATGATAATAAGACCATTGAAGAAACTCATATCCAAGAAGTGAAAGCCTTGCTTGATGCACCTCATTTACGGTCTTTTTCTATTTTTTAGTGTTTGCCTAAAGACGTTAAATTTAGCGCTTATTGGGAAGCAACCCAATATTAATTGTTCTTCTTATTTTCTTTTCAAAAAAAAGAGGGGTACGGCCTTTATCTTAATGATGAGCTCCTCTTTTTGGATAACTTCTATCCCTATATCTTTATGTTTGTCCCTATGGTTTGAATTTATTTCTTTAACTTGTTCATACCATTGGAAACAATGGTATTTAAGCCATGGGGTAGGAAAAACCTTTTGAAAAATTGGCTCCAAGGACCTTCTAAGAGAAAATAATAATAATAAAAAATTTAAAAATTATACATATATATATAATATAGTAATAAAATAATAATAATCATATAAAATTATAAATAAAATTAAATAAAATTAAATAAAAAAATAACATAACATATATTTAATAAAATAATATAATAAATAAAAAGTTATAAATATAATAAAATAATGGAATCTACCTAATCAATTCGTAAATCATGGGATCTGCATAGTTAATTTTCTTTTTCTTAATAGCTAGGTTTTGTATATAGCTAACCTTTTATGCATTAAACAAAAAATAATGTAAAAATTTTATTTTATTATTATTATTATTATTATTAGTTTATATAATGATCACTTTTTAATGAATCTTTATTAAATTTTTACTAAGATACTTATAATATTATTATGTAATTTTTGAAATATTTTTATGATGCTATAAATATTTTATCTGATGCTTATTGTTCTATCTCTTTTTCAGTATTACGATAAACCTACAATATTATTGACTATTTTGTAACTTATAAGAATGTATAAGGTTTTGAAAATATAATTGAACAATTGAATTAAATTTAATTAGTTGAAAAAGGGCTTAGATGAGTTGAGTTGAGTCAAGTCGAATTAAAATTTAATAAATATTAGTAAGAAATTTTATATTTTTATTATTTAACTTTAATTATGAATCCTTCATTTAAATTAAATAGTATATTAATAAAAAAATATATTAAAAGAATTTTATAATAACATGATGCATGAGATTGAAAAAATTAAAGATGAAATTACTAATTTATTAAATAAAATGTATATATTATATGATAAAAATGTAATGAAGATAAAAGTTTCTCTACTTTAAGGCCGATTCTTAATAATAGTAGTGAGAATAATAGTACCAATAAATATAAAATATTTTTATTAATGAACTAAAATGTCCAATTTTGTGTCTAATAAGTTATTTTATAAGTAATAATTTTATAATATTTCTAACTTAGCATAAATTAGATAATTTTGATATTTCAATTTAATGATAATATAAAAATAATTATTTTGTGCTTGCCACTATGATGTATGATCTTCTAATTCCTTTAGTATCTGATATGGTCAATAAATGAAGGACGAGTCGAGATGCGGTCGAGATGAGGTCGGTCCGCGGGGAATTGGTTGGAACCCTCGGCACAAGACCCCAAGCTCTGGACGGTCCCTAGGTTTTGGATGGCCTACTGGTCAAGGGTGGCCCCCATGTCCTGGGCGGCCCCCAAGTTTCGGGCGGTCCCTAGGTTTTGAGTGGCCTCCTGGTCAAGGGTGGCCCGCGGGTCCTGGGCGGCCCCCAAGTTCTGGGCAGCCCCCAGGTCCTGGCGGACCCCAAGTTCTGGGCGGTCCCCAAGTTTTGGACGGCCTCCTGGTCAAGGGTGGCCCCCAGGTCCTGGACGGCCCCCAGGTCCTGGGCGGCCCCCAGGTCCTGGGCGGCCCCCAAGTTCTGGGCGGCCTCTAGGTCCTAGGCGACGCTCAGGTCCTGGGTGGCTCCCAGGTCCTGGGCAGCCCTCAAGTTCTGGGCAGCCTACTGGCCCTGGGTGGCCCCCAAGTTCTGGGCGGCCCCAGGTCCTAGGCGGCCCCCAAGTTCTGGGCGACCTCCTGGCCTGGGTGGCCCCCAAGTTCTGGGCGGCCCCCAGGTCCTGGGCGGCCCCCAAGCTCTGGGCAGCCTCCAATCTTTGGGCGGCCTTTCGATTCTGGGCGGCCTCCTGCTTTGGGCTATATGCCCCGAGCTCTCAAAGCTATTTTCATATCAGGAGCACTTAACGCTACAAACTGTCATGTCTGGAACAGAGCCCAAGAATTATCAAACATCATAGCGCTTTAAATGGCTTGGATAAGACAAATGCCAAAACGTCACCATTCATCGAAAAGCTCAAATAAAGGAGATACTGAGCACCTATTTTAGAGCCAGATAACTTTCCACTAACTCTGACATTCCCTTGGGAAGACCGAAACCCATCATGACGATTCTTGACTTCCAGGGCAAGTTCCTTAATGCCTCTGGTGTTAATTAACAGTAAACGATCACGTGGCAAGCCCTCGCAGTGGCTGACCATTAATCTTATACACTAATCTTACACATTAATCTTATTCGAAAAAAAAAAATGAATGACTTGACACTGACGGCATGATGACGAAGGCCAGAGGGCGATTTTTCCTTCTAAGATTCAAGGAGTATAAAAGGGGGGAATCCAGGGAGAAAGGGGGACTTTTTTCTTCCTTCAGCCGGAGATCTTGAACAAAGAAAATTTTTCTATCTTTCTGGTGATCAAGCATCAACAGATTGGCGCACCAAGAAGGGGCCGAACCTTCGACTTCTTTAGATAGCTCTAATCTTCCCAACATGAAGACTAGATCTCCGGAGAAAGACTTTTCCCAGGGGTCTAGGGGGCATCTCTCATCTTCTGATCGGATTGAGAGAACCCCTGACCCAACCGAGCTAGCCCAGCCAAGCCCTCCAGCTCCTTCCTTACCACCACCGGTATCAGCTACCCCCCAAGACCAGTTGGCCACCCTCACACAGCAAGTTCAAACCCTCGTTGGGATGGTTCAGCAACTGCAGGAGCAACAATCCAAAGGGGCCCGACGGCGGTTCAAAACACCCTTACACTCTAGATCGACTACCCCTGTTAGCCGGTAGTCTACCCGAGGAAGATCCCCTCCTACAAGGCCTCTCCACCCTTACGCCTCGGCGGCGCTTCATTCTCAAGGCTCCAGGGGTGGATCGCGCTCCCTTACCCGTTCCTCGGGTAGTCCACCTGCCAGGCGGTGGTGAGGTAAGGAGCCACACGTGGAGCACCGCCAGTGGTGTCGTTGGTCTTTATCTTCTTCCCCTGAGCCAGCTGGAGGAAAGATGGCTGATCAGATGGAGAGGCGTCTCAATGAACAAGACCGGAGATTGGAAGAGCTCAGCCAAAGAATTAATAATCAGCCGGGGTTGGATTACGACACCCGTCCTCCCCTTACTCGGTGAATTATGAAGGAACCTATTCCTGGGAGGTTCCGTTTCCCTCAACTTGACCCTTATGATGGCACCACCGACCCACTGGATCATCTGGAAAGTTACAAGGCTATTATGCAGGTTCAAGGGGCAACTGATGCTCTCTTATGTATTGCTTTTCCAGCCACACTCCGAAAGGCCGCCCGTGCCTGGTATTCTCGTCTGCCCGCGCGCAGTATTGACTCCTTCCGACAACTGGAAAGATCTTTCTTAGCTCATTTTGACGCTTATCGAAAGATCCCCCGAGTGGCAGACAGCTTGTTCTCTGTGCAGCAACAAGATGGAGAATCTCTGAAAGACTTTATAACCCGATTCAAGGTGGCAGCTCTGGAAGTCTATCACCTTGACGATGCTGTGGCTACTTTGGCCTTGAAGCGGGGGCTCCGTCCCTTCCGTTTCACCTACTCTTTGGACAAAAGGCCTCCTTGCTCTTATGCTGATCTCTTGAGTCATGCGCAGAAGTACATCCACGCCAATGAAGCCGATTCGTCAAGAAGGGGCACCGAAGGAAGGACTGGGAAGAGGCCAGCTCGCCCGGAATCGAGCGGGCCCTCCCCCAAGAAGTTTGAGCCCTCGCGCCGACCAGCTGACTGCCGCAAGAGCCTGGCCCCCAGAGAAGATCATCTTATGCCCCTCCTTGCACCCTGGGCCCATATCCTCATGGAGATTGAAAATGAGCCTTATCTGCGGCGTCCACCTCCTTTGAAGAAAGGCGTTGCACGTGATAGAAGCCGCTACTACCGTTTCCATAGAGATTACGACCACGACACTGAGGAGTGCCGCAATCTGAAGCAGGCCATTGAAGAGCTTATACAAAGGGAAAATCTGGGGCAGTACATCCAGAAGAAGGAGACTCCACCTGTACCAGCTCTGATGGGCCCTCCTCCGCCTCAGGCCAACATCGATAACGCCCCTACAGAGCGAATGGTGGGAATGATTGCCCATGGAGGAGCAACACTTCATAAAAGGCCAAGAGGGGAGGGAGGGTTAGAAAATGTAATCCCTTCTAGGGGAGATATAACTGGGGGAGGTACTGTAAAAGATGATAGCATCGTCGTCTCTATGACGGTCGCTAAGCATCCTGTAAGAAGGATTTTAATCGATAGCGGGAGCTCTGCCAACGTGCTTACTTATGATGCATTTCTTCGAATGGGTTTATCTCTTGACTCTCTTCGACATGTAGCTGCTCCTCTAGTTGGCTTCACAGGAGATTCCATACGGGTGGAGGGCAAGATCACCCTACCTGCTACGGCAGGGTCACCGCCGCGTCAGAGCACAGTGATGCTGGACTTCTTGGTGGCCCGGGTGCCCCTGACATACAATGCCATTCTTGGTCATCCTGGATTAAATATGTTGGATGCGATTATATCCACTAAACGTCTGCTGGTGCAATTCCCTACCAACCAAGGAATTGGCGAAATGCATGGGGAGGTAGACTCAGTCAGACCTTCTTATCATCTAGCTCCCAGTCCTCAGGTGGTTGGGGTTCTCCCGGCTGCCGAATCATTCAATCCCAGGGAGACCGAGCGGAGGGGGGAGCCGGCAAAACGTTTGGTATCTTGCCCCCTAGGGGACGACCCATGCAAGATTGTGCAAATCGGCGAACTCCTCTCTCCTGAAGCCCGGAGTCAGCTCCTAGCCTTCTTACAGGTGAATGCAGATATCTTTGCTTGGAAGGTGACAGACATGGTTGGGATTCCCCTGGAGGTGATCACTCACCGGCTTAATATCAACCCAGAATGCCGACCAGTTCGCCAGAAAAAAAGGAGTTTCGCTCCTGAGCGGTAGAGAACTATAGATGAAGAAGTGGATAAATTGCTTATGGCCGGCCATATTCGAGAGGCGCAATACCCTGACTGACTAGCTAATGTGGTCATGGTCCGGAAGACCAGTGGGGGATGGAGAATCTACATTGACTATATTGATCTTAATAAAGCATGTCCTAAGGACAGTTTTTCATTGCCATGGATCGATCAGTTAGTGGATTCTATTTTCGGTTACGAACTTCTTAGTTTCATGGATGCCTTTTCGGGGTATAATCAAATAAACATGAACCCCTCGAATGAAGAACATACCTCTTTTGTTACTGAGAAGGGCATTTATTGTTACAAAGTAATGCCCTTTGGGTTAAAGAACACTGGAGCCACCTACCAAAGGCTGATGAATAAGGTTTTCAAAGATCAGCTCGGCCGCAATATGGAAGTATATGTAGATGATATGCTGACGAAGAGCACTTGTGCTGCCAACCATATCGCTGATCTGGAGGAAACTTTCCATAATCTCTGACTTCATAGAATCAAGCTTAACCCACGCAAATGCGCGTTTGGAGTTACTGTTGGGAAATTCTTGGGTTTTCTGGTGACCCGACGGGGAATTGAGGCAAACCCAAAGAAGATTCAGGCCATTCTTGATATGAGGCCACCAGCCTGTAAGAAGGAGGTACAGCAACTTACTGGAAGGATAGCAGTGCTGAGCCGATTTTTGTCGAGATCAGCGGAGAGGTGTCTGCCTTTCTTCAAAGTTTTACGCATAGCATATGGTTTTGAATGGACGGAAGATTGTCAGCGAGCTTTTCATGAGCTTAAGGAATTCTTATCCACGCCACCCCTGTTATCTAAACCGGAAGAAGGAGAAAAGCTCTTCCTTTATCTTGCGACTTCCTCAAAAGCCGTCAGCTCCATTTTGGTGCGTATCGACGACCATGCCATTCAAAAACCTATATATTATACTAGCAAAGTACTTCATGGCGCGAAGAAAGGTATTCCAAAATGGAAAAGGTTATTTTCGCTTTGGTTACCTCCGCCTGGTGGCTCAGACCATATTTTCAGGCTTATCCTATAATTGTACTCACTGACCAGTCCCTCAGAACCATTTTGTCCCATCCTGACACATCCGGCCGATTGGCTAAGTGGGCCATCAAGTTAGGGGAGTTTGACTTATCCTTTCAGCCTCGGGCCGCGCTGAAATCCCAAGTCTTAGCCGATTTTCTGGTGGAGTGTACTTGGTCTGAGAAGCATCAAAAAGATTCCCCTCAAGATCCCTCAGATGCCGGCGAGGAGAATGATGGGGCGTGGATCCTCCACGTCGATGGGGCCTCCAACTCCCAAGGGAGTGGAGCCGGCCTTATTCTTGCCAGTCCAGAGGGCGTGGTGTTAGAGTATGCTCTCTGGTTCCTCTTTGAAGCTACTAACAATCAAGCTGAATATGAAGCCTTGTTAGCCGGGATTAAACTAGCGCATGGGCTGGGGATCAAGCGTCACTACAAGAGAAATAAAATATTGCGAGCCCAAATGCGTTGCTAAACATGCTATTGCGATGCAATAGCGATGCAATGACGGCGTCGCTCAGATGTCCGTCGCAATATCCATTTGTCGCAATTGCGTCGTAATATTGCGACTCTCTGCGACGCAACATTGCATCGCAATATTGCGACGCATCCAAATGCATCGCTAAATTAAAAATTAAATAATAATATTTAAAATTATTATTAAATATTATGACGCACTAAATTGCGTTGCAATATTGCGACGCATTTAGTTGCATCGCAATATTTAATAATAATTTTTTTGATATAATAGCGACGCCATTTGCGTCGCTAATGCGTCGCAAATAAAAAATTTGATAAAATATTGCGACGCAAGGTCATTGCGTCGCAATATTTATTAAAAATATTTTGATATAATAGCGACTCAATTTGAGTCGCTAATGCATCGCTATTAAATTTTTTTTTAATTATTGCGATGCAGGTCATTGCATCGCAATATTTAATAATAATATTTTAAAAATATTAGCGATGCAATTTAGTCGCTAATGCGTCGCTAAATAAATTTTTTTTAAAAAAATAAAAATTTAAAAATTAAAACGGTTAATACAATTTCGTTACATTTAAATATTGATCGAAACATTCTTCACTCATATTGATCCAAACAATAATCATTCAATTTCCAAAAATAATTCATATATTAAAATTTTGAAGTTTTCATGTACAACATAAAAAAAGAAAAAAAATACATCAAGAATCTGAGCGATCACGTGGAGGCTGGAGGCTGGAGACTCTGCGACAAGCGGCTAACCATATCCCGCAAATAATGCATCTCATCTCGCATGTCTGCAATCTCCTGATCCCGGCCTCGCATACGATCCTTGAAATCCTGCTCGACCTCCTGCCGAACCTCCTCTGCAATAGATCTCCGAAGGTCATGTAAACGCTCGGAGGAAGATCACCAGAAATCGCGAGCTGGAGGCCTGATGGGAAAATATGTAGAAGCTCTAGTGCCCAGACCATAGACCCTGCGGTCTCGCGGCTGGGCACCAACAGCCTCCAAAAACACACGCCGACTCTCCTCTGCTGAGAGTTCGACGGGCGTCTCCCCATCAGTAGAGTCGACCTGCGATGCCTGGGAGCGAAGCTCCTCGACTCGTGTCTTTAAATTATGAAATCAACAATAAATGAGTTAATAAATTTCTTAAATAAAATTTTAGAAATTAAACAGATACTACATAAATCTAATTTCTTACCGCAACCTCCCGTGATCGCGTGTCGACCCAGGAACCGTCCCTCCTGGTGTGTGTCGCCCTGAATAGACGAAACTCACCAGGATCTCCGCCCTCCTGCTCAGACTATAACATAAAAAAATGATATTAATACAAATATTTGTAAATAACTAAAATAGTAATTAAAATATTTATGTTTTCTTACCATACGCCGTCTGTGCTCCTGAATCGAAATGGAGCCCGAAGTATGGCGGGAGAGACCCGTGCCAGGACCGCCCTTCTCAGATCGGCGGTTCGTGCTGGCTGATGCGGACCTCCTGCGCCAGCCATCGGACTGCCAGGCCTGCTGCCACTCGTGCCAAATACCCTCTGGCACGTGCGCAGGACGCTGACCCGATGACCTCCAACGATGAAGCATGTCGGAGTATCGGCGTCCCGTCAGAGCCTCCCATGCTGCCCTAATGGCATCATGGCTGGCAGGATCCCACGTAAACTTTTTCTGCATTAAAATAAACAGTTAGTTTCTGAATTTATTAAGATTAAGAAATTTTATATCAGTGATAAATTGTATTTAATAAGTTTACCTGAAACTCAGAAAAATAAAACTCCCTCGTGGCTGGAGATACGTGGCGCCAATCGTAGCCACTGGGATCTGCACGCCTCTGAAATACGGCGCTGATGTGGCTGGATACATGATGCTGCTCAATAAATCTATTAAAAAAATGCATGTTTATAAGTAATTGACTTAAAAACATAAACATATATTTTTAATTAGTATATACTTACAGCCCCTGAGCATCAAGTCGAAGTACGGTGCGGCCGATGGTGGAAGAACTCTCGGAGGTATGTGCCGATCGGCTGGATGGTAATACTGCTGGAGAGATCGAAGGCTGTGCGACTGCTGGAGATCCGAACTCTCCATCTCCGAGCTCATGTGATCTGATGCAGCAGGGCTACGTCCCTGCTCACTCCGTCTGTCGTCGGTAGATCTACCTCTGCCCGTCATACTGAAAATACTAAAGATTCATACAATTAAATTACGATTAATGATTGACTATGTAAAAATTTAACACTTATAAAAAAAAGTTAAATTTAAAAAACCTCTATGTTTAATCGGTGTCATTTGTTTCGTGAAATGTTGGTTCAACATCCGATGCCGTATCGGACTGCGATTCAGTTTCATTATCATCGGAAGGAAACCGAACATTTGCATCCGCAATTTCTTGGACATCACCATTTGGATCTCTAAGTGATGTTTCAGGAGCCCTTGTGTCGTCCTCAATTGCATGCATTTCCATCTCATCCTCTTGAAATGCAGGGCACTCGGCTGATTGACTTGATGAACTCTCCTCTAATACGATTGTTGAACGTGGGACGATTTTAGAAACAGCCCACCAATCTCGCTTGTCGTTGCGCAAACTTGGATATCCGCAGTAAAAGACTTGCTGAGCTTGGGATGCAAGGATGAATGGGTCATATTTCTGCAATCTTCGTCGATGGTTCACTTCAACCAAATTGTAGTCGTTATGAACCCTTTTGCCCACAGGAACTGTCGGATCGAACCAATCACAACGAAACAATACGGTTCGTTTCATAGGCCAACCGGGATATTCAACTTCAACCACCTCTACTAACTTTCCATAATAATCCTGCATATTTGCTCCAACACTTTCTCCTTTAACACACACGCCCCAGTTCTGCGTGCCTCTTGAAGCTGCTAATCGTTCAATCTGAAATTTGTACCCATTTACAAAATAGCCAGTAGAGGTTGTTACGGTCTTCAATGGCCATTGCGATAGACATTTAATGAAAATATTATCGGTTGTGGACCATGGACCGTTGACCTATAAATTAATAAGCTATTCACATCCAATTCAAAAAATAAAAGCCATTATCGAAATTGATTGAGTGATACTACTCACAAATTCATAAAACCAGTAAGCAAACTCCGTTTCTAATTTCTGCCCAATTGCAACTTGACTGATGTCGGGATTCATCTGTCGTTGTCTATCACAAAACATCCTTATGGGATGAAAAGGATGAAAACTGATGTTAGCAATTAAATATTATGGTATATTGTAATTTAAATTAAAATTTCCAATTTAGCATTGAAGTATACACTTACTCAATATATGGATCGACTTCTCTACAGTTCATTAGGATGTAATAATGTGCTGCATTATACTCCATATCGCTAAGATTTCTTGACTTCTGCCCACCAAATGAACGGCCGATACCTTTAAAAATTGATATTCTACCGTCATTAGGTTCTCCTTCGTCCACACATACGTCATCGTTACGACCAAGATTTTGGCTCCTCGTGTGGACGTGACCCTCAAAGTAATGTGAGGCAAAAGCTGAAACTTCTTCGACCAAGTGTGCATTGCATATAGAACCTTCAACCCTTGCCTTATTACGCACATTATTTTTTAACTTCTTAAGATACCTATATGTAAAGTTGAAACAAAAAATTAACAATTTTCTTGCAATGAAATAATATTTGAAATGTCAACATATCTTAATGATGTATATATTTACCTCTCGAAAGGATACATCCAGCGATACTGCACGGGACCAGCTATGCTCGCTTCGTATGGCAAGTGAACCGGTAAATGCTCCATTGAGTCAAAAAAACTGGGAGGAAATATTCGCTCAAGCTTGCATAAAATAATTGGAATTTCCTCCTCAAGCCTTGCCATGGATGCAGAAGTAATGACTGCGGCAGATAACTCCTTGAAGAATAAGCTGAGCTCCGTAATTGCCTTCCAGACATGTTGCGGAAGCAACTCACGAAAAGCTATAGGTAATAACCGTTGCATGAAAACATGGCAGTCGTGACTCTTCATGCCGAACAACTTGAGCTTATGCATGTCCACACACCTACCGATATTTGAGGCATAACCATCTGGAAATTTTAACCCTCTAAGCCAGTTACATAAAACTTCTCGTGAATTTCTGTCAAGAGTGTAACAGGCTTTAGGATAGGTCCCGTCGGCACTCCTTCTCAAATCACCTCTTCTGCAGTACTGATTAAGTTCTTCTCTTGACTTTGCAGTATCTTTTGTTTTTCCCGGGATGTTTAGCACCGTGTTAAATATGTTATCAAAGAAATTTTTCTCGATATGCATAACATCCAAGTTGTGCCGGATGAGATTTGTGCTCCAATAAGGCAAATCCCAAAATATACTTCGCTTCTTCCAGTTATGTTCTTTACATATACGGCCATTTATTCTATCTGCATCCGGTTCCCATGCATACATCAACCCCAAATGCTCTATAGTATCAAATATATCCGTGCCGGACCTAACCGGTTCGGCAAATTTTGTGACTGCTTTGTTCTTCCGGAAGGCGATCAAGTTACGCCTGTAAGGATGATTTGGGGGCAAGAACTTCCTATGGTTATCAAACCATGACTGCTTACCACTCTTCTGCAATGTAAATGCATCCGAATCATACATGCAATGAGGGCATGCCAGACGTCCAGCAGTGCTCCAACCAGACAACATTGCATATGGAAATCACTTATTGTCCACATCAAAGCAGCTCTCATGATGAAATTCTGTTTCATAGAAATGTCGTAGGCTACGACTCCTGTTTCCCACAACATTTTCAATTCGGCCACCAACGGTTGCAGAAAGACATCAATCTTTTCCTTTGGATTTGATGGTCCTGGAACCAAAACGGTTAAAAACATTGCAGTATCTTTCATGCACTTCCACGGAGGAAGGTTATATACAGTCAGTATCACAGGCCAACATGAATACTGTTGCCCCGCTTGACCAAATGGTTGGAAGCCATCGGTACAAAGACCTAATCTCACATTCCTTATATCTTCAGCGAAATCAGGATGATTTTCATTGAAATGCTTCCAAGCCTTTGAATCTGATGGATGCCGCATTTCATCCTCTTTAGATTCATGTTCGGCATGCCATCTCATATCAGCAGCTGTTGCCTCAGATCTGTATAATCTCTGCAGGCGTGGGGTAAGAGGAAAGTAATGCATCCTCTTGTAAGGCACACTTTTCCTCCTACTTGTACTGGCTCCTCCTTCGTGTTTTTGTACCTCGATTGCCCACAAATCTTACACCATCTCAGCTCTGAGTCTTCACCCCAAAATATCATACAATTGTTCAAGCAACAATCGATCTTATTAACTGGGAGCCCAAGCCCACGCAACAACTTCTTTGTTGCGTAAAAACTGTCTGCCGCAACATTGTCATTTGGCAAAATTTCTTTGATTAACCCAGCTACAGAATTGAACGCCTTTTCTGATAATCGATGTTCTGCCTTAATATTCAACATTCGAGCAGCTGTAGACAACTGGGAATGACCCTCACAACCAGGATACAATTCTTGATTTGCAGCACGCAACATATCATAAAATTGTTGTGCATCTGGATTTGGTTCTTCCATAAATGTATTCTGATTGAATTCATTACCCGATGCATTCATCACCATTTGTTCATATGTGTTTAAATTCACAAATGGTTCATCTACGGGAATTGACTCTTGTTGGCCTATAACAGCTGCTGGAATATCCTCTGGTTCACCATGACAGTACCAAACATAGTAATCAGGAACAAACCCCTTCTTACACAAATGCACCTTAACAGTTTTCACATCTCTGTAGGCTTTATTCTGACACCTGTGGAAGTTGCATGGGCACCTAATCCTAGGGCCATCCATCCATTCAGGTTGGCTACATGCAAATGCGATAAATTCTTCCAATCCATTCAGAAAATCTGGATTAAGCAAGCCATCTTTTATCCTTGCATACATCCACGAGCGAGCCCCGCTCATTTTTGACCGACTTATACAAAGTCTGGTAAACCATTAAAGGAAACCACAAAATAAAACTATATTAGTACTAAATATATAACTAAATTATTTCTTGGTCACAACTAAGGTTAATAACAACCATTTAAATCATTTATAACTAAACCAATTTTCTTTTAGGCAACTAAGGTCCCTACCATGCAAGGGCGAGCCACGGCTACGATCCTTGGCGTGCTAGCAAGGACCGAGGCACAGGTTCATGGCTAATGGTAGGGCTTGAGTTCGGGTCGGGCCGCAAGGCGGTCCGTTTAATCATTGAGACTTCACAAGCAATCAAGTGTCTTAAATTAATTCTACCTTCACTCCATGTCTACAAGGTAAGGCCCTATCCCATTCAAGAATATTTTTTGTGATATGTTATTCTGCTATTAATTATCATCGATCGGTTACATTGAAATTTCGGCAGCATTTCCCATATGTTCTCCTAAATGTGTGGTATATAAGCCACACTAGGAGAACGTATGAGCAAATACAAACCGAATCTCACCCAACGATGATTAATAGCAGACTAACATATCGCAAGAAATATTCCCAAACTGTCCACCAGGACAATTTGAGAATTTGCAAGACTAAGGCTTACAAATTCTCAAACGGGTCTAAAGGTTATAGTGCTGTGATTAATTATGGAAGTCCGAAGACAATCGAACTTATGCTTGTTATTCTTAACTTCTTGTCAATTATACATATAGGAATAGTGTTCTATATATAGTCACTGACTTCTTAAGATTATTGTGTCGAATACAAATGTTTGTGAAGACTAAAATATAAATCATTGAAACTACTAATTTGTTGCTGAAATTAAATAATATTACAACAAGACTTTCTATCTAGCATTACATAATTTAATGCATCATTCAGTTTGCAGCAGAATGTAAATAATCAAGACATAACAATTGTAAATAACTACAAATGCACAAATATTATTGCATAAACATTCTGCTTAATTAATTATTGAAACATTATGCAAATTAATAATAATACAACAAGACTTTCTATCTAGCATTATAAATATTATTACATAATCAAGACATAACAATCAGTCTATCTAAAGAGCTCCGACTAATGACATGAATTAATTAATTTATAACTAATCTTATATTTATCATCAAATTATTTGTAAAATCTGATAGAATCTATTTTTTTTGTTAATTTTTTTAATGAGTGTTAAATTTTTTTTAATTGAAGGGACCCCCCTAGCTGTTACGTCTAGTCACCAAATTTTTTTTTTTTTTTTTGGACTGCGGCCGGATAAGACAAAATGGGTTTCCCCCGTTTTTTTTTTTTTTTTGACAATGGCCTGGCCACCGTGGCCAGGCCACTGCCGGCCACGGTAGCAACCGTGGCCGGAGAAGACAAAATGGGGGGGGGGAACCCCCCGGTTACCATTTTTTTTTGACAGTGGCCTGGCCACCGTGGCCAGGCCACTGCCGGCCACGGCTGGAGAAGACGGCCACGGCAGCGGCCGTGGCCGCCTTGTCCGGCCGGCGGCCACTGCCGGCCACGGCAGCAGCCGTGGCCGGAGAAGAAAAGGGGGGGGTTTCCCCACCCCCCCTGTTACCGATTTTTTTTTTTTTTGACAGTGGCCTGGCCACCGTGGCCAGGCCACTGCCGGCCACGGCAGCGGCCGTGGCCTCCTTGTCCGGCCACGGCCTCGGTCGTGGCCGGAGAAGACAAAATGGGGGGGGGGGGGAACCCCCCCTTGTTACCATTTTTTTTTTTTTTGACAGTGGCCTGGCCACCGTGGCCAGGCCACTGCCGGCCGTGGCCGGAGAAGACAAAAGGGGGGGGGGGTTTCCCCACCCCCCCTGTTACCGAATTTTTTTTTTTTTTGACAGTGGCCTGGCCATCGTGGCCAGGCCACTACCGGCCACGGCAGCGGCCGTGGCCGCCTTGTCCGGCCGCGGCCTCGGTCGTGGCCGGAGAAGACAAAGGGGGGGGGGTTTCCCCACCCCCCTTGTTACTGTTTTTTTTTTTTTTTGACAGTGGCCTGGCCACCGTGGCCAGGCCACTGCCGGCCACGGCAGCGGCCGTGGCCGGAGAAGACGGCCACGGTCTGGAGGAAAATTATTACAAAAAAATAAAATTTTAAGATGGTGGGGGGCTTACCTCGGTCGAGAGAAGACGCCGGAGTTGGAGGAGAACACCGGGGAGCCGGAGCAGCGAACGGGGGGAGCCGGAATTTTTTTTGGGAGGGCGGCGGCTAGGTCAAGACGATGAAGAAGAAGAGAAGGTCGGCCTGTATATATGAGTAATTAGGGACGCAATTAATTGCATCGCTAATTGATCGCAATATTTTTTTTAAAATTTATTATGTATTAGCGATGCATCAATGCGTCGCTAATCCATCGTTAATTTAACTTTATTATAATTTTATGAAAAAAATAGCGACACAAATAATTGCATCGCTAATGCATCGCTAAATTGGTACCAAGGTCCGGCGAAAAAATTATTTTTATTTTCTAGGAATTGCATCGCTAAGGCGTCGCAATATTTTTTTAATATTTTTAATTGATTAAAATAATAATTTATGATAATAATTGCGATGCATACAGTGCGTCGCAATAATTTTTTAATATTTATAAATAATAATATTTATAATTAATGATAATAATTGCGACACAAAATTGCATCGCAATATTTTTTTAAAACTTTTTGATTACATATATTTATTTAAAAATATTGCGACGCAACTTATGCATCGCAATATTATATTTCTTTTATTTATTAATACTGATAAAAATCATATTTACTAAAAATAATTGCGACGCATACATTGCATCGTAATATTTATTTTTTTTTAAATGCATCGCTACGGCGTCGCAATAATTTTTTAATATTTATAAATGATAATATTTATAATTAATGATAATAATTGCAATGCAAAATTACATCGCAATATTTTTTTAAAACCTTTTGATTACATATATTTATTTAAAAAATATTGCGACGCAACTTATGCATCGTAATATTATATTTTTTTTATTAATACTGATAAAAATATTTACTAAAAATAATTGCGATGCATACATTGCGTCGCAATATTTGTTTATTTTTTAAAAAATGCATCGCTATGGTGTCGCAATTTTTTAATATTTATAAATGATAATATTTATAATTAATGATAATAATTGCGACGCAAAATTGCGTCGCAATATTTTTTTAAAACTTTTTGATTACATATATTTATTTAAAAAACATTGCGACGCAACTTATGCGTCGCAATATTATATTTCTTTTATTTATTAATACTAATAAAAATCATATTTACTAAAAATAATTACGACGTATACATTGCGTCACAATATTTATTTTTTTTTTTAAATGCGTCGCTACGGCATCGCAATAATTTTTTAATATTTATAAATGATAATATTTATAATTAATGATAATAATTGCGACGCAAAATTACGTCGTAATATTTTTTAAAACTTTTTGATTACATATATTTATTTAAAAAATATTATGACGCAACTTATGCATCACAATATTATATTTCTTTTATTTATTAATACTGATAAAAATTATATTTACTAAAAATAATTGCGATGCATACATTGCATCGCAATATTTGTTTATTTTTTAAAAAAATGCATCGCTACGGCATCGTAATAATTTTTTAATATTTATAAATGATAATATTTATAATTAATGATAATAATTGCGATGCAAAATTGCATCACAATATTTTTTTAAAACTTTTTGATTACATATATTTATTTAAAAAACATTGCGACGCAACTTATGCATCGTAATATTATATTTCTTTTATTTATTAATACCGATAGAAATCATATTTACTAAAAATAATTGCGATGCGTACATTGCGTCGCAATATTTGTTTATTTTTTTTCTAAAATGCATCGCTACGGCGTCGCAATAATTTTTTAATATTTATAAATGATAATATTTATAATTAATGATAATAATTGCGATGCAAAATTGCATCGCAATATTTTTTTAACTTTTTCATAACTTTTTTTTAAATAATTATAAATGATTCGACGGTTGCGATCGATCGAAGCCATGATCGATCCCGGTCGGTGTCGACCTATCTCGTACCGTTGCGATCGATCGGATCGGCGATGATCTGACAGTTGCGATCGATCGAAGCCATGATCGATCCTGGTCGACGACGATCCGATGATACTTGCGATCGATCGAAGCCATGATTGATCCCGCTCGGCGATGATCCGATGGTTGCGATCGATCGAAGCCATGATTGATCCCAATCGGCGATGATCCGACGGTTGCGATCGATCCAAGCCATGATCGATCCCGGTTGGCGATGATCCGATGGTTGCGATCGATCCAAGCCATGATCAATCCTGGTCGGCGATGATCCGACGGTTGAGATTGATCCAAGCCATGATCGATCCCGGTCGGCGACGATCCGATGGTTGCGATCGATCCAAGCCATGATCGATCCCGGTCGGCGATGACCTCTCTCGGACCGTGGCGATCGATCAGATCGGCGACGATCCGATGGTTGCGATCGATCGAATCCATGATCAATCCCACTCGGCGATGATCCGACGGTTGCGATCGATCGAAGCCATGATCGATCCCGGTCAGCGTTGACCTATCTCGTACCGTCGCGATCTATCGGATCGGCAACGATCCGACGGTACTTGCGATCGACCTAAGCCATTATCGATCCCGATCGGCATCGACCTATCTTGTACCATCGCGATCGATCGGATCGACGATGATCCGACGGTACTTGCGATCGATCGAAGCCATGATCGATCCCGGTCGACGATGATTCGACGGTTGTGATCGATCCAAGCCATGATCGATCCTGGTCGGCGATGATCTGACGGTTGCGATCGATCTAAGCCATGATCGATCCCGGTCGGCGATGATCCGACGGTTGAGATCGATCCAAGCCATGATCGATCCCGGTCGGCGATGATCCGACGATTGCGATCGATCGAAGCCAGGATCGATCCTGGTCGACGACGATCTGACGGTACTTGCGATCGATCGAAGCCATGATCGATCCCGATCGGCGATGATCCGATGGTTGTGATCGACCCAAGCCATGATCGATCCCGGTCGGCGTTGACCTATCTCATACCATCACGATCGATCCTGGTCGATGACGATCCGATGGTACTTGCGATCGATCGAAGCCATGATCGATCCCTATCGGCGATGATCCGAAGGTACTTGCGATCGATCGAAGCCATGATCGATCCCGGTCGGTGATGATCCGATAGTTGCGATCGATCCAAGCCATGATCGATCCCGATCGGCGATGATCCGACGGTTACGATCGATCCAAGCCATGATCGATCCCGATCGGCGACGACCTCTCTCGGACCGTGGTGATCGATCGGATCGGCGACGATTCGATGGTTGCAATCGATCGAAGCCATGATCGATCCTGGTCGACGATGATCCGACGGTTGCGATCGACCAAAGCCATGATCGATCCCGATCGGCGTTGACCTATCTCAGATCGTCGCGATCGATCGGATCGGCGACGATCCGATGGTACTTGCGATCGATCGAAGCCATGATCGATCCTGGTCGACGACTATCGATCTCGGACTGTCGCGATCGATCGGATCGGTGACGATCCGATGGTTGCGATCGATCAAAGCCATGATCGATCTCGATCGGCGATGATCCGACGGTTGCGATCGATCCAAGCCATGATCGATCCCGGTCGGCAATGATCCAACGGTTGCGATCGACCCAAGCCATGATCGATCCCGGTCGGCGTTGACCTATCTCGTACCTTCATGATCTATTGGATCGGCGACGATCCGACGGTACTTGCGATCGATTGAAGCCATGATCGATCCCGGTTGGTGACTACCGATCTCGGACTATCGCGATCGATCGGATCGATGACGATCCGATGGTTGCGATCGATCAAAGCCATGATCGATCTCGATCGGCGATGATCCGACGGTTGCGATCGACCAAAGCCATGATCGATCCCGGTCGATGACTACCGATCTCGGACTGTCGCGATCGATCGGATCGGTGACGATCCAATGGTTGCGATCGATCGAAGCCATGATCGATCTCGATCGGTGATGATCCGACGGTTGCCATCGATCCAAGCCATGATCAATCCCGGTCGGCGACGAGCGATCTCGAACCATCGCGATCGATCCGATCGGCGACAACCCGACGGTTGCGATCGATCGAAGCCATGATCGATCACGTACGATCGACGACGATCGATCTCGGACATTATTAATTTTTAATTATATTTTCTAATTCATTGCATCGCTAATGCCTCGCTAATTTGGCATTATGAATTTCTTTTAAAATATTGCGACGCATTAATTTGTGTCGTTAAATAAAATTTTTTTTATTACTTTACTGTTTTATTGCATCGCTATTACGTCGCTAATTAACATATTTATTTTTAAAAAACATTGCGATGCACTCGATTGCATCGCAATATTTTTATTTCATAATACTATTTTCTTAAAATAAATTTTATTTAAATTAATTGCGACGCAATTATTGCGTCGTTAAATTTAAAAATAATTTTCATATTTTTTAGTTTATTGCATCGCTAATGCATTGCTAATTAAAAAAAATAAGTTTTTTAAAAAAATTGTGATGCACTATTTTGCATCGCAATATTTTTTATCATTTAATATTTATACAAATTAATTTTATTTAAAATAATTGTGATGCAATTAGTGCGTCGCTAAATTAAAATTAATTTTACAATTTTCTGGTCTATTGCATTGCTAATGCGTCGCTATATAAAATTATTATTTTTTAAATATATTGCAACGCACTGAGTGGCGTCGCAATATTTTTATTTATAATTATATTTTATAAAAATAATTTTTTTTATTAATATTTACGATGCAATTTTTGCGTCGCTATATTAAATATATTTTTTCTTATTTTATGTTTATTGCATCGCTAATGCGTCGCTATTTAACATAATTAATTTTTTTAAAAACATTGCGACGCACTTATCTGCATCGCAAAATTTTATTCCTTTAATAATATTTTAAAAAATACATTTTATAAATATTGCGACGCATATTTACGTCGCTAAATTTAAATTTTTTTTTAATTTTAAGGTTTATTCAATCGCTAATGCGTCGCTATTTGCGTCGCAATGTTTTTTTGACGCGGAGGCATCGCAATGTTGTTGCAATTTTAGCGACGCATAATTGCGTCGCTAAAATTGCATCGCTATTTCATTATTTTCTTGTAGTGCGTCTCTGAGTTTTTACTGACTCACAACTCATTTCTGCCCAAGTGGCCGGGGAGTACAAGGCCCGAGATCCTATTATGTCCCGGTATCTAAGCAAGGTGAATCTTTTAATCCCCTTACTAGATTGCTTCACTATCAGTTACATTCCTAGAGGGGAGAATGCCAGAGCTGATATGTTGGCCCGACTTGCCACATTAGCGGATAGCGCCATGGGCAAAACTTATATTGAGTACCTGGAGATACCTAGTATTGAAGCCATGGAAGAAGTTCTGCCAGTTACACTGGAAGAAACATGGATGGACGCCTATGTCCGATACTTGAAAGATGGCGTCCTCCCGGCCGATCATGGAGAAGCCAAGCTGCTTAAACGGAGAGCCTCTAAGTTCATATTGCTGGACGGCCAACTCTACAAGAAATCCTTTTCCTAGCCTTTTCTCAAATGCGTCGGCCCAGTAGACGCGGATTACATTCTTAGGGAAATTCATGAAGGTATATGCGGAAATCATTCGGGGGGCAGATCTCTGGCACGTAAAGCTCTCCGACAAGGATATTATTGGCTAACCATGCAGGAGGATGCTACAGAGCTAGTGAAGAGATGTGACCAATGCCAGTGGTACGCTTGTATTCAGCGGCAGCCGGCTTCCCTGTTGAGTCCTCTTTTCGCCCCATGGCCCTTCACCCAATGGGGCATGGACATCCTCGGCCCTTTCCCTCCGGCGTCAGGACAGCGGAAATTCCTTCTTGTAGCTATTGATTATTTTACTAAGTGGGTCGAGGTTGAGGCGCTCGCCCGGATCACTGAAGCCAAAGTCAAGGCTTTTCTCTGGAAATCTATTGTCTATCGATTCGGTATACCTCATACTCTTGTCACCGACAACGGCCGACAGTTCGACAACACTGCCTTTAGAGCCTTCTGTGCCGATTTTGGCATCACTCATCGATTCGCTTCTATCGGCCATCCGCAGTCTAATGGAGAGGCCGAGGTTACGAATCGTATGATATTATGAGGACTGAGAATCAGGCTGGACACATCTAAGGGAAGATGGGTGGAAGAACTCCCGAGCGTGCTCTGGGCCTACCACACAACTCCCAGGACGCCAACAGGAGAAATGCCTTTCAACCCAGTTTTTGGCTCCAAAGCTGTTATTCCAATCGAGATTGGCCTGCCAAGTATTCGAGTGGAGTCGTATGACGAAGTTGACAATCTCCCTAATTTAAGAGCCAGTCTTGACCTCATTGATGAAGTAAGGGACCGAGCTCAAGTCAAAATGGCGGCCTACCAACAGCGGGTAGCGAGATATTATAATGCTCGCGTCCGCTCGAAAAGCTTCCGCCAGGAAGACTTGGTCCTTAAAAGAGCCGAAATATCTAAACCGATGGAAGGGGACAAGTTGTCCCCGAATTGGGAAGGGCCCTACCGAGTCGCAGAAGTCCTTCACCGTGGAGCATACCGACTTGAAGATTTGAGTGGACAACCAGTCCCTCGAACATGGAACGCAGATAATCTCCGGCAATACCATCAATAATGTAATAGATGTATTTACCCAATAAGTCAATAAATGTACACATTCAAAGATTTCCTGTAAGTAGTTCTTTAAAAGGAACTCGATGGCCCCACGGTCCTAAGGACACCCCCGGGTTGGTATCGCATACCCCTGAGGAGGTTCAAGTCCAAGGTCTAGGCAGCCTCGAGTCGAACTCTCGGGCTGGTATCCGACTGCCCCCGAGAGAGTTCTTTAAAAGGAACTCGACGGCCCCATGGTCCTAAGGACACCCCCGGGTTGGTATCGCATACCCCTGAGGAGGTTCAAGTCCAAGGCCTGGGCGGCCTCGAGTCGAACTCTCGGGCTGGTATCCGACTGCCCCCGAGACAGTTCTTTAAAAGAAACTCGACGGCCCCACGGTCCTAAGGACACCCCCGGGTTGGTATCGCATACCCCTGAGGAGGTTCAAGTCCAAGGTCTAGGCGGCCTCGAGTCGAACTCTCGGGCTGGTATCCGACTGCCCCCGAGACAGTTCTTTAAAAGGAACTCGACGGCCCAACGGTCCTAAGGACACCCCCGGGTTGGTATCGCATACCCCTGAGGAGGTTCAAGTCGAAGGTCTAGGCGGCTTCGAGTCGAACTCTCGGGCTGGTATCCAACTGCCCCCGAGACAGTTCTTTAAAAGGAACTCGACGGCCCCACGGTCCTAAGGACACCCCCGAGTTGGTATCGCATACCCCTGAGGAGGTTCAAGTCCAAGGTCTAGGCGGCCTCGAGTCGGACTCTCGGGCTGGTATCCGACTGCCCCTGAGACAGTTCTTTAAAAGGAACTCGATGGCCCCACGGTCCTAAGGACACCCCCAGGTTGGCATCGCATACCCCTGAGGAGGTTCAAGTCCAAGGCCTAGGTGGCCTCGAGTCGAACTCTCGGGCTGATATCCGACTGCCCCCGAGATGGTTCTTGAAAAAGAATTCAGCGGCTCCACGATCCTAGGGACGAACCTAACATCGATCTGCGGATTAAGCCTTGAAAGGCCGGACGGGGAGATGAGCCCCTTTACTTCCTATATGTATGATGGTTAAATATCATAGGCCGATCAATTGCAATAACAAACAAACAGGAATGAAGAATTGATACTCATTCATTTAAAAGTTGAGCGGCTACAAAACTCCAAAGAGTATCCTCTACAAGCTGACGTCGACTGACTTACAAAAAAGAGTCTGTTGAGGACACAGTCAAAAAATAAGAAAAGAAGAGAGAGGAAGCAGAAGAAGAGATAAAGTCCAACATAGCCACGTTCCTATTGATTCCTGGGATGCCCACCCATCGTGGTTGTCTCGGTATTTGACTCTTCAACTGCGGTCGCTTTGGCAGTGGATTCTTCCGCTATCACTGCTTCATCGGCGGTATCATCAACCTCAGCATCGGAGTTTTCTTCGTCGTCTGCAGGCTGGAAATGTTCGAGGTCTTCTAGCTTGAAATATCGGGATAATCTTCTTTTGCACCTCTCGAAGCCTTGGACAAAGGCATCCATAACAGCCTCACGAAATTTCGAGGCAAAATCGGGGGAACTCTTATATTCCTTAATGGCCTCCCGAGCCCGAGCTTCAGCCACGACCACCTTTTTTTGAGCCTTTGTCTCCATTATGGCCATCTTGTCCAGGGCTTCCTTCGTTTCCTTCTCGGCCAAGGCCAGCTTCTCTGCAGCATCAAGGGCCGCCGCCTCCGCATTGTCGGCCCGGTTTTCGATGTATTCTAATTTGAGAATGGCCTCCTTCAATTTTTCCTCCATCGGTAGCAGCTTTGCCCTGGTTTCAGACAGCTTCGCATCCAAGGTCTGCAGCTCCCTCTCGGCCTCTCCCACCATGCGCGGTTGTCTTCCAGAATAGTCTGAAGGTCAAGTGACGCCCTCAATTCTCGGGCCTTTACTTTCGATAGTTCTTTCTTCAAGCCCTCGTTGTTGGACTTGGCATTGACCAGGTCCTCACGAAGCACAAAAAGGCCGTTGGACATCTATATTAAATAGTCGATGAATACAGGAATTCTGTAATTACGAAAGAAAAAAAAATAAGAGAGAGAAAAGGGAGTAAGACCGTGATTCTACCTGGAGCGCAGCTGTGAACATCGTATCAAAGGATTCCTCCAATGACAAGCCCCTCATCTTGGCTTGAAACCTGGGCAGGATCGAGAGTTTAAGAACTGTTTCTGATAAACAGCTCTTGTACGCCACGCCCTGGCTGGGCATCTCTGAGGATTGAGGCGGACCCTTCGAGATGTCCGGAGGAGCAGAAACATCTGCTCCTTTTGGTGACTGCGGGTCTGGCGGGCAGGTCTCAGCCAACCCTTTACTCCCGGATGGCTCCCCAATATCTCTGACGGGGGGGGAGGCGACCCTCGGTGGGCCCTCCACATGGAGACCCCCGATAGGTATCCCAGCGGGGGGGTTCTCCTCTCCCTCATCCTCCTCTACTAATATCACCTTGGGGAGGATTGCCGGAGGCTGGGTCGAGTGACCCAGCTCCCTCTGACAAGGCCTCTTAGGCCCGGCCCTTGTCGCGCCGCGAGCATTTCCTTTCCTCTTCCGGAGGCTTGATATTATCGCATCTTGGGAAAACTTCATTGCTGCAAAATCGAGAATCCGAGGTTAATTAAAAAGCGCCCCAGAAATGCCAAATGTAAGTGGAATGTACGCGCTAAAATACGTTTTCATACGCGCATTCAAATATGAAATACCCAAAAAAAAGAAAAAAAAAGAAGAGAGAGAGAGAAAATAGCAATGATAATAATAAAACTCTTTGAAGCTCACCGGGCGCTGTAGGCAGCGACACCGGCATGGACGCGATCCCCTGAAGGTTATCCTCCGATAATAGTTCCTTACTGGGGGCACGACAGTAGACACCAGAATATTAAACAATTCCTGATCTCTCTCTTCGATGGTCGAGTTCTGATTAGAGCTGGTATCAGGAATACCCCAGTTCACGTCCACCCCCTCTAAATGTGCATAAAAAAACCGTAACTTCCACCCTTTGATTTTGGAAGGGAGGTTGAGCCCGAGGACTCTCCTGGGCCTAGACGCAAAGCTCCACCACCCATCCCTTATGGGATTCCGGATCCTATACAAAGCCCTAAATAGGGAGAGCCGGGCAGAATCCCCATGGAAATGACAAAGCACTAAAAATGAAAAGACGATGCAGATGGAGTTAGGGGTAAGTTGCGCAGGGATAAGATGGTAGCTATTTAACAAATTTATAAAAAAAAGGATGCAAAGGCAGTCGTAGGCCATATTTAAAAAATTCTTTGTACAGCGTAACCTTCCCCGGTTGCATAAGGGTAACCCTATCTTCGGGGAGAGGAACGGAAAGACGAATATTGTTGGGGATCCCAAACCGAGCCCTAAGATTCCTAAGATCCTGAGAGGACGTGATTGAAGCAATCTCGGTCGGACCGGCCGAGTTAGGGGTAGCTACCGAAAGTCCTACCTCACGGCTAGTGGATGAAGAAGAAACCCTAGGGGATTGGGATAATGCCCTAGACACTAGCCGTGGAGCTGGTTGATCCCCACGAATGGTCACGCCTCCGAGAGCTTGGCGACGTGCTTGGATAATCTCCTCACGAGAGGGCTCGATCAGTGGGCTCTTGCCTTTCCCATCTTGACGAGGATCCATGAAGAAGAAAAAGGAGAAAAAAGGTCGACTAACCTGAACTTGGAAGAATGAAGACACAGAAGACGCGACAAGAATAAAAGGCAAAGAAGTAAAGAAGACGTACCCCTTTTAATATATTTTTGAACATAACCCCTCGAGCGCCACAAAACCACGCGGCGATACTTGAGTGGGACCAGGCAGATGAAAAGGTGTTATCTTCTTAGGGATATGCGCCTTCCTTTTCTCTTTTTCGAAACATCAATCTATCGTATTTACAAATTTAAATTCAATTTTCCGCCCCTCCCCCTTCTGCACGTGCTGTGCGGCTGAGCACAAGGGACAGGGGCGAGGGGGCATATGATATGGTCAATAAATGAAGGACGGGTCGAGATGCGGTCGGTCCACGGGGAATTGGTTGTAACCCTTGGCACAGGATCCCAAGCTCTGGACGGTCCCCAGGTTTTGGGCGGCCTCCTGGTCAAGGGTGGCCTCCAGGTCCTGGGCGGCCCCCAAGTTCTGGGCGGTCCCCAGGTTTTGGGTGGCCTCCTGGTCAAGGGTGGCCCCCGGGTCCTGGGCGGCCCCCAGGTCCTGGCAGACCCCAAGTTCTGGGCAGTCCCTAGGTTTTGGGCGGCCTCCTGGTCAAGGGTGGCCCTCAGGTCCTGGACGGCCCCTAAGTTCTGGGCGGCCCCCAAGTTCTGGGCGGCCTCCAGGTCCTGGGCGACCCCCAGGTCCTGGGCGGCTCCTAGGTCCTGGGCGGCCCCCAAGTTCTGGGCGGCCTCCTGGCCCTGGGTGGCCCCCAAGTTCTGGGCGGCCCCCAAGTTCTGGGCGGCCTCCTGGCCCTGGGTGGCCCCCAAGTTCTGGGCGGCCTCCAGGTCCTGGGCGGCTCCCAGGTCCTGGGCGGCCTCCAAGCTTTGGGCGGCCTTCCGATTCTGGGCGGCCTCCTACTTTGGGCTATATGCCCTGAGCTCTCAAAGCTATTTTCATATTAGGAGCACTTAACGCTACAAACTATCATGTCTGGAACAGAGCCCAAGAATTATCAAACATCATAGCACTTTAAATGGCTTGGATAAGACAAATGCCACAACGTCACCATTCATCGAAAAGCTCAAATAAAGGAGATACTGAGCACCTGTTTTAGAGCCAGATAACTTTCCACTAACTCTGACATTCCCTTGGGAAGACCGAAACCCATCATGACGATTCTTGACTTCCAGGGCAAGTTCCTTAATGCCTCTGGTGTTAATTAACAGTAAACGATCACGTGGCAAGCCCTCGCAGTGGCTGACCATTGATCTTATATACTAATCTTATACATTAATCTTATTTGAAAAAAAAATGAATGACTTGACGCTGACGGCATGATGACGAAGGCCAGAGGGCGATTTTTCCTTCTAAGATTCAAGGAGTATAAAAGGGAGGAATCCAGGGAGAAAGGGGATTTTTTTCTTCCTTCAGCCGGAGATCTTGAACAAAGAAAATTTTTCTATCTTTCTGGCGATCAAGCATCAACAGTATTCATAATAGTTTTGGAATCTATTTTTAGTATAAAAGGTTGGGTACTTACCAAAGGAGCCAATTGAAGTGTAAAATGGTAGAAATATTGATCTATCTTAAGAACTATTATGATGCAAAGGATAGGATGTAAGGCTTAACAAAGGATAAAAATAAAAACTCTTCCCGATCAGGTAACACACAACACTCCTAAACGCTCATTCTTGCTCAAACAGAGAGCACTTTTTTAAGCCTCTCTCTCCTTTTCAAGCTTTCTCAAGCTCACGATTGTTGCTTAAAGCACTGACTTGAGCATCGAAGGGTTTCATCGGAATCTTCGGCCTTTAAAACTTTTTGCAAGCTTCCAATCGAGCGAAGCCCGCTAAAGGATTCTTGGCACGCCAAAGAAGGCGACCGGACACTCGCAGATGTTTGAGAAGGATGATTTAACTACAACACCTAGCAATTTTTATATCTTGTTTTGATCCACGATTATGAAGATATAAAGGCTAATTTCTTATTTCTGGTTCAATTTGTGAATCAACAGATTCCGAAGAGCTATGCATAATGTTGTGGTTGTGATGAACCGGACGTAGTTGTTTGCTTCTCTACATAATAAATATAAGAGTTGCCTTCTTTCTCTCTAAACCAGGATTACATATTGTGCATTCCATTTGTCCTCCATCTTCTAATGCTCGCGTTGCCAAGATTTAGGAGTTTTACTTTTAACAATAACGTTTTATGATGTTTCATTTGCCTAGGATGCATTCGTTAACATGGTAGCAGTGCAGGAGATGCTTGTAGCAATGACAGTATAATATTATGTGATTTTAGTGCTAGAGAGAACATTTATAAAAATTTCTGTTTAGAAGAGAGATAACATAAAGATAAAAAAAGAAATAAAAAAAATTATTTGTTTATTATTTTTTGTAAAAAATAATTTTTAAATCTTTGAATTAAAGAATAAGAAGAAAAATATTTTATAAATTTTATCTTTCTATTTTTTCTTTCTTCGAAGCAAAATAACTCTTTCTATTTTTTCTTTTTCTTTTTTCTTTTCCTTCCCTCCCCACAAACAACCTAAATGGTCTAATACTAAAACATTTCATTTCCAAAGAAATTAATCATTTTTGAATATTACTTTTCTTAACGGCTGAAAAAGAGCCACATGAACCAAAAATTAAATGGCTTTAAAATTTTAACTGATTAGCACTTTTTTTTTACAAGAGATATGTTACTGTAAAAAGGGATTAAATTGCTCTCTATTTCCCCCAATCTGTTCACTTGGTACTCTTTACTAGAATTAAATCTTGCATTTGCTCTTTCAGATTAATAAAAAGATTAAAGTGTATTTGATTTTTAAAAATAAATTTATTTTTTTATTTTTATAAAAATAAAAAAATAAAATAAAAAATAAAAAGTATTATTTTAAGAAAATATAATTTTAAAATAAAATTGAATGATTTAAAGCTATTATCATTATTGTTTTCAAAATAAGAGAAGGATAGGAACAATAATGATGATGATGATCTCTTTTTTTTTTTTTTTTTTTGTTACAAGCGGGCAATCACACCACTCTGGTGCGAGTCGAGCCGAGCTATCAGAATACAAGATTTGAGTAAAGATAATATGACAAGGGACACCAGCCTGCTAAACCCATTGACCGGGATAACGGGCAACCATAGAAGCTACCCAATCAGCTGCAGCATTCGCTTCCCTATAGATATGACGAATCATAGAAGAACAAGAAGCCTGAAGAGAGTCCCGAATATCTCTGAGCAGTGGATTAAGAATAGAATAAGAATCCTCATCACGCCTAATCCACCTGATAATCGTCGTAGAGTCTCCCTCAATGATTAATCGGTGATAGCCCAAATGACGAATAGCATAAGAGATACCAGTCCAAGCAGCCTGGAGCTCCGCCATTGGGACCAATATATAAATAGAGCCATGACCACCCGCCGCCAATAACTGACCCTCAGAGCCATGAATAATAAATCCAGATCCAGCTATACGATCAGAGACAGATTCATCAAAATTCACTTTGACGTAACCCGGGGATGGGGGCTCCCAAGAGACAAGGACCATAGAACAGTGCGCTACCAAAGTAGCAGGGGAGTCCCAGTGACCAGGCCAATCATTGTGAATGCCAATATATAGTGAGAATACTCCTTGGCATGAAAGAGAGCACGACGAAGAACCACGTGCGGAGAGGCCATCTCCTCAGTAAAAACCATCTAGTTCCGAGTCAGCCATATCTGATAAGCCAAATAGGCAGATAAAACACCATGAGAGCGGGGACCTCTCTGAATAGCCAAGTGGATAGCATGCAAAAAGAAAGCCGGGTAGGACTAACCTCCAGCAACCAAGGGATAAAGTGGGTCAACAATAATATGATCAATCGACTCATTCTGCATCCCACATATTGGGCAAAGTGACAGTATAGAGAGACCGCGGTCAGCTAAAAGAGTATAGGTAGGAAGACGATCCCACCTTATCTTCCACAGAAAAAGCTGAACCCTAGGGTGAATCTCTTCTTTTTACACCTCTTATTTTTCATAAACTAGTTTTTAAAATCCGTTTGCAAAATTAAAAAATAAAAAACATTTTCAAAAATTAAAATACAATTTTACTCTCTCTCTCTCTCTTCCTTTGCTTCATTCAATTGTACTCTATTATTATTATTATTATTATTATTATTATTATTATTATTATTATTATTATTATTATTATTATTATTATGCTTTTAGCGTGTGAACATTGGTGCAATCAACCTGTGCATGGCTGAGAAATAATTATTTTTATTTTTTTAGGAATTTTTATTTTTTATTATTGTAAGTGTAAAGTTTTTAAGGTGGCAGCCGCATCTTATTCAAGCAGCACATGCGACGGAAGAACAAAATTACCGCTTAGTGCTAGCGGCCGTACAGTCGCCGGCACCAGAGCCGTAGCGCATCGGGATCGATCAGAATGAATCAACCCTTGATCACGGTCCCGGAGCCCTCGTCGGTGAGAATCTCGAGGAGGAGGGAGTGGGGGACGCGGCCGTCGATGATGCTGGCCGTGCGGACTCCCTGGGCGAGGGACCTGATGCAGCAGTTGACCTTGGGGATCATCCCGCCGGCTACGTCCCCCTCCTCCACCATCCTCCTCACACCACCGATGTCCATCTCCCTCACCAGGCTCCCCGGGTCGTTCCGGTCACCCAGGATCCCCGCCACGTCCGTCAGCAGGACCAGCTTCTCCGCCCCCACGGCGGCCGCGATCTCCCCCGCTGCCGTGTCCGCGTTCACGTTGTAGCCCTGCCCGGCGTCGTCTGCGGCCACGGAGGCGATGACGGGGATGTGGCCGTCCGACAGGATGGGAAGGAGGATGGCGGGATCGACGCGGGCCACCTCGCCGACGAAGCCGAGGGCCGCGGCGTCCGGGGCGGGGCGGGCAGTGAGGAGGCGGGCGTCCTTGCCGCAGAGGCCGACGGCTGTGGCGCCGGCGAGGTTGATGAGCGAGACGAGGGACTTGTTCACCTTGCCGACGAGGACCATCTCGACAACCTCCATGGTGAGGGCGTCTGTGACGCGGAGGCCGTTGTGGAAATGGGGCTGGTGGCCGAGGCGGATGAGCCACGTGTTGATCTCGGGGCCGCCGCCGTGGACGAGGACGGGGCGGAGGCCGACGCAGGAGAGGAGGACGAGGTCGTTGATGACGGAGTGCTGGAGAGCCGGGGACTTCATGGCGGCGCCACCGTACTTGACCACGATCGTCTTCCCTCGCAACCGCTGGATGAAGGTACGCGACTCCGAGAGGATGTCCACGCGCGTCTGGGCCGGCGACTGGAGGGGCGGCGCCGCGGCGGTGCTGCTGCCTAGCGGGGTAGACTTAAGGGAAGAAAGGAAGCGGGGGCCCCTCGCGGATCGGAGGCTAAGGCTAGGATTAGGGTTCAACTTAGGGATCTGGAGGGGCTTGAAGGGGAGGAGGGGGCGTTGGTGATGATGGTGGTGGTGGTGGGGAGTAGTCGTCCTCGTGCGAAGCATCCTTGCTTCTCTTTAGCTCTGCTCTGCTTTGGACCAACCCACCGTCCCTCTCACACAACCATCCCCAAGTGTTTGATTGAAGTACTAGAAGCGAGGACGTGGGAGGCGGAGGAAGAACGGAGTTGGGCTGTGCGCGCCGCCCGAACGGGAACGGTAGGTTTCCTAATTTGGAAGATCCCTTTATATTTATAAGGTTTAATTAATTGCAAAAATATTTAATTATTAAAAATAATTATATGTTATAATTTATATTTTTTAATTATGCATTAGTTTTATCAAAAAAATTATATAATTATCTTGAAATTTTTTAAAATAACTAGGATTTCATTCTATGTAATAGCTCTTTTAAAGTTATTTTTTTAAAAAAAAAAACTTAATTCTTTGATTATGAGAAGGTTTGATTCTAATCAAGGCGTGATCCTGTTTTATTTATCATTACGACGATCGGGGTTCGCGACATAGTGCTACCTGGTTTGGGTCATCGTCTCGAGAATAATGGACATGAGATGAGGTGATTCTTCTATCCCGAATCACGTCTCTTATTATTCTTAAAAAAAAAAAAAAAAAGGAAAGGTGTGGGGGTTGGGAGCATCCAAGCAGAGGTCACTTTTATTCTACTTATCTCTTAGGAGGAGATCAATGTTTTTGAGATATCGATTCCTAGGGTAGCTCTCCTGTGCTCTCGGAATGCGTCCGCCTACCCTCCCACCCTTGCGAAACTTATCCCCTCTGAGGCCCACCTCCCACAAGGGGCAAGCAAAAGCATTATTATTATTATATTATTGTTATTGTTATATGAATGAGAACACATATACCTTCGCTTATATTCATTCGCACGTAATCCGCGGACTGAGGCTTCCTCCAAAGAGAGAACATTGGGGCTGCTTTGTTCTTCGTATCAATAACAGATGGGAATAAAGCAGAGGCGTTCCTGTGAATTTCTGACATGTAAATATAGTTATTGATTATTATTATTATTATTATTTGCTGGCTTAAATATCTTTAGTCTTTTCTCAGCCAAATAGTTCGGCAAATATTGAGAAGTAAACGGTTTAGTAGGTCTTAAAACCATTTGACAATTCTATGCATACCCTATATGACTCGTAAAGATGGTAATTGACGACTGAATCTCTCAATCCATTCCATTTTAAACGTTTCCGTACCCGGTTCAAAAAAAAAAAAAAAAGATTTAGATCATAAATAGGAGCCCTCTTAAACCTGTCTATCAAGCAGGATGAAGTTCGCTAATTAAGTGGTTGAGTTTTAGATCTTTGACTTGTTCAATACTTATAATGATTCATGATCCAATATATTTAATTCATTTAAATATATTTAATTCATTAAAAATCTACTTAACGCATTCTTGCCTTGTCTTAGGCTCTTCAAATTCTGTTAATTTTTAAAAATTCACTTGTCATGTATTATCTGTTCTCTTTAGTAAGCTATCCTTTCCTTGTTTGATAAATAAGTTAAGTTTAAATAAAAATTTTAGTCTGTTTGATAAATAGATTGATTTTGGTTTTATAAATTTTTTATGTGACCCATATTCAACCCAAGGTTGATTGCGAATCCTTTTCAATTGTGTGCACGGATGAAGGACGGCATCACAAATTTCCCTTTTTTTAACGATAATATTATTTTTATAAAAAATTTCTCTTATCAAACAAATTAAGGATTGCCTAATTATTATGAGGTGTCAACTTTGGTAGTTCATTGTCTCTAAAAAGAATTCATTTTTTAAAAGAAAGATGTTTCAATGTTTTAAGAGTTATTTTCCTATATACTACTCTTGAGTTACTTGGATGCATAAAACTATTTCTTGCAGCAAAATAATTGATTCTATTTTTATGTTTGATGTCATGCTATTGGCAATGTAAGTCTCATTGTTTTTTTTTTTTTTTTTTTTTTTTTTTTTTTTTTTTTGAAGTCCTCCTTTCAATATATTTGTATGCATTTGTATTGTTAGTTTGTTTATATTCTGTAAATTGCTTTGATATCATTTGGGACAGCTAAAGATTTCTTCCAAGATAATTGGTTAAAAAATATTCTTTGATTTTCTTTTTTGTTCAATGTAAATACATAAGATTTATGAGGACATACCTAACATAAAACTAAATACACAATGTCTATTTTTTTGATATTTTTTAAAAGTGTACTTATACTTAAGTGATTTGAATTCTCTTCCATGAATATTCTTAGGTGCTTCCTATTTTATTCCCTGTAACTTTGGTGTCCCTATTATTCTTGGTATGCTTGAAATCAATGAAGGAATTTATAAGTGGTCGGAAATAAAGGAGAGTAATTAGTCTGCCACTATGATAGGCATATGCTCCAAGAATATCAAAATATACCTCTTATTCTCCTTGAATTATTGGAGTATGTCTCCTTAATCCATCATTTCTTCATGCGTGGGAGCATATAACTAACTAACCATAGTGTTTATATAAATGCTTAATAATTAATTCATAATTCACAATATGCACTACAACCAATGAATCAATATTGTCATGTTTCTTATTTTTAATTATAATATACTGAAGCTCATAAGCTGAGGCAATAGCATTTGTTCTTGTTTGAAATCTTGCCATCATTTTGCAAATAATTAGCTAATCAACCTTCCTCTTTAAGCATGCCATTTGTACTAATCATTTTATTAGTTGCAGCACTCGTCTCACACATTCATTTTCTCTTGAT
Source organism: Calamus simplicifolius (assembly GCA_900491605.1). Taxonomy (NCBI): domain Eukaryota; kingdom Viridiplantae; phylum Streptophyta; class Magnoliopsida; order Arecales; family Arecaceae; genus Calamus; species Calamus simplicifolius. Next base: position 611,852 of record UESW01003840.1, on the reverse strand, counting down.
AAGATAAATAAAAACTAGATATTTATTTTTTTTTGATTTATAATATTAAATTTAAATGTTAAAAATATTGATTTCAGATTAAAAATAAAATCTTAATTTAAAAAGAGTAAATTAATTCAAAAATTAAAAATAGATTAAATCTCTTTGTAAAAAAATGGAGATCAATCATAAAGATTTTTTTATAAAAAAAGATAGAATATAAATGATATAGTAGAGTCTTAATTATTATGGAAATAATGCTATCATGCCGATATATAAGTAAGCCTTTCATTAGCTACTTTAATTTAAAAAATAAAATACATGTATTAAATAAAAATATTTTTAAAATTTTAAGAAGAGTTTAATTGCAGAATTATAGAATAAAAAATTGATTGAATCGTTTCTTTAAACAAATAGAGTTTAATAATAGAGTTTTTTTAAGATAAATTTAGATGAAATAAAACTCTTTGCGATAAAGGTTTGATCATGAAAATATCTATTATAGTTTTAATATGCAAGGGAGCTTTTTTATGGCTGTGCTCTATTGCTCTCTTAAGCAATCCTACGTTTTATTCTCTTTATGGGTTTGATGCTTTGTTACTATGTTTAAATAATAATAATAGTTAAAGCTACTTAATTTATCTGTACGCATGCATAAAAATTTAAAAGCTATTCAATTTTTTCAGGTTTGGAAATATAATATCCATTAGCCTAAAATACATTGAAAAGAATTATATTATAAAATGATATAATTGTATGCATGTACATTGTTAAACTGAAATTTAAATCAACATGGATTACTTGTACTTTGAATTATAAAGTTTTGGTGTGAGGAAGATAGAGAGCCAAATTGTTTGGCAATGGCACGTAAGCCTCATCAGCTGCCAAAGATTAGACAATTTAGAAAATTAATTAGAGTCTCCTGATTCTCTCACTCGGTCTATGAAATTAGGAAAGGATTTTAGCATAAAAATAGTAAGTCTAGTCCAGCCTACTTTAACTGTGTCTCCCAATCATCTTATAAGTAGAAAAAGTCTAGCCTAGTTCAAACATCAAGTTCATGAACGACAACTCCATTGAAACAGCGCTATACGTTCATGATTAAGGACTTCAAATGCACCTTGTTATGATGAAATTAATTAACGAATGAAACTACTTTGGTTGTCACGAGCTAAATCTTTTGGCATAAAAATGCGTGTTAATATAATTTAAGTCCTATTATGCCAGTATAGATGTGTATAGTTCTATGGAACAAAATGAACATTTGTACTTCATGGTATGAATTATATGTATTTGGACATGTATATGTGTTGCCGCCGGGATCCGTCTTTCGACTCGGGCGCGGTCGATCTCCAAAGGGGGGGCGGACCTGCACACAAGTCCTCGCGCGAGAGGCGTTGGGGGTGGTCCTCCGCGGAAGACCCTTCGACGCTCAAGTCAGTGGAGAAGAAATCGGCGATCAACCAGATGATGTGGAGGTGGATCTCTCCGGGAGGCCTCTTCGGGGGCGGCCAATCGAGAGCTCTAAAAGGGCGAGAGCACCGACGAGCTGCCGGCGAGAGAGCAGGAGAGTCAGGAGTGAGGGTGTGAGCGCACGCGAATGTACGTACCTCGGGAATCTTGGAGTGTCCTATTTATAGACTATCACCTAGATCTTGAGCGCCTTCTGGAAGGTTCAGAGGTTGTTAGGATACGGGAGTGAATCGAATCAGGCCGTTGTGGGGCTGTTGGGATCCGTATCTTATCTGTTAGAGGATCGACGGCTGGGAGAGCCCCTTGATGGCTTGAGATCTGGTAGATATGTAGGTCTCAGGTGGCCTTGATAGGCTCTAGACCACTTCTCAGTATGATTCCTTGTCTAGGGTGCCGTTATAGTAGGCTGAGGCTCTCCCGCATCAGGTTTCGCGGAGGTGGGTATTGGATCGTGGGGCGTTCAGTGAAGCCGGGTCATGGGAGCTCGAGGAAGGCCGAGCTACGGAAGCCCGGGAAAGCCGAGCTGCGGGAGCCCGGGAAGGCCGAGCTGCGGGAGCCCGGGGAGGCCGAGCTACGGAGGTCCGGGAAGGCCGAGCTATGGAAGCCCGGGAAAGCCGAGCTGCGGGAGCCCGGGAAGGCCGAGTTGTGGGAGCCCGGGAAGGCCGAGCTACGGAAGCCCGGGGAGGCCGAGCTGCGGGAGCCCGGAGAGGCCGAGCTGTGGGAGCCCGGAGAGGCCGAGCTATGGAAGCCCGGGGAGACCGAGCTACGGAAGCCCGGGAAGGCCGAGCTGCGGGAGCCCGGAGAGGCCGAGCTATGGAAGCCCAGGGAGGCCGAGCTACGGAAGCCCGGGGAGGTCGAGCTGCGGAAGCCCGGGGAGGCCGAGCTACAGAAGCCCGGGGAAGCCGAGCTACGGAAGCCCGGGAAGGCCGAGCTACGGGAGACCGGGGAGGCCGAGCTACGGAAGCCCGGGGAGGCCGAGCTATGGAAGCCCGGGGAAGCCAAAGGGAGGAGGTCGGCCTTAGCCGCCTCGCACGGATATTGATGCAATGATGATTTTACCCCCCAACACATGCCCTCCACTCCCTAGTTCGAAGCGTAGGTTCAGGCATAGGGAGTATAAGTCCAAGCGGCGCGTTCCGGATGGGACGTTTTGGTTTGGACAGCCCGTGCAATGATGCCCTAATTAATGCGTCAGGGTCATCGTGCCTTCGGGGGTAAGGCTCCCTCAAAAGTGACGGTTGGGAATGCGCCACATTGCGAATCCCGAACGATCGGGCGTTTGTCGAGGCGGTTCCGAACGCCTCGGACGGGACGCCCCGTCTTCTCAAGGCGGCTTCCTTAGTGGGGAAGCAAGGCGATAGATGTACTATATATATATATATGTGCATGTTCGCAGCATCCTCTCGTCTTGTTTTTTTGAAAAGTTTGGCCTTTCATCCTTCTCGACGCTCGTCGTTTCGCCTGGTGTTCTTCTCAATCGAGATGGCGATGAGCCTGACGATGTGGTTTCGGAGATTGTAGCTGAGGATTTGGGAAGGATTCACCAATGGTATGGCATGCCCCCAGATGTCATTCTGTGGGCGCCGGAGTCTGGGGATAGGGTCTCGCGAGATCTGGAGTTCGGGGTCTTCATTTATGAAGATAGTTTGAAGGCAGGCTTTCGTTTCCCTCTCCATCCCTTGGTGAAGGAGATTATGACCCACTACAACATCTGTCCGGCGATGGTGGCCCCAAACAGTTGGCGGAGCATCATCGGATTCATCTCGATGTGCACCAAATTCAGATTGTCGCCACTCTTCCCCTTTTTCGTGCCTGCTACCATCTGATACCTGGGAGGAAATCAGAATGGCCATACATTGGGCCCCGGAGGTCCTTCAACGTTATTGTGGATAAGCCGTCCTCCATCAAGGGGTGGAAGAGCCGGTTCGTTATAGCAGAGGGGAACATTGGTTCGACTTCCCTCGGAAATGGGGGAACTTTGTTAGGGATGCAGAGACGCATCCAGTGTTGTCAGCGCAGGAGGAGAGGGATTTGGACATCCTTCGCAATGGCCAAGTGTTTTCGGCCAATGACCTGTATCGGAGGGAGCCCTTTTCGCAGCCGGGCTCAGCTCTCAGGACCCGCAAGGTGAGTTCTCCCTATTACCTTTTTTTCACTGTGTTTTCCCCGATGAATGTGTTTGGATCTAATCGTGCGTGTTTCGTTCTTTCAGCCAAGAGGTCGGCACTGTCGAGCCTTGCCAAGAGGAAGAGAGGAAAGCGCCCAGGGGAGAGCAGCGGTGCGGATAGCGGCAGGCCCGAGAAAAGGGCCCATACCTCCGCAAGAAGCCCGCCGGACACCGGAGCGGTTACGACAGGAGCGCCGGGGGCGAAGGAGGGTTTGGGGAGAGAAGCCATGATCCCTTGTCCTCCCGTGTTAGAGATATCGGATAGCTCAGACGAGGCTCCGTTGGTTCGTCTGACCGCGTCCCCTATGAAAGAGGAACCAGCAACGGATCTGGCGAAGGCGGTCGTTTCTGTGGGGCCTTCCGTCCCCGCGGGATCACCACCGGCTCCAGCGGGAGAGGGGGAAGGGACAGCTGCAGCCAAGGAGGTTCAGGGAGAGCTCCCTCTTGGTCTCTCTGCAGGGGAGTCCGGTAGTAGTGAAGCCGGGTCGCTCGCGGTAGTTCAGGAAGCGGGCCAGATAGAGGCTTCGGCGGAGCCTGCAGGGGAGGTGCAAGTGGTAGGCCGGGCCGAGGCCTCGGGGGGCCCTGTGGCGGAGACGTAGATGGTGGTGACCGGAAAGGTGCGTCGGAGGAGGGGACGCAGCAAGGTGGGAGTCCCGCATTGGGAGCTCCCTCGAAAAAGATTTTGGGGAGGCTGGCGCTTGGGCTAGCCGAATTATCCGAAGAAGTCCAAGCCAGGGCCTTGATAGAGGAGGCTGGGAAGTTGGGGGCCTCTCAGACGGAGGTCGCCCAGGTTGGTCCCTCAGGCGGGGACGGTCAGCCCAGCAGTTCGAGGGCTGGTGTTGAGGAGGCGTTTTCCGCCTTAATGAGGTCGGCCTTGCATCCGGGTGCAGATCCTTCGGCGGACAAGTTTGCAGATTTGGAGCTGGTTGATGCTGCGTTCGGTCAGCAAGGCGTGGCTGAAAGTGTCCATCTCCTTCCCGATATCGACAATACGACCCTGATGAGGATGACTCGGGCCTATGCCTCGCGGGTGAGTTATTTCTCTTGTGCGGTGGATGTTTCCTGATTGACCCCATCGTGGGTTTTTATTCGTCTTTTGTCTCGCAGAGCATTTTGCTTTCTCGGGCGATGTGCTGGCGTTTGAGTTTGGCGACGGGGGCCAGCATTCAGGCCAGGAGAGACAATGCGAGCTCCAATCACGATTGAAGGTGTCTGAGAAGTTCGAAGAGCTTGTGGATATGAGTGATAGGAGTTTGAAGGGGATAAGGGCGGCACACCAGGTCGCCCTGGCCGAGGTGTCCAAGCAAAAGCATAGGGTGGAGGAGTTACAGGAACTCCTGGCGAAGAACGACAACGCGTGCTTGGAGCTGGCTAGAATCGGGTCGAAACATTCTGCGGAGGTGGCGGCGATGCGGCGGGAACATAGTGAAAGCTTGGGTCGGCTGGGAAGGGAAGCTGCCGACGAAAGAAAGCGCCTGGCCAGAATGCTTGGCGAAGTGGAGGAGAAGCTGAAGCGGCGCGATGGCAAAATTGCTCACTTGAGGGAGGGCGCTAAATGGCACCAGGGGACAATAGCTCGGGTGAGCAACGAGTTATCCCAAGCCCGGGAGGAGGTCGAAGCCAAACAGTTGAGAATCAATACTCTGCAGGAGAGAGTCGAGCTGGTCGGGGCTGACAGAACAAGAGCCAGGGGTGAGGCTGAGGAGTTGGCCAAGAGGTTGGCCAGACGAGAGGAGGAGGTACGATCTCATTTCCCCCCCCCCCCCCCCTTTTTAGTTTCTTCTACTGGTCTCTTGTGATGCCGACTGACTTTGGCTTTTTCAGATGGCGAAGTTGGAGTTGGAGATTCGGGCTCTTCAAGGCGAGCTCGTGTCCAACCGCAATAAGAGCTCAGAATTCGAGATGCGGGCCGGCGAGTTTGAGGAGCAAAACATCATTTTGCGGGCTCAAGTTGCGGAGGCTGAGAAGTAGGCTGCTGAGGCTAAGATGCAGCTCGCCATACTCAAGGGGAAGCAGGATGCTATCGGCGTTGACACCTTCCAACTTGGAATGGAGAATGCAAAGATAAGATATCCAGTGAGCATCCAGAGTGGGATCTCTCTTTTCTGGATGCTGAAGATCCTGATGACGGTGAGTCCGAAGGAGAAGAAGAGGATGAATATATTGACGTCTCCGATACTGATCCTGGTGCTGCCCGGGTCCCAGCGAAGCCGCAGCTTTCGATGGACGATCGCAAACTGCTGCCGGAGGGGCAAAGGTATTAGAGAGAGGTGAACCTAGTCACACCTCTGCGGATGTAACTGAGAGCTCCTCCAAAACTGACGTGGCTCCTGGACCTTAGAAGTCACCCCTATATTTTGCTTTCTGAAAGTCTGGCCGACGTTTCTTAATGGATGAACCCTTTATTTTCATTTAATTATTTTTCTTTGTGTGGCCCTGTTGCCGCCCAGTCTCGCCTCAATCGTGAGCAACTTATGGCTCGCCGATGTTTTTGGTCATTTTTGTTTCGGGATTGAGGGAATGCATTGGCCTAACCCAAGGCGGGGCGATGGCCCTGACCGGCGAACCGACAGGTGATCTGGTTCGGCTCATGTCTTAATTAAGACTCAAGAAATGAAACTGGATGGTTAAGACCGATTGGTAAGGTAGGTCGGTTTGGGCCGACGGGCGAAATAGGTCGGCTGGGGCCGATGAGCAAAATAGGTCGGCTAGGGCCGACAAGCAAAATAGGTCGGCGAGGGCCGACGAGCAAAGTAGGTCGGCTAGGGCCGACGCATGAAGGTGGTTGCCGAAGTGTTTTTCGCTTCCTTCATTCATTTTATTTTTCGTTGAAAGATTAGTTTACGCAGCCTTCGTGCTTATTTGGTTATTCTGCCAGCGCCCTGCCATTCTGCCGGCAAATCGGTTTTTATTTCACCGAAACTGATGATACGGCGCTGTGGGGAACATAAAGCTGCTCTGGAGCTTTCTGGAAGGTGCTCTTTTCCCATGCAGGTCATTTTGACGTACGGCGCACGCTGTCGTTTGCTATTGGAGGACATTATTTTTGTAGGACGATATCCTGAACCTGCCAGCTTCCGTATCGCTGGCGGACGATCCTCCGCATTTAATGATCGCGATTCGGGATCAAAAGGAAATCTCCGCATATGTCATAACTCAGACGGTGGGCTTGGCGCGCACTAGGGCGCCGCTCTCATCCTGGGAGGCCACGTGGGGATATGGCCCAGGTGTTTGAATCTGGGAGCTTATAGCCTTGGTAATTGTTCCCGGTCCATTTTTGGCCTATAAAGAAGGAAAGTGGGGTAGCGCTAAGCCATCCCCTAAAGTTTCTTTTCCACTAGAGCTTTCATCGTGCTTGTTTCTCTGTTGTTGCGAGGGGGAGGACTGAGCTTTTCTCTTGCAAGCCTTTTGCCTCCGGATAGTTGGGGTGATGAAGGAGCTGCCGAAGGATGGCTCACCCTTAGGGGATGAGTCCCGGAGATCATATGGAGAGCGCACATGGAGGGCGCAGAGATCACACGGGGAGCACACATACACTCTTCCAGTGTGACCTTTGTGGTTCTCCTTTGGGGACGCATGGTAGGAAGTGCACGCGGACTCCCCATGGTTTGAGTGAATTTCGCCTCCTCCCTTGGTTCGGATTCCCGGGCTCGTCCGCCCAGGGAATCTTTTGCCATATGGGGAGGGGGTGAAAGTGTGCCGCCTGCCGACGCCTTGTCCTTGAGCCACGGCAAGGTGGGGGTGGTGCATACTCGATTTGGGAGAGTGTTCCGATGCCAGGGTCCGCTGGCTCCCTATCTGCTCGCCGGGGGGTCCCTCGGTTGGGTGGTCTGGGATGGCCACCCAAATATCTCGGTTGGGTCACCGAGATATCATTATTTACTGAAGCTGGCCGCAACGATTGGTCCATATCGCCCGGCTATTATCATCTCGAGCTGACTGGATGCGGCTTAACTGGTTCGACGATCGGATGCCGGAGCACCACGGTCGCCCAGGTCTGCTTTGGAGCAGTTGCCCGAGTTTTGTATCTGTCTTTATTTTATGCATTTCAATGCCCTTGTAAAGCCTTTCAGGCATTTGTAACTGGTTTTGATGGCAATAAAGAGAGTTTTATTCTGTTTCTCAATCTCTATTTCTTCTGTGCCAAGTTTATTGTTGCTGTTGGGCATGGGTGCCCCGCTCGCTCTTAGGCAAAGATCCCGTGCTATCCGAACTAATCAAGGTTCATAAGCGACAGTCTAGGGATCATTCGGCGAAATATGCTCCTTACTTCGGTCCGAAGTTTAGTATTTTGTGCTTCGTCCTTATCGGAGCTCGCATCCTTGTAGGTCGGCTTTGCCGAAGTTCAGAAAATCTGTGCTTGGCCTCACCAAGGTTCGGAGAACTTGTAGCTCGACCCAGCCGAGGTTCGGAGAATGTTTTACTTGGCCCCACCAAGGTTCGAAGAAATTGTTGTTTGGCCCCGCCAAGGTTCGGAGAATGCTTTACTTGGCCCTGCCAAGGTTCGGAGAATGTTTTACTTGGCCCCGCCAAGGTTCGAAGAAATTATTGCTCAGCCCAACCGAGGTTCGGAGAATGTTTTACTTGGCCCCGCCAAGGTTCGAAGAAATTGTTGCTCGGCCCCGCGAGGTTCGGAGAATGCTTTACTTGGCCCTGCCAAGGTTCAGAGAATGTTTTACTTAGCCCCGCCAAGGTTCGGAGAAATTATTGCTCGGCCCAGCCGAGGTTCGGAGAATGTTTTACTTAGCCCTGCCAAGGTTCAGAGAATTTGTAGCTCGGCCCAGTCGAGGTTCGGAGAATTCTTTGCTCGGCCCAGCCGAGGTTCGGAGAAATTTTACTCGGCCCCACCAAGGTTCGGAGATTCAGGGCTCGGAGAAATGGCTTAGCTGCCGCTGTGAGCCATAGTGTAAGGTCTCTATGGCGCTTTGTGAGGGGGCATCCGGGCGGAACGAGCGGTATGTTGTCACGCTCCTTTATTTATGACGTTACCCTTCCCGAAGGGATAAGTCATTGGCCAGACGCCGGATCTCTTCCCTCTGCGCTTTCCGAAAAAGGAGCTTGGGGAAGTGCTGGGAGTATTTATTACGGGAGGCGGCAGATCGGAAGGTAGTCTGTCCGAGGGGATTCCCGATCAGTCAGTCCGCACTTACCGATCTCACTCGGGATGGGGTGTGGTACCTCGGATTCTGTAGCCATTAAAGTGACGACACGTGGCAAGTTCTCATAGGTCGATAGCTACGGCATGACCGATTGAGATACCCGCCTGACGAGTATAAATATGACCGAAGGGTGTGGTCTTAGTCATCCCTTGGTTCGAGTCGTGAAATAGTGTCAGACCATGGCCTCTCAAGGGTGATCCTTGGAAGAGTTGCGTGCATCCCTCGATGGTTTGCTGTATTCGGAGAGGGGGCGCACCACCATCACTGTCGACGGGCTGGTTCTGGCGTCGACCCTCGCGAGCAATCAGCAGCTCGTAAGGGTCGTTGAGGAATACATGAACGTGTCGACCAAGGAGGCGGAGGCCCTGCGCTGGGTGGTAGACCGGCAGAGGGAGGAGGTCGAATCGCTTCGCCAGCAGGTGGCTGATCTCACCGAGCGCCTGGAGGATCTGCTGGCATTGGGAAGTGACTCCGACCCCTGACTTAGGGCCTCCGTCACTTTCGTTTTGTGCTTTCGCTTTTCTTGCCTCTCTTTTTGTGTGCTTCCCTTTTTTTTTGGATTAATGCAAAGAGGCTATGTTCAGATAACCTTTCTTTTTCAAAAGTCTTTTGCTTTTAAACATGTCATTCGCGTAATAGTTAGGGAGTCGGTGTGGCTCCACTGGTTCACGCGTCGAAGTAGACGCTTTGATCGATGGGTTATAGGGGCGTTACCCAAAGATTTTAGTAGCAGAGGGGCATTCCTTGGCTCTACTCGGGGCTTTTGGCCGATTACGCGGGGCTTAATGGGCCCTTCCTTTTGTGTGTCAACGGTTTTTTGCTCAGCGTGCTTAGTTTTAGACCGGCGGAAATTTTGGGGACTATTTGGAAGTCCCTGGGCCTTAATCGGGGCCTACATACTTTGGCTTTCAGTCGGTGTCTTAACCTGAAGAACTTTTACTCGGCCTCGCTGAGGTTCGGAGAACGTTTTACTTGGCCCTGCCAAGGTTCGGAGAATTTATCGCTCGGCCCAGCCGAGGCTCGGAGGATGTTTTACTTGGCCTTGCCAAGGTTCAGAGAAATTGTTGCTCGGCCCAGCCGAGGTTCGGGGAATGTTTTACTTGGTCCTGTCAAGGTTTGGAGAATTTGTTGCTCGGCCCAGCCGAGGTTCGGAGAATGTTTTACTTGGCCCCACCAAGGTTCGGAGAATTTGTTGCTCGGCCCAGCCGAGGTTCGGAGAATATTTTACTTGGCCCTGCCAAGGTTCGGAGAAATTGCCGCTCGGCCCAGCCGAGGTTCGGAGAATATTTTACTTGGCCCTGCCAAGGTTCGGAGAATTTTTTGCTCGGCCCCGCCGAGGTTCGGAGAATATTTTACTTGGCCCTGCCAAGGTTCGGAGATTTTGTTGCTCGGCCCAGCCGAGGTTCGGAGAATATTTTACTTGGCCCTGCCAAGGTTCGGAGATTTTGTTGCTCGGTCCAGCCGAGGTTCGGAGAATATTTTACTTGGTCCTGCCAAGGTTCGGAGATTTTGTTGCTCGGCCCAGCCGAGGTTCGGAGAATATTTTACTTGGCCCTGTCAAGGTTCGAAGAATTTGTTGCTCGGCCCAGCCGAGGTTCAGAGAATATTTTACTTGGCCCTGCCAAGGTTCGGAGATTTTGTTGCTTGGCCCAGCCGAGGTTCGGAGAATATTTTACTTGGCCCTGCCAAGGTTCGGAGAAATTGCTGCTCGGCCCAGCCGAGGTTCGGAGAATATTTTACTTGGCCCTGCCAAGGTTCGGAGAATTTGCTGCTCGGCCCAGCCGAGGTTTGGAGAATTTTTTACTTGGCCCTGCCAAGGTTCGGAGAATTTGTTGCTCGGCCCAGCCGAGGTTCGGAGAAAATTTTACTTGGCCCTGCCAAGGTTCGGAGAAATTGTTGCTCGGCCCAGCCGAGGTTCGGAGAATATTTTACTTGGCCCTGCCAAGGTTCGGAGAATTTTTACCTCGGCCCAGCCGAGGTTCGGAGAATATTTTACTTGGCCCTGCCAAGGTTCGGAGAATTTGTTGCTCAGCCCAGCCGAGGTTCGGAGAATATTTTACTTGGCCCTGCCAAGGTTTGGAGAAATTGCTGCTCGGCCCAGCCGAGGTTCGGAGAATATTTTACTTGGCCCTGCCAAGGTTTGGAGAATTTGCTACTCGGCCCAGCCGAGGTTCGGAGAATTTTTTACTTGGCCCTGCCAAGGTTCGGAGAATTTGTTGCTCGGCCCAGCCGAGGTTCGGAGAATATTTTACTTGGCCCTGCCAAGGTTCGGAGAAATTGTTGCTCGGCCCAGCCGAGGTTCAGAGAATATTTTACTTGGCCCTGCCAAGGTTCGGAGAATTGTTGCTCGGCCCAGCCGAGGTTCGGAGAATATTTTACTTGGCCCTGCCAAGGTTCGGAGAATTTTTAGCTCGGCCCAGCCGAGGTTCGGAGAATATTTTACTTGTCCCTGCCAAGGTTCGGAGAATTTGTTGCTCAGCCTAGCCGAGGTTCGGAGAATATTTTACTTGGCCCTGCCAAGGTTCGGAGAAATTGCTGCTCGGCCCAGCCGAGGTTCGGAGAATATTTTACTTGGCCCTGCCAAGGTTCGGAGAATTTGCTGCTCGGCCCAGCCGAGGTTCGGAAAATTTTTTACTTGGCCCTGCCAAGGTTCGGAGAAATTACTGCTCGGCCCAGCCGAGGTTCGGAGAATATTTTACTTGGCCCTGCCAAGGTTCGGAGAATTTGCTGCTCGGCCCAGCCGAGGTTCGGAGAATTTTTTACTTGGCCCTGCCAAGGTTCGGAGAATTTGTTGCTCGGCCCAGCCGAGGTTCGAAGAATATTTTACTTGGCCCTGTCAAGGTTCAGAGAAATTGTTGCTCGGCCTAGCCGAGGTTCGGAGAATATTTACTTGGCCCTGCCAAGGTTCAGAGAATTTGTTGCTCGGCCCAGCCGAGGTTCGGAGAATATTTTACTTGGCCCTGCCATGGTTCAGAGAAATTGTTGCTCGGCCCAGCCGAGGTTCGGAGAATATTTTACTTGGCCCTGCCAAGGTTCAGAGAATTTTTAGCTCGGCCCAGCCGAGGTTCGGAGATTATTTTACTTGGCCCTGCCAAGGTTCGGAGAATTTATTGCTCGGCCCAGCCGAGGTTCGGGGAATATTTTACTTGGCCCTGCCAAGGTTCAGATAATTCCTGTCCAGACAAGTAGCTCTGTCGTGCCGAGGATGGGTAAGCAGCATCTATTTCTTTTTGCAACTTTTGGCAATGTAGTGCATAATGATTTGCATTGAAAAATGTGCTGACAGGAAGATATAACGAGGCATATGAAAATAAACTCGGAGAGGACGTATCCTATTGATAATATTTTCGGAGATTGTCCGAATTCCACGTCTGGGGAATGGATTTCCCATCCAAATCCTGTAGCTTGTAGGTTCTCGGTCCGATGATCTCTGCTACTTGGTACGGGCCCTCCCAGTTCGACGCCATCTTTCCTTGTTCCAGCGGTTTGGAAACAGAGGCCTTTCGGAGGACAAGGTCGCCGGGCAGGAAGGCTTTCCCTTTGACTCTGGAGGCGTGATAACGGGCTACCCTTTGTTGATAAGCGGCTATTCTGATCCGGGCCTTCTCTCTGATCTCGTCTACCAAGTCGAGGTTGGTGCGGAGCTCTTCGTCGCTAGCTTCCTCTGAGTAGCTTTCCACCCGCAACGATGGGAGGCCGACTTCCACAGGGATAACGGCCTCTGTACCGAAAGCCATTCGGAATGGGGTTTCGCCTGTCGGGATTCTTGGGGTTGTGCAGTAGGCCCATAAGACATGGTGCAGCTTCTCCGCCCACCTGCCTTGGGCTCTGGAGAGGCGAGCTTTGATTCCCTGAAGGAGGGTCCTATTGGTCACTTTGGCCGCTCCGTTGGCTTGTGGGTGCCCGACTGAAGTGAGGTGGTGACGGATTCCATGCTCCTCGCAGAACTGGCGAAATTTAGAGTTGTCAAACTGCTTACCATTGTCGGTGATTATGGTATGCGGGAGGCCGAATCGGTAGATGATGGACCTCCACACAAAATCTCTGGCCCGTGCTTCGGTAATTTGCGCAACTGCTTCCGCTTCGACCCATTTGGTGAAATAGTCGATGGCGACGAATAGAAATTTCCGCTGTCCTGTGGCAAGCGGGAATGGGCCGAGGATGTCCATCTCCCATTTGGCAAAGGGCCAAGCGGAGGATACGGAAACTAGTTCGACGGAAGGGAGCCTTTGGATGCTTGAGTGCCTCTGGCAGGGGTCGCAAGCTCGAACTAGATCGTCCTCGTCCTTTTGCATAGTCGGCCAGTAGTAGCCTTGTCGCAGCACCTTGTGACATAGGGATCGGCTTCCCAGATGGTTGCCGCAGATCCCTTCATGTACCTTGCGTAGAGCATAATTTGCTTTGGATGGACGAAGGCATCTGAGCAGCAGCATAGAAAAAGACCGTTTGTAAAGCTGGTTTTCAATCAGCACGTAGTGGGTGGCCTGCAGCTTCAGCTTTCTAGCCTCCCTTCGGTCGGGCGGAAGAGACCCTTCTCTGAGATATTTGAGGATAGGGTCGAACCATGATGGTTCGGTCTCAACTTGCATTATTCGATCGGCTTCCGTGATGCTGGGCTTCTCCAAAGTCTCCAGGTGGAACTTTTGCTCGGCGTCCATTGACTCCGCGGTTGCCAATCGGGAGAGTAGGTCAGCGCGGGCGTTCTCGGATCTGGGAATCTGAATGATTTCAAACTCAGCAAAATGTGGGAGCAGGCTCCGTACCTCCTGAAGATACCGAACCATGTTCGGTTCCCGGGCTTCAAACTCTCCTCGTACATGGCCGGCTACTAGCTGAGAGTCGATGAAGGCATTGAGCTTCTCCACCTTCAGATTGCGGGCGATTCGAAGACTGGCTAATAGGGCTTCGTACTCGGCTTCGTTGTTGGAGGCCGGGAAGGAGAATCAGACACCATATTCAAAGGTAATTCCCTCCGGACTTGTAAGAACCAGACCCGCACCGGAGCGATGGGCATTAGATGACCCGTCGACATGGAGGAGCCATCAGGCTCCAGCTTTTGGTTCTTCGAGGGAGTTTGGGGTAGAACCGTCCTCCGGGATGGTACATTCAAGGAGGAAGTCGGCTAGTACCTGGGCCTTGATGGCTGGACAAGGCTGGAAATGTATGTCATGCTCACTTAGCTCGACGGCCCATTTGGTCATTCTCCCCGATGTCTCGGGACGGTGGATCACCGCCTTGATGGGTTGGTCGGTTAGAACCGTCACGGAATGTGCTTGGAAGTATGGCCGCAGCTTCCGAACTGAGGTGATTAAAGCCAGCACCATCTTTTCAATTATACTGTACCTTGTCTCCGCATCGCGGAGTAGCCTGCTAACATAGTAGATCGGCTTTTGGACTTTGCCTTCTTCTTTGATCAACACCGAGCAAACCGTACCTTCCGAAACAACCAGGTACAAGAATAGGGTCTCCCCTGGGGCCGGACTACTGAGGAGTGGGGGCGAGCCAAGGTACTTCTTGAGATCCTAAAATGACCTTTGGCATTCGGGAGTCCACTGAAAGTTTTTGGCCGATCGGAGAGTTTTGAAGAAGGGGAGGCATCTCTCGGCCGACCGCGCCACAAAGCGGTTTAGGGCCGCTATCCTCCCGGTTAGGCATTGGACCTCTTTGACAGATGTCAGGGGCGCCATTTGTTGGAGAGCTTGAATCTTCTGGGGGTTGGCTTCGATACCTCGCTGGGAGACCATGAAGCCGAGAAACTTCCCCGAGTTAACACCGAAGGCACATTTGGTCGGGTTGAGTCTCATCCCGTACTTGCGCAGCATGGCGAAGCTCTCTGTGAGGTCGTCGACATGCTGTGACGCCTCCTTGCTTTTGATCAGCATGTCGTCCACGTACACCTCCATATTCCGACCGATTTGCTCCTTGAATACTTTGTTGACCAGCCTCTGGTAGGTGGCACCTGCATTTTTAAGACCAAAAGGCATAACGCGGTAACAGTAAGTACCTCGGTCGGTTATGAAGGCGGTCTTTTCTTTATCTTCAGGGGCCATTCGGATCTGATTGTAGCCGGAATAGGCGTCCATGAATGACAGCATCTGGTGGCCTGAGGTGGCGTCCACGAGCTGGTCGATCCGAGGGAGGGGGAAGCTGTCCTTCAGGCAGGCTTTGTTGAGGTCGGTGAAGTCGATGCAGATTCTCCATTTGCCGTTCGACTTCTTCACCATGACGACGTTCGATAGCCAGCTCGGATAATTTACCTCCCGGACGAAATTAGCCTTGATGAGTTTGTCTACCTCTTCTTCAATGGCCTTTTGTCGCTTTGAGGCGAAGCTCCTCTTTTTCAGCTTGACGGGCCTATGCATCTCGTCCACATTGAGATGATGGACGAGAACCTCGGGGCTGATCCCTGGCATGTTGGAGGCAGATCAGGCGAAGATGTCAGCGTTACTTCGGAGGAACCTGATCAATCTGCGCCGAGGCTCTCCTTTGAGCAACGACCCGATTTTTATGGTTCGGTCGGAACGAGCCTCATCCAGCGGTACCTCCTCCAATTCCTCTACCGGTTCTCCCCTTTGTTCGGCGAAGTCCTCGCGAGCATCTAGCCCATCAACCTCTGGCATTCTAGACTGAAGGCTTGTGACAAAGCACTGCCGAGCCATGGCTTGACTTTCCCGAACAACTCCCACTCCTCGCTCGATGGGGAACTTCATGGATAGATGCGGGATGGAGACAACTGCCTTGAGGGACATTAGACCAGGCCTGTCGAATATTGCGTTTTAGGGGGATCTGAGGTCGGTTACTAGGAAATCTGTCTGTATAATAGTCACAAGGGGCCAGGTTCCCGCGCGGACCGTCAGGGTGACGACCCCTTCCGGGACGATGACGTCGCCCATGAATCCCATCAAGGTGGAATCCACGGCTCGAAGGTTTTCCATGAGTAATTTCATCCTGGCAAACACACCAAGGTACAAAACATTTACCGAACTTTCACTATCAACTAGGATTCAGCTTACATCATAGTTATTCAAATTAAGGGATACAACTAGTGCATCATCGTGGGGGAGCTGTATCCCTAGAAGATCATCATCGGAGAAGGAGAGCTCGCCCGTTCGTGCCTTCTTAGGCGCCGATCCATCACTGTCACCCCTGGGACTCGATCCGCCAGCCTCTTCTATCATATTAATGCGGCCGATCACGGGCGGATTCGGTGGAGGAGGAGGTTGTTGAAGTTCGGGCTGGCGGTCACCTCCTTGTTGTTGTGGCTCGGGCGCCCTCCTGAACTGATTCAGTCGCCCCCGCTGGATCAGTCTCTCGATTTCGTTTTTCAGCTGCTAGTACTCTTTAGTGTCGTGGCCGTGCTTCCAGTGGTAACGGCAGTACTTGATAGGATCTCTTCGGGTCGGGTTCCCTCGGAGAGGTATTGGCCGGGGGAGCTGGCGCTCTATCTCCATGAGGATTTGCACCCGGGGCACGGTCAACGGAGTGTAGTGGTTGAATCGCCTGGGAGGGCTCCGGGAGCGATTCCTTGGCGGTAGCGGAGGGACTCTCTGGCGGCAAGGTGGACTCGGCCGCCGAGCGGGACGGTGCCTGTCGGGGACTTTGGGCTCCTTCTTCTTTGCCTGCTCAGCGCGGGCATTTCTTCGCGATTCCTCGACCCTAGCGTACTTGTCCGCCAGGGCCATCATATCAGATAGGCTGGGGGGGTAGCTGACCTCCATTGCTAGATAGAAGTCGCTCTCCTTCGAAACTCCCCCCGCTAGAGCATACATGGCCACCTCATGATTAAGGTGGTCCACCTCCAGCATGGCCTTATTGAAACGGCCAAAGTAATTCCTCAAAGACTCCCCCTCTCTCTGCTTGACTTCGGAGAGGGAGTCAGATCTTCATCGGTGGCGGCGGCTACTGACGAACTGACCAATAAAAAGGCAGCTCAGCTCATCAAACGAATCGATAGAACCCGGCTTCAAAGCATTGAACCAGGTTCGAGCGGATCCTCTGAGGGTGGAGGGGAAGGTGCGGCAGAGGACCGCATCAGATGCTCCGTGGAACATCATTATTGACCGGAAGCTGCTAAGATGGTCGTCCGGGTTAGAAGAGCCGTGGTAGGGCTCGACGGCTAGTAACTTGACATGGGAGGGAATCACTTCCTCCATGATCCTCTTAGAGAAAGGGATGCCCTGCTCCGCCTTAGGCTGGGGCGGATGGGCCTGCTTGGCGGCGTCCAGCTCTTGACGCATTTTCTGGATCTGACGACGGATCTCCTCTTCGCCAGCCAGAGGGGGAGCTGGGCGAGAGGATCGTAGAAACGACATCGAATCATGGTGGGAAGTCACCGGTGAGAGAGACCGGGCTTGCCAAGATCTGGGAGGATCTCCGTTGTGACCGCCTCGCGGGATCGGCTTGTCCTCTCTAGGTCGGTGTGGGGGGTCTGCAGATTTGCGCGGACTGGAGGAGGAGGTCACCGGTGAAGAAGGAACTGCCGCTTCCTTGTGAAAGTGCGGAGCAGGAGGAGCTGTAAGGCGCTCCTGGACCAGATGGGTCAGAGTTTGAACTTGTTGGACCAGCGAAGCAAACTGGTCCTGGGTCACCGGGATGGCAGGCGGTGACGGGGTTTCGACTGGTGGTGATTACGGCGCTACACCGCTCGTCGGATCAGGCCTTTGGGAAGCGACCTGATCTTGAGCTTCTGAGGTTGCTCTTCTCCGGTTGGCCATTAGAGAGGTTCTACTCCGGATTTGGATCCTTATCTCCTCTTTTCAAGTTTTAATGGAACTTGAGGCCCTTCCTCTAGCGCCAATTTGTTGCCGCCGGGATCCGTCTTCCGACTCGGGCGCGGTCGATATCCAAAGGGGGGGCGGACCTGCATAAAAGTCCTCGCGCGAGAGGCGTTGGGGGTGGCCCTCCGCGGAAGACCCTCCGACGCTCAAGTCAGTGGAGAAGAAATCGGCGATCCACCAGATGATGTGGAGGTGGATCTCTCCGGGAGGCCTCTCCGGGGGCGGCCAATCGGGAGCTCTAAAAGGGCGAGAGCACCGACGAGCTGCCGGCGAGAGAGCAAGAGAGTCAGGAGTGAGGGTGTGAGCGCATGCGAATGTGCGTACCTGGGGGAATCTTGGAGTGTCCTATTTATAGACTGTCACCTAGATCTTGAGCGCCTTCTGGAAGGTTCAAAGGTTGTTAGGATACGGGAGTGAATCGAATCAGACCGTTATGGGGCTATTGGGATCCGTATCTTATCTGTTAGAGGATCGACGGCTGGGAGAGCCCCTTGATAGCTTGAGATCTAGTAGATATGTAGGTCTCAGGTGGCCTTGATAGGCTCTAGACCACTTCTCAGTATGATTCCTTGTCTAGGGTGTCGTTATAGTAGGCTGAGGCTCTCCCACATCAGGTTCCACAGAGGTGGGTATTGGATCGTGGGGCGTTCAGTGAAGCCGGGTCATGGGAGCTCGAGGAAGGCCGAGCTATGGAAGCCCGGGAAAGCCGAGCTGCGGGAGCCCGGGAAGGCCGAGCTGCGGAAGCCCAGGAAGGCCGAGCTGCAGGAGCCCGGGGAGGCCGAGCTACGGAGGTCCAGGGAGGCCAAGCTACGGAAGCCCAGGAAGCCGAGCTGCGGGAGCCCGGGAAGGCCAAGCTGCGGGAGCCCGGGGAGGCCGAGCTACGGAAGCCCGGGAAGGCCGAGCTATGGAAGCCCGAGGAGGCCGAGCTGCGGAAGCCCGGAGAGGCCGAGCTATGGAAGCCCGAGGAAGCCGAGTTATGGAAGTCCGGGGAAGCCGAGCTACGGAAGCCCAGGAAGGCCGAGCTGCGGGAGTCCGGAGAGGCCGAGCTATGGAAGCCCGGGGAGGCCGAGCTACGGAAGCCCGGGGAGGTCGAGCTATGGAAGCCCGGGGAGGCCGAGCTACGGAAGCCCGGGAAGGCCGAGCTATGGGAGCCCAGGAAGGCCGAGCTACGGGAGCCCGGGGAGGCCGAGCTATGGAAGCCCGGGGAAGCCAAAGGGAGGAGATCGGCCTTAGCCGCCTCGCATGGATATTGATGCAATGACGATTTTACCCCCCAACAATATGCATGTGCACACACGCACTTGATGCCAGTGATTGATGCACAATTTTGAATTTTCTATCATCAAATTGTTGGGGGATAAGGCTATAAATAAGTTATTTTTTTCTATTATTATTAATATATATAAATATCAAATTGCTTAAGATTTGATGCATTGAAATTAATTATCTTTTATAATCACATTAGATTTGAGGTTTTATATGTCTAGCTGATATATTCTGAACATAAATTTTATATCCTAATTTATATATTTCTAAATTCTATCGAATCAATGTATTTATAAAATATTACGATACTGATATTTTTTTGTTATAGGATTGACCATCATGTTAGCAGAAGACCAATAAAATACTACTAATATTTTTATTTTTTTATAAAATTTTATATATAATATTTAATTGAATATATTTACCTTTTGAGCTACTTAGTTTACCATGAATTAGTGCGATATTCAACTTGATTATCGCATATATATGAAGAGGTTAAATAGGGATACTTAGTTTCATATTATTTATAAACTTTTGAATTCAAACTATGTAGGTGGATGATATGTTACAAGCAATAAATTATGCTTATTATGTATATTTAACAACGCAATCTCATTTCTCTGCTAGACCAAAATATGTCAGCATCATCAAAGATAAATACATACCCAAATGTTGATTTATAATCATTCATGCCACTGATAAACTTAGTATCTGAATAATTAATAAATTTTAATTCATTAGCTTAATAATATAATTTAAGACTTCTAGTTTTTTTTGGTATATCTAAATATTTTTTATATAGCTTTTCAATGAAATATATTAGGGTTATCATGATACCTGCTAACTAAACTCTTTATGGTAGGTCTAATGCAAAGCATAATATGCATTAAACTTTTTGTTGTTTGTGAATAAGAAGTATTTAATTTTTCTGGTCTTATGGGTAATTTTTCTTACCTAATTTTAGATTTTTTTTAAAAGTAAATAATGATTTGTAATTATTTATTTTAAATTTTTTTAAAAAATGTGAGGTAAGACGTTGTCCCTAAGTTAAGCATAATATTTTAAGTTTTTTATTTTTAATTATTTTAATTCATAAAACATGGAACGCTTTTCTTTGGGCTTTGCCGAAAATATTTTAAAAAATTTGAAAAAAATAACAATAAAGGGGGGACCACGGTCCCTCGAGGCCTCGACTCCCTTCTTTCAGGGAAATATAGAGTGCTGAAGTGAACGGCCAGGCAGACCGGAAGAAGGAAAAAAGATGATGATGAGCAGCTCTTCTTCTTCTTCCTCCTCCTCCTTTTCAGTCGGAGTGAATAAGTGATATCTTTCTCTTACACCCGCCTCCTCCTTCCCCCGGTTTGTCAAAATACTGACTTGATTAAGGTTTATAAAGATGTTTTGATTTAGATCCGGCTCCGGATTAAAATCGGTTTCTTTCTCTTCAAATATTTTTTACTTCTTAAAATAAAAATTATGATCTTGTCATTGACATCTTCGTCTTCTTCCGAAGTCCTTCACCCAATTACCCATATTTGTGCTGCCTGCGTGCTTGTCCCTAGATCTCCTGTTATTTCGAAGAACCCCTTTTTGAATGATCTGACAATGATCGCTTGTGGGACTGCGTGCGACCTTGCGGGTTATGATGGATTGGCGACATGGAAAGGCAAGCCCATGGACTGATTCGTTGTGACATGGAGAATCCTCGGGAATCGACGGCATCCTTCATGGTGCGATCTTAGGTTCTTATTCTTGTGGCTATGTTGGTCGGTAGTGGTTAGACCTGCTTGACATTAGAATTACGATAACATGTATTTCGGCTTCTGTTGAACCAAGATTTTGAGAAATTTGTTTGTGGAGAGATGATGCACTTCGTAGCAGCAATGCTGGAAGTGATCCTTGTGCTTATGTTACTTTTACCATACTATGACCTTTCCGCAAAACAGTATGGAACAATTCTTGGTCTTGCATTGAATTCTATGACTGTTTGAATGCATAAGATTTCTGTTGCTGCTAAAATTCGTTCTTCGACTCGGATGCAATCGGACTTCCTTCTGGGCGGACATGTAAAACAGTCCTCACGCAAGAGGCATTGGGGGTGGCCCTCCGTAGAAGACCTTTCGATGCTCAAATCAGTGGGGATCGGCAATCAACAAACGAGAGGAGAAGGCTTTTACTGAAGAGTCTCTCCAGGGACGGCCTTTCGAGAGTAGCTTCGAACAGAGCGTTAATGGCGAAAAGAGGGTGAGCAGAAGTAGAAGAAGAGTAGGCCAGTAAGCCAGTGCGCATACCTGAGGAGCCGGGAGATGGCCCTATTTATAGAGGATCACCTGATTCCTTAGGGGCGTCGTAGGTCCGAAAGTCGTTAGGATTTGAATCCAGTTTGTTATGAGGTCAGTAAGATTTGCATCTTGTTGGTTAGAGGATCGACGGCTGGAAGAGCTGGTTGATGCCTCGAGACTTGGCGATTGCGTAGGCTCCAGGACTCTAGGCCACTCTCGCGGGTCCTAAGTCACTCTCGGGCGTGATTTCTGTTTGGAATCTTACGAATTTGAACTCTTCCGCGCCAGATTTCATGGAGGTGCTTGAGCGCCTGAGTTTAGCCGAGGCATAACAGATAGCTCGGCCAGAACCGAGATATAGGAATAGCTCGGCTGGGGTCGAGAGATGGGGATAGCTCGGTTGGGGCCGAGAGATAAGGATAGCTCGGCTGAGTCCGAGACATGGAGATCCGCGCCTTGGGAATCCTTGGCTCGCTGAGGGGTTAAGGTGTCTCGATTCATTGAGGCTGACTCATTCCTAGCAGGTATCGCACAACAAGCGGGAGTTAGGGTTGATCCTAACCCTTTGCACGATTATTGATGCAACGACAATTTTGCTCCTCAACAACTATGAATGCATGTGCAACTGTGTTATTAGCCGTGCACTATATGGCTGGCCTATGTGTGGCCAGACACATTTTGCCAAGTGCAGACATCGTTATCTCCTTATTTGGATCACATTTTAACTTTCACTTGCCAGAAAGCACGGTCAGCCTTTTTATGTTTTCACTAATAAAATGTGGAGTAGCATCAAGATTTTTACTTTTGTTACAAATGATATACAGTCCATTGGCCTGCTAAGGTTATATCCTTCCATAAAGAATGGAATAGCATCCAGCTCACAGCATGGTGTCAAAATGCCCCTACAAAGTTGAACTAGTACAGAACAAGACAACAACTGTCCTACATCTATACAGGCATTGGTCATGAATTGAGTGAAGAGATGCCAAGGTTAGCCTATAGAGAAACATGTCTTGTAGGCTCATTGATTCATTATATTCTAGAAATCAATTATTGTTGCAAACAAGCAAAAACAGTAAACTTGGATGAGAAGTATCTCAATATTTAAGTTTTTTCTTTGCAATAACCGCAGTAGCTTGTGATCCTAGAATTGTGAATTGGGCAATATCTTTGACTGTGTGCTTTTTATGCTTTATGGAATGACTAGTTTAAAGTTCTTTAGTAAGTCCAATAGATGACAACCCATAAATTTAAGCAATGTACTTTTGGTGTGCATGAATTGTTTCTACACTAGAAGATCTGTAATCTCTCCCAAAATCATATTTGGAGCTCAGCTTCATGAAGATTCCCTGCACTTGAGACATTAGTTAGTCCCGACATTCCACGAGTTGTTCCACTAGGATTTGAAACCATAATTTTATCTTAAAGTAAGTGTGGCTTTGTGTGCATGTACATAGTATCCAAGTTTTAAAAAGCTGGTGGTGGAAGTGTCCAAAGTAGGAAGTTCTCATATGAATTGATGTGCATGCATGTATGTATATAGTAAGTGTTGAGGGGTAAAATCATCATTGCGTCAATATTCGTGCGAGGCAGCTAAGACCGACCAATTCCGTAGCTCGGCCTCTCCGGACTTCCCTAGCTCAGCCTTCCCGGGCTTCCGTAGCTCGGCCTTCCCGAGCCTCCGTAGCTCGGCCTTCCCGGGCTTCCGCAGCTCGGCCTCTCCGGCCTTCCCGGGCTTCCCTAGCTCGGCCTTCCCGGGCTTCCGCAACTCGGCCTCTTCGGCCTTCCCGGGCTTCCCTAGCTCGGCCTTCCCGGGCTTCCGTAGCTCGGCCCCTCCGGGCTTCCCTAGCTCGGCCTTCCCAGGCTTCCGTAGCTCGGCCCCTCCGGGCTTCCCTAGTTCGGCCTTCCCGGGCTTCTCTAGCTCAGCCTTCCCGGGCTTCCGTAGCTCGGCCTTCCCGGGCTTCCGCAGCTCGGCCTCTCCGGCCTTCCCGGGCTTCCCTAGCTCGGCCTTTCCGGGCTTCCGTAGCTCGGTCCCTCCGGGCTTCCCTAGCTCGGCCCTTTCGAGCCTCCGTAGCTCGGTCTTCCCCTGAACATTCCGTGGCTCGCTTCCCCCCGAGTCTCCACGGCCCGTCTTCACCAAGCGATCCACACCTCCGCGGAACCTGACGCGGAGAGCCCAGACTTATCCAAACAGCACCCTAGACAAGGAATCATATCGAGGCGTGGCTTAAAACCTATCATAACCGCCCCAGGTCTACTTAACCAGATCTCGAGACATCAAGGAGCTCTCCCAGCCGTCGATCCCTTAACAAACGGGATATGGATTCAGGCGGCCCTATAACGGCCTGATTCTGTCCGCCTCCATATCGTAACAACCCCTGAACCTTCCAGAAGACGCTCAAGATCCAGGTGACAGTCTATAAATATCAGACTCGCAGATTCCCTCAGGTACGCATCTCCATACGCATATGCACCTTTTTACACGCGCACTCCCACTGCTCTCTCCGGCAGCTCGTCGATGCTCCTGCCCTCTGGAGCTTCCGATTGGCCGCCCCTGGAGAGGCTTCCCGGAGAGATCCACCTCCTCATTATCTGGTTGATCGCTGATTTCTTCTTCACTGACTTGAGCGTCGGAGGGTCTTCCGCGGAGGGCCACCTCCAGCGCCTCCCGCGTGTGGACTTCTTGTGCAGGTCCGCCCCCCTCTTCCTGGAGATCGACCGCGCCCGAGTCGGAGGACGGATCCCGGCGGCAACAGATTGGCGCTAGAGGAAGGGCCTCAAGTCCCATCAAAACTTGAAGAAAGGAGACAAGGATCTAAATCCGGAGAAGAACCCCTTCAATGGCCAACCGAAGGAGAGCAACCTCTGAAGCCCAAGATCAGGTCGCTTCCCAGAGACCTGATCCGACTGGCGGTACAGCGCCGCAACCTCCACCGGTCGAAACCCCGTCATCACCTGCCGTCCCGGTGACCCAGGACCAGTTTGCTACGCTGGTCCAACAGGTCCAGACCCTTACCCACCTGGTTCAAGAGCGCCTCGTAGCTCCTCCTGCTTCGCACCTTCAGAAGGAGGCGGCGATTCCTTCTTCGCTGGCAGCCTCCTCCTCCGATCCGCATGTATCCGCGGATCCCCCACATCGGCCCCGAGGGGACAAATCAGTCCCACGAGGCGGTTATGATAAAGATCCTCTCAAATCTCGGCGAGCCCGATCCCCCTCCCCGGCGACATCTCACCA
Organism: Calamus simplicifolius; assembly: GCA_900491605.1. Classification (NCBI taxonomy): domain Eukaryota; kingdom Viridiplantae; phylum Streptophyta; class Magnoliopsida; order Arecales; family Arecaceae; genus Calamus; species Calamus simplicifolius. Next base: position 587,514 of record UESW01003840.1, on the reverse strand, counting down.
TGATTCAACACCATCCTTGCGATTCTCGCGCCCAGCTCCTCCTCTGACCGGTGAAGAGGAGATCCGCCATCAGATTCGGGAGATGCGTCAAGAGCTGGATGCCGCCAAGCAGACCCATCTGCCCCGGCCCAAGGCGGAGCAGGGCATCCCTTTCTCTAAGGGGATCATGGAGGAAGTGATTCCCTCCCATGTCAAACTACCAGCCGTCGAACCCTACCACGGCTCCACCAACCCGGACGACCATCTCAGTAGCTTCCGATCAATAATGATGTTCCACGGAGTATCTGATGCGGTCCTCTGTCGCGCCTTTCCATCCACCCTCAGAGGATCCGCCCGAACCTGGTTCAACGCCTTGAAACCAGGTTCCATCGATTCATTCGACGAGCTGAGCCGCCTTTTTATTGGCCAGTTCATCAGCAGTCGCCGCCACCGACGAAGATCTGACTCCCTCTCCGAAGTCAAGCAGAGAGAGGGGGAGTCCCTGAGGAATTACCTTGGCCATTTTAACAAGGCCATGTTAGAGGTGGACCACCTTAATCATGAGGTGGCTATGTCCGCCCTGGCGGGGGGAGTTTCGAAGGAGAGTGACTTCTACCTGGCTATGGAGGTCAGTTACCCCCCATGTCTCTCTGATATGATGGCCCTTGCGGACAAGTACGCTAGGGTCGAGGAATCGCGGAGAATTGCCCGCGCTGAGCATGCGAAGAAGCAGGAGCCCAAAGTCCCTGACAGGCACCGTCCCGCCCGGCGGCCAAGCCCGCCTCGCCGCCAGAGAATCCCTCGCTGCCGCCAAGGAATCGCTCCCGGAGTCCCCCCAGGCGATTTGACCGCTATACTCCGCTGACTGTGCCCCGAGCGCAAATCCTTATGGAAATAGAGCGCCAGCTTCCCCGGCCAGTGCCTCTTCGAGGGAACCCGACCCGAAGAGATCCCGCCAAGTATTGCCGCTACCACAGGGAGCACGGTCATGACACTGAAGAATGCTGGCAGCTGAAGAATGAGATTGAGAGGCTGATTCAGCAGGGACGACTGGATCAGTTTAGGAGAGCGCCCGAGCCACCACAGGGAGGTGACCGCCAGCCCGAGCTCCAACAACCTCCTCCTCCACCCAATCCGCCCGTGATTGGCCGCATCAACATGATTGAAGAGGCCGGCGGGTTGAGCCCCAGGGGCGGCGATGAAGGATCGGCACCCAAAAGGCAAGGACATGCGAACTCTCCTTCTCCGACGACGATCTTTTGGGAATACAACTCCCCCACGATGATGCACTAGTTGTATCCCTTAATTTGAACAATTATGATGTAAGCCGAATCCTAGTTGATAGTGGAAGCTCGGTAAATGTTTTGTACCTCGGTGTGTTTGCCAGGATGAAATTGCTCATGGAAAACCTTCAAGCCATGGATTCCACCTTGATGGGGTTCACAGGCGACGTCATTGTCCCGGAAGGAATTGTCACCCTAACGGTCCGTGCGGGAACCTGGCCCCTTGTGACTATTGTACAGATCGATTTCCTAGTGACCGACCTCAGATCCCCATACAACGCCATATTCGGCAGGCCTGGTTTAATGTCCCTCAAGGCAGTTATCTCTATCCCGCATCTGTCTATGAAGTTCCCCACCGAGCGAGGAGTTGGAGTGGTTCGGGGAAGTCAAGCCATGGCTCGGCAATGCTTTGTTATGAGCCTTCAGTCTAGAATGCCGGAGGTTGACGGGCTAGACGCTCGCGAGGACTTCGTCGAACAGTGGGGAGAACCGGCAGAGGAATTGGAGGAGGTGCCATTGGACGAAGCTCAGCCCGACCGAACCACAAGGATCGGGTCGCTGCTCGAAGGAGAGTCTCGGCACAGGTTGATCAGATTCCTCCAAAGCAATGCAGACATCTTCGCCTGGACCGCCTCCGACATGCCAGGAATCAACCCCGAGATCCTCATCCATCATCTCAATGTCGACGATATGCACAGGCCTGTTAAGCAGAAGAAGAGAAGCTTCGCCCCAGAACGACAAAAGCCATTGAAGAAGAGGTCGACAAACTCATCAAGGCCAATTTTGTCCGAGAGGTAAATTACCCGAGCTGGCTGTCAAATGTCGTCATGGTAAAAAAGTCGAACGGCAAGTGGAGAATCTGCATCGACTTCACCGACCTCAACAAAGCCTGCCCGAAGGACAGCTTCCCCCTCTCTCGGATTGACCAACTCGTAGATGCCACCTTAGGCCACCAGATGCTATCATTCATGGACGCCTATTCCGGTTACAATCAGATCCGAATGGCCCCGAGGATGAAGAAAAGACCGCCTTCATAACCGACCGAGGTATCTACTATTACCGTGTTATGCCTTTTGGTCTTAAGAATGCAGGGGCAACCTACCAGCGACTGGTTAACAAGGTGTTCAAGGAGCAAATCGGTCGGAACATGGAGGTATACGTGGACGACATGCTGGTCAAAAGCAAGGAAGCGCCACGACATGTCGAGGACCTCTCGGAGAGCTTTGCAACGTTGCGCAAGTATGGGATGAAACTCAACCCGACCAAATGCGCCTTCGGTGTCAACTCCGGGAAGTTTCTTGGCTTCATGGTCTCCCGGTGGGGTATCGAGGCTAACCCCCAAAAGATTCAAGCTCTCCAGCAAATGGTGCCCCCAGTGTCTGTTAAGGAGGTCCAGCGCTTAACCGTGAGGATAGCGGCCCTTAACCATTTTGTGGCACGGTCGGCCGAAAGATGTCTCCCCTTCTTTAAAACTCTCCGATCGGCCAAAAAATTTTAGTGGACTCCCGAATGCCAGAAGTCATTTCAAGATCTCAAGAAGTACCTTGGCTCGCCCCCGCTTCTCAGCAGTCCAGCCCTGGGAGAGACCCTGTCTTTGTACCTAGCTGTCTCAGAAAGCGCGGTTTGTTCGGTGCTAATCAAAGAAGAAGGCAAAGTCCAGAAGCCGATATACTATGTGAGCAAGCTGCTCCGCGATGCGGAGATGAGGTACAGCAGGATTGAAAAGATGGTGTTGGCCTTGATCACCTCAGTTCGAAAGCTACGACCATATTTCCAAGCACATTCCGTGACGGTCCTGACTGACCAACCCATCAAGGCGGTGGTCCACCGTCCCAAAACATCGGGGAGAATGACCAAATGGGCCGTCGAGCTAAGCGAGCATGACATACATTTTCAGCCTCGTCCGGCCATCAAAGCCCAAGTATTGGCCGACTTCCTCCTCGAGTGTACCATCCCGGAGGACGGTTCTACCCCAGACTCCCTTGAAGAGCCAAAGTCTGGAGCCCGGTGACTCCTCCACGTCGACGGGTCATCCAATACCCATCACGCCGGTGCGGGTCTAGTTCTTACCAGTCCTGAGGGGATGATCTTCGAATATGGCGTCCGATTCTCCTTTCCGGCTTCCAACAACGAAGCCGAGTACGAAGCTCTGTTAGCCGGTCTCCGGATCGCCCGCAATCTGAAGGTGGAAAAGCTCAACGCCTTCACCGACTCTCAGCTGGTAGCCGGCCATGTTCGGGGAGAATTTGAAGCCCGGGAGCTGAACATGGTTCGATATCTTCAGGAGGTACGAAACCTGCTCCCACATTTTGTTGAGTTTGAGATCATTCAAATTCCCAGATCTGAGAATGCCCGCGCCGACCTACTCTCCCGATTGGCGACTGCGGAAACAATGGATGCCGAGCAAAAGTTCCACTTGGAGACCCTGGAAAAGCCGAGCATCGCGGAAGCCGACCGAGTGATGCAGGTCGAGGCCGAACCATCCTGGTTCGACCCTATCCTCAAATATCTCAAAGAGGGGTCGCTCCCGTCCGACCAAAGAGAGGCCAGAAAGCTGAAGTTGCGGGCCGTCCACTACGTATTGGTTGACAACCAACTTTACAAGCGGTCTTTTTCCATGCCGCTGCTTAGATGCCTTCGCCCATCCGAGGCAGACTATGCTCTACGCGAGGTGCATGAAGGGATTTGCGGCAGCCATCTGGGAGGCCGATCTCTATGCCACAAGGTGCTGCGACAAGGCTATTACTGGCCGACCATGCAAAAAGACGCGGGCGATCTAGTCCGAGCCTGCGACCCCTGCCAGAGGCATTCGAGCGTCCAAAGGCTCCCTTCTGCCGAGTTAGTTTCTGTATCCTCTGCTTGGCCCTTTGCCAAGTGGGGGATGGACATCCTCGGTCCATTCCCGCTTGCGACGGGACAGCGGAAGTTCCTATTTGTCGCCATTGACTACTTCACCAAATGGGTCGAGGCGGAAGCAAGTGCATAAATTACCGAGGCACGGGCCAGAGACTTTGTTTGGAGGTCCATCATCTGCCGCTTCGGCCTCCCCCACACTATAATCACCGATAACAGCAAGCAGTTTGATAACTCCAAGTTCCGCCAGTTCTGTGAAGAACACGGAATCCGTCACCACCTTACTTCGATCGGGCACCCACAAGCCAACGGAGCGGCCGAAGTGACCAACAGGACCCTCCTCAGGGGATCAAAGCTCGCCTCTTCAGAGCCCAAGGCAGGTGGGCGGATGAACTACACCATGTCTTATGGGCCTACCGCACAACCCCGAGAATCCCGACAGGCGAAACCCCATTCCGAATGGCTTTCGGAACAGAGGCCGTTATACCCGTGGAAGTAGGCCTCCCATCATTGCGGGTGGAGAGTTACTCGGAGGAAGCTAGCAACGAACAGCTCCGCACCAACCTCGACTTAGTAGAAGAGGTCAGAGAGAAGGCCCGGATCAGAACGGCTGCTTACCAGCAGAGGGTGGCCCGCTACCATGCCTCCAGGGTCAGAGGAAAAGCTTTCCTACCTGGCGATCTTGTCCTCCGAAAGGCTTCTGTTTCCAAACCGCTAGAGCAAGGAAAGCTGGCGCCAAACTGGGAGGGCCCATACCAAATAACGGAGATTATTGGACCGGGAACCTACAAACTGCAGGGTCTGGATGGGAAGTCCATTCCCCGGACGTGGAACGCGGACAACCTTCGTAAATATTATCAATAGGGTATGTCCTCTCTGAATTCATCTTCATATGCCTCACTGCAAATTCCTACTTATCTATTTCTTCAAAACCTGGTGCGTGAATCATTATACACTGCATTGTTATAAATTGCAAGAAGAAACAGATACTGCTTACCAATCCTCGGTACAACCGAGTTATCTGTTTGAACAGGAAATCTCCGAACCTTAGCAGGGCCAAGTAAAATATTCTCCGAACCTCGGCTGGGCCGAGCAACAAAATCTCCGAACCTTGGCAGGGCCAAGTAAAATATTCTCCGAACCTCGGCTGGGCCGAGCAACAAAATCTCCGAACCTTGGCAGGGCCAAGTAAAATATTCTCCGAACCTCGGCTGGGCCGAGCAACAAATTCTTCGAACCTTGGCAGGGCCAAGTAAAATATTCTTCGAACCTCGGCTGGGCCGAGCAACAAAATCTCCGAACCTTGGCAGGACCAAGTAAAATATTCTCCGAACCTCGGCTGGGCCGAGCAACAAAATCTTCGAACCTTGGCAGGGCCAAGTAAAATATTCTCCGAACCTCGGCTGGGCCGAGCAACAAAATCTCCGAACCTTGGCAGGGCCAAGTAAAATATTCTCCGAACCTCGGCTGGGCTGAGCAACAAAATCTCCGAACCTTGGCAGGGCCAAGTAAAATATTCTCCGAACCTCGACTGGGCCGAGCAACAAATTCTCCGAACCTTGGCAGGACCAAGTAAAATATTTTCCGAACCTCGGCTGGGCCGAGCAGCAAAATCTCCAAACCTTGGCAGGGCCAAGTAAAATATTCTCCGGACCTCGGCTGGGCCGAGCAACGAATCCTTAGAGCCGTGCAGGGCCAGGTAAAAATCATTCGGGCTAAAATCCCAGCTAAAAACCGAAGTACGCAGGCCCCGATTAAAGCCAGGCAACTTCCAAATAGTCCCCGAAGGACTTCGTCCGGTTTGAAAATGAGCGCGTTAAGCAAAAACCGTCGACGCACAAAAAGAAGCCACCATTGGCAAACCCCTTTTTGAGGCCATTAAGCCCCGCGTAATCGGCCAGAGGCCCCAAGCAGAGCTAGGAGATTCCCCTCCGCTGCTGAAATTCTTTGGGTAACGCCCCTATAACCCGTCGTTCAAAGCGTCTATCGATGCACAAAACGATGGGGCCACGCCAACACCCTAATTTATCACACGGATCAAGGCTATAGTTCTCAAAGAAGAGGACTTCCAAAGCATATCCATTTTTCATTTAAAAAGGGTCACATGGACAGAAAACAAAAAACAAATAGAGATCCCCGGGTCATGGTTCGAAGTCGCTCCCGGAGGCTAGCAGTTCCTCCAGGCGCTCCGTCAGGTCGGCCACTTGCTGACGAAGGGACGCGATGTCCTCTTTTTGCCGGTCCACCACCCGGCACATGGCCTCAGCCTCCCTTGAGCACACATCCATGTACTCTTCAACGACCCTTACGAGCTGCTGATTGCTCGTAAGAGTCGACGCCAATTCCAAACCATCGATAGTAACGGAGACGCGCCCCCTCTCTGAGCGCAGCAGACCATCGAGCGAGGTACGTAGCTCGCCTGACGATCGCCCTGGATAGGCCATTGTTTCAGAACTTGAGCCGATGGATGGCCAAGGCCGATATCCCTCGATCACATTTATACTCGCCGGGCAGGTATCTCAATCGGTCGTGCCGTAACCACCGACCCATAAGGGCTTGCCACATGTCATCATTTCAATGCCTGCAGAATCCGACGTGCCACGCCCCATCCCGAGCAAGATCGGTAAGCGCGAGCAGACTGTTCGGGAATTCCCCCCAAACAGAGCATTTTCCGATCTGTCGGCCTTCGCAATAAATACTTTCAGCGCTTCCCCAAGCCTCTTAAGGCTGGCCTCTTTTTCGGGAAACACAGAAGGTAGGAGTCCAGCATTCGGCCAATAACCTGTCCCCTCGGAAAGAGTAGCGTCACCAATAGAAAGCGTGACAATATACCGCCCGTTCCGCTCCGGCGCCCCTTACCAAGCGCCACGTGGGCCCGACGCTGTGGCCCACAATGACAACTGAGTCGCTCCCCTGAGCCTGAATCTCCGAACCTTGGCAGGGCCAAGTCAGATATCTCCGAATCTCGGCTGGGCCGAGCTACTGAATCTCTGAACCTTGGCAGGGCCAAGTCAGATATCTCCGAACCTCGGCTGGGCCGAGCTACTGAATCTCCGAACCTCGGCAGGGCCAAGTCAGATATCTCCGAACCTCGGCTGGCCCGAGCGACAGGTTCCCTGAACCATGACGAGAAAAAGTACGGATTCCCTGGACTTCGGCCAAAGCCGACCCGCGATAATTCGAGCTCCGGTAAGAGCGAAGCACAAAAATACCGAGCTTCGGACCAAAGTAAGGGGCATATTTCGTCGAACGATCCCTGAACCGTCGCACAAACCTCGATTAGTTCTGACAGCGTGGGACCCTCGTCTGAGGACGAGCGGAACGCCTTTTCACCCCACAAACGACAACGACAACAAGCTCGGCACAAAAAAAGATAGAGATTGAAAAACAGAACATAACTCTCTTTATTGCCGATCAAGATCAGTTACAAATGCCTCACAGGCGTTACAAGAGCATTGAAATGCATAAAATAAAGGCAAAAACAAAACTCGGGCAACTGCCCCAAAGCAGACCTAGGCAATCGCGATGCTCCAGCGTCCGACCGCCGAACTAGATAGGTCGCATCCAATCAGCTCGAGCTGATAGTAGCCGATCGACTTGGACCAATAGTTGCGACTGGCTTCAGTTGGTAGCGATATCTCGGTGATCCAACCGAGATATCCGGATGGCCATCCCAGACCACCCAACCGAGCGACCCCTCGACGAGCAGGCAGGAGGCTAGCGGATCCTGGCGTCGGAATGCTCTCCCAAACCGAGTGTGTACCGCCGCGCCTCGTCGAGTCTCAGGGACAAAGATTCGACGGACGGCACGCTTTCACCCCCTCCCTATGTGGCAAAAGATTCCCCAGGCGGCTGAGCCCGGGAATCCGAACCAGGGGAGGAGGCGAAATTCACACAACCCATGGGAGACCTGCGTGCACTTCCTGCCATGCGTCTCCGAAAGGGAACCGCAAAGGCCACACTGGAAGAGTTATTGTGCGCTCTCCGTGTGATCTCTGCGCCCTCCTTCTGCGCTCTCCATATGATCTCTAGGACTCATCCCCTAAGGGTGAGCCATTCTTCGGCAGCTCCCCGGTCGCCCCAGCTATCCGATGGCAAGGAGCCTATGAGAGGAAAGCTCGGTTCTTCCACTCGTAACAGCAGAGAAATGAGCATAATGGAAGCTATGAATGGAAAAGACACTTTGGGGATAACCAAACACGACCCCCTTCCTCCCCTTTTTATAGGCAGAAACAAATCGGAAAAGTTACCCAAGCTGTAAGTCCCGAGACCCAAACATCTGGCCCACGCCTCCACGTGGCCCCTCAGTATAGGCGCAACGACCCATTGCGTGCCGAGCCCACCACCTGAATCGAGATGTGCGCGATAATTTCCCCTCTGATACAGAATCGCGACCATTAAATGCGGAGTATCGACCATTGGAGTTACGGAAACTGGCAGGTTCAGAGTATCGTCCTGAGAAAATAACGTTCTCCAATGGTAGACGGTTGCGTGCACGGCACGACGAATTGACCTGCATGAAAAAAGAGCACCTTCCGGAAAGCTCTGCTACAGTTTTATGTTCCCCACTACGCCGTATCATCAACTCTGGTGAAATAAAAACCGAATCACCTGCGGGACAGCAGGGCGTTGGCAGAATAGCAGAAAGCACGAAGGCCTACTTTGCCTGTCGGCCCCAGCCGACCTACTTTGCTTGTCGGCCCTAGCCGACCTATTTCGCTTGTCGGCCCCAGCCGATCTATTTCGCTTGTCGGCTCCAACCGATCTACTTTTCTTGTCGGCCCCAGCCGACCTATCTTCTTCGTCGGCCCCAGCCGACCTACTTCGCCCATCGGTCCTAGCCAGTGCGTTTCCTTCGATCCCGAAATAAGGATGACATAAGAGTATCAGCGAGCCATAAGTCGCCCACAATCGAGGCGAGACTGGACGACAACGATCCCACACAAGAAAGGCACTTAAGCAGAAATAGAAGATTCTCTTATTAAGAGACACCGAACAGACTCTTGAAAAACGGGATACAGGAGTGGCCCCTAAAGGCCAGGAACCACATCGGTTCTGGCCGAGCTCTCGGTTACATCTACCGAAGTGTGACTAGACTCGCCCTTCTCTAATACTTTTGCCCCCTCAGCGGCAGTTTGCGACCGTCCCCCAGAAATTGCGGCTTCGCTGGAACCCGGGACAGCACCAGGATCAGTGTCGGAAACGTCGACATATTCGTCCTCTTCTTCCCCCTCGGACTCACCCTCGTCAGGAGTTTCAGCATCCAGGAAAGAGATATCCCATTCCGGATGCTCGCTGGATATCTTCTCTTTGCATTCCTGCTGCCCAAGTTGGAAGGCGCCAACACTAATAGCATCCTGCCTCCCCTTGAGTATGGCGAGCTGCATGTTGGCCTCGACAGCCTGTTTCTCAGCCTCTGCGACTTAGGCCCGCAGAATGATATTTTGCTCCTCGAACTCGTCGGCCCGCGTCTCGAATTCTGAGCTCTTGTTGCGGCTGGACACAAGCTCGCCTTGAAGAGCCTGAACCTCCAACCCCAACTCCGCCATCTGAAAAAGCCGAAATAAGTCGGCGTCACAAGAAACCAGTAGAAAAAAGCTAAAAAGGGGGGGGGGGAGAATGAGGTCGTACCTCCTTCTCTCGTCTGGCCAACCTCTTAGCCGACTCCTCAGCCTCACTCCTGGCTCTAGTTCTGTCGGCCCCGACCAGCTTGACTCTCTCCTGCAGATTGTTGATCTTCGACTGTTTGGCTTCAGCATCCTCCCGGGCTTGGGATAGCTCGTTGTTCACCCGAGCTATCACCCCTTGTTGCCATTTAGCGCCCTCCCTCAAATGGGCAATTTCGCTGTCGCGGCGCTTCAGTCACTCCTCCACCTCGCCAAGCATCCTAGTCAAACGCTTCCTCTCGTCGGCAGCTTCCTTCCCCAGCCGACCCATACTCTCGCTATATTCTCTCCGCATCGCCTTCACCTCCGCAGAATGTTTCGATTCGATTCTGGCTAGCTCCAAGCACGCATTGTCATTCTTCGCCAGGAGTTCCTGCAACTCCTCCACCCTACGCTTCTGCTTGGACACCTCGGCCAGAGCGACCTGGTGTGCCGCCCTTATTCCCTTCAAGCTCCTATCAGTCATATCCATAAGCTCTTCGAACTTCTCAGACACTTTTAGTCATGATTGGAGCTCGACATTGTCCCGCCTGGCCTGAATGCTGGCCCCTGTCGCCAAACTCAAGCGCCAGCATATCGCCCGGGAAAGCAAAACGCTCTGCGAGACAAAAGATGAATAAAAACCCACGATGGGGTCAATCGGAAAACATCTACCGCACAAGAGAAGTAACTTACCCGCGAGGCATAGGCCCGAGTCATCCTCATCAGGGTTGTATTGTCGATGTCGGGAAGGAGATGGACACTTTCGGCCACACCTTGCTGACCGAACGCAGCATCCACCAACTCCAAATCGGTAAACTTGTCCGACGAAGGATCTGCGCCCGGATATAGGGCCGACCTCATTAAGGCGGAAAACGCCTCCTCAACACCGGTGCCTGAACTGCTAGGCTGACCGTCCCCGCCTGAGGGATCGACTTGGGCAACCTCCGCCTGAGAGACCCCCAATTTCCCAGCCTCCTCTGTCAAGGCCCTGGCTTGGACTTCTTCGGATAATTCGGCTAGCCCAAGCGCTAGCCTTCCCAAAACCTTTTTCGAAGGAGCTCCCAATGCGGAGCTCCCGCCTTGCTGCGTCTCCTCCTTCGACGCACCTTTTCCGGTTACCACCATCTGTGTCTCCGCCACTGGGCCCCCCGGGGTCTCGACCTGTCCTACCACTTGCATCTCCCCCGAAGCCTCGATCTGACCTGCCTCACTACTTCCAGACTCCCCTGCAGAGAGACCGAGAGAGGGCTCTCCCTGAACCTCCCCGGCTGCGACTGCCACCTCTCCCTCTCCTACCGGAGCCGATGGCGATCCCGCGGGGACAGTAGGCTCCTCGGCGACAACCGCCTCTCCCAAATCCGCCGCTGGTTCCTCTTTCAAGGGGGATGCGGTCGGACGAGCCAACGGAGCCTCGTCCGAGCTGTCCGAGATCTCTAACACGAGAGGGTCGGGGGCCATAACCGTTCTCCCCGGGCCCTCCTTCGCCCCCGGCGCTCCTGTAGTGACTGTTCCAGCGTTCGGCGAGCTTCTTGCGGAAGTATGAGCCCTTTTTTCGGGCCAGCCACTATCCGCGCCGCTACCTTCCCCTGGGCGTTTTCCTCTCTTCCTCTTGGAGAGGTTCGACCACGCCGACCTTTTGGCTGTCAGAACGGAACACACATACTCAGGTCCAAACACATTAATCGAGAAAAACACACAGCAAGAAAAGGACTCACCTTGCGGGTCCAGAGGGCTGAGCCCGGCTACGAAGAGGGCCCCCTCCGATAGCAAGTCATTGGCCGAAAACACCTGTCCATTACGAAGGACGTCCAAGTCCCTCTCCTCCTGTGCCGACGAAACCGGATGCGTCTCCGCGTCCCTCACAAAATCCCTCCATCTCCGAGGGAAGCCAGAACCGATGTTCCCCTCCGCAATAACGAACCGACTCTTCCACCCCTTGATGGAAGATGGCTTATCCGCAATGACGTTGAAAGATCTCCGGGGTCCGATGTAGGGCCACTCTGATTTTCTCCCAGGAATCAAGTGGTAGTAGGTGCGGAAAAGGGGGAGAGTAGCGACGATTTGCATCTGGTGACACATCGAGATGAATCCGACGATGCTCCGCCAGCTGTTTGGAGCCACCATTGACGGGCAGATATTATAGTGGGTCATGATTTCCTTCACCAAGGGGTGGAGAGAAAAACGGAGACCCACCTTCAAACTATCTTCATAAACAAAAACCCCAAACTCTAAATCCCGAGTAACTCTATCTCCGGGTTCCGGCGCCTGCAGAACGACATCCAAGGGTATGCCATACCACTGGTGAATCCTCCCCAAATCCTCGGCAACGATTTCTGAGACCACGTCGTCGGGGCTCATCGTCATCTCGGTTGAAAGAAATACCAAGCGAAAACGGTGAGCGTCGAAGAAGATGAAAGGCCAAAACTCTTCTGAAAGCAAGACGAGAGAACGCCGCGAGCATGCGTGCATATATATATAATACGGCTATCGCTTTGCTTCCCCGCCAAGGAAGCCGCCCTGAGGAGGCAGGCCGTCTCATCCGAGGCGTCCGAAATCGCCTCGACAAACGCCCGATCGATCGGGATTTGCGGCATGGCGTAATCCCAACCGTCGCTCTTGGAAGAGCCTTAGTCCCGAAGGCAGTATGGCCCTGTCGCATTAATTAGGGCATCATTGCACGGGCTGTCTAAACCAAGACGTCCCATCCGGGATGCGCCACTTGAACTTGTACTCCCTATGCCCGAACCTATGCTTCGAACTAGGGAGTGGAGGGCATGTGTTGGGAGGTAAAATCGTCATTGCGTCAATATTCGTGCGAGGCGGCTAAGACCAACCAATTCCGTAGCTCGGCCTCTCCGGGCTTCCCTAGCTCAGCCTTCCCGGGCTTCCGTAGCTCAGCCTTCCCGAGCCTCCGTAGCTCGGCCTTCCCGGGCTTCCGCAGCTCGGCCTCTCCGGCCTTTCCGGGCTTCCCTAGCTCGGCCTTCCCGGGCTTCCGCAGCTCGGCCTCTCCGGCCTTCTCGGGCTTCCGCAGCTCGGCCTCTCCGGCCTTCCCGGGCTTCCCTAGCTCAGCCTTCCCGGGCTTCCGTAGCTCGGCCCCTCCGGGCTTCCCTAGCTCGGCCTTCCCGGGCTTTCGTAGCTCGGCCCCTCCGGGCTTCCCTAGCTCGGCCTTCCCGGGCTTCCGTAGCTCGGCCCCTCCAGGCTTCCGTAGCTCGGCCCCTCCGGGCTTCCCTAGCTCGGCCTTCCCGGGCTTCCCTAGCTCGGCCTTCCCGGGCTTCCGTAGCTTGGCCTTCCCGAGCTTCCGCAGCTCGGCCTCTCCGGCCTTCCCGGGCTTCCCTAGCTCGGCCTTCCCGGGCTTCCGTAGCTCGGCCCCTCCGGGCTTCCCTAGCTCGGCCCTTTCGAGCCTCCGTAGCTCGGTCTTCCCCTGAACATTCCGTGGCTCGCTTCCCCCCGAGTCTCCACGGCCCGTCTTCACCAAGCGATCCACACCTCCGCGGAACCTGACGCGGGAGAGCCCAGACTTATCCAAACAGCACCCTAGACAAGGAATCATGTCGAGGTGTGGCCTAAAACCTATTATAACCGCCCCAGGTCTACTTAACTAGATCTCGAGACATTAAGGAGCTCTCCCAGCCGTCGATCCCTTAACAAACGGGATATGGATTCAGGCCGCCCTATAACGGCCTGATTCTGTCCGCCTCCATATCGTAACAACCCCTGAACATTCCAGAAGACGCTCAAGATCCAGGTGACAGTCTATAAATATCAGACTCGCAGATTCCCTCAAGTACGCATCTCCATACGCATATGCACCTTTTTACACGCGCACTCCCACTGCTCTCTCCGGCAGCTCGTCGGTGCTCCTGCCCTCTGGAGCTTCCGATTGGCCGCCCCTGGAGAGGCTTTCCGGAGAGATCCACCTCCTCATTATCTGGTTGATCGCCGATTTCTTCTCCACTGACTTGAGCGTTGGAGGGTCTTCCGCGGAGGGCCACCCCCAGCGCCTCCCGCGTGTGAACTTCTTGTGCAGGTCCGCCCCCCTCTTCCTGGAGATTGACCGTGCTCGAGTCGGAGGACGAATCCCGGCGGCAACAGTAAGATTCAGAAGGATAGGCAGGTCCAGTGCATGAGGGCTTGCACTGTTTATGGAAAGCCACAGTAACCCCATCTATTGTTTGACCCCCATTTCTTCTTCCTCATTGTCTTTGTCTGTCACCCTCTCAACTGAAACCCTAGCTCATACTCCTCTCATCTCTCTTCCCCCACCCCTTCCCCCATGCCATCACCCGCTTAAAAGAATTCCATGATGGGACCCTCATGTTCTCTTCTGGAGTGCTGCCAGCCCTGAGATGTCTCCTGGCACTTCAACTTTCCCACTTCCAACTTGAGGCCCTATTGGGATCTTGCAACTGGCATTGCTATCTCTCTATACTCCATGGAGAAACCTGCATGATGGTCACAATTGCGTCCCCTATCTTAGGGACTTGCATCTTTGGATGATTGGAATTGCATTTCCATGCAAATATGGTTCCAAAATGCCAATTTGTGTTTTCATATTGGGAGCACAAAGGCTTTGCATGTTTCCTGCATTTAAGTTTGATTTGCCAAGATGAACTTGATTTGTATTAGGTTAACTACATATCTATAATATATTGCTAGTTCTTTGATGAGTAAAATCCTTGACATGGGAATTTGTGACTTTTTGATATCTAGGAGCACTTGTACATGTCAAAGATTAAAGTATTGCAGATCATGCCAATGCTAGTCTTAGGTCCATTAAGTAGGCTAGCATACGATGTTGTGCTTTACCTGGCATGCATTGGCACAAAATGATACACAAATTTGTAAAATGATTCTCATGCAGCATGCTAATATCTGCTACTTTATTCAATTTTTCAGAACATAGATCCATATTAATTGCCTTATACTAGTTTAAAGTCATATTTTTAATAAGCATTCAAGCTATATGATGGAGAAAGTAGGATGAAGAAAGTAGTGGAAACTAATATCAGTATGAGCTGTATAAGCAGTGGGTAGAGGAACCAGTTGATCAATTAACTGGTGAACTAGAATGACGTCTGCCGAAAGAAGAGTAGGCAACATCCTCACAGTTACGTGCTCGATTCATGTGATTCAGAGCCATGCGCACGCGCTTGCATGCATGTGTCAAAGTGAGAGAAGCAATTGGATGAGGACTTACTTACACATCTCAAAGTTATAACTCTTACAACTATTTACTATCTACCATCAATGGCTATATTTGATATTTTACTATAAGCTCTTCTAAATCTTTTCTCGCCATTAATCTAAGCCCCAGTCTTCACCTTCTCTTTCCTGACACATCTGATGATAATTCAAGACGCTATATTTGCCCTGTTCATCTCAATCTGTTCGCAATTATTTTGCCATAAATTTTACTAGTCCCCTCTGATATACTCATTCATCTCTATCTTCCAACTTTTACTAGACATGCATCTTGTCTCATCACATCAGTGCTATATTATATTTATGTTTGCTTGAGTCTTTTTCTATTTCTCAACATTTTGAATCATACACAGGTCTTATTATCTTTTGTAGTTTTTTCTCCTCAAATCGCTGAGGCAAGCATTAGTCACATTAGCACACCTGATGAAACACTTACATCATTCACAAAGCTCTTATTCTGTTGGATAGGTTTCTTATTTCCAAAATAACTTTTAACCATTATGCAACAATGATTGCTTAATTCCACTGATTCTATGCTTTATATGAAATATAATTAGATGATAACAACCATGCCCTTGCAGGTGGTCATCAGCAGAGTTGGTCTTCTTTTGTTTGGAAAATTGCTGGAACCCTTATGGGGTTCAAAGGAGTTCTTGAAGTTCATTATTGTGGTGAATTTTGTAACTTCAATATGTGTCTTTGTTACTGCCATTACATTGTACTACATAACAAGACAGGAAAGCTACCTGTAAGTCTCACTCTACTCCAGAAACTATCTATTGTTGCTTGCAACATATTCTATTATTCACCAAGATTCTTTATATTTTTTATATTTTTTAAAAAATATAAAGAATCTGGATGAATAATAGAATATGCAACGATTAAAATTGGACAAGTGCTTCGGGAGTATTGTATGATCAACGCATTCCATTAAAATTAAAAAAAAAAACTATAAAACTGCTATTAGGCCAGCATGTTATATAGAATAGAGTGTTAGGCAATATCAAAATAACATGTGAATAAATTAAGTGTAACAGAAATGCATATGTTAAGATGGATATATGGTAAAACTTTAAAAGATAGAACTAGATATAAACATATAAGAGAAATGATAGGAGTAGACTCAATTGAAGATAAAATGAAAGAAAATTGATTAAGGTGGTTTGGACATATACAACGAAGACCTTTAGATGCTCCAGCTAAAAAGAATGATCTTTTAACAATTCAGGATAAGGATAGAGGTAGAGATAGACCTAAACTAACATGGATAGAAATAATTAAAAATGATATAACTATTTGTAATTTGAATGTCAACTTAGTCCTAAATAGAGTAGAGTGGAGGAAGCAAATTCATGTAGCCGATCCTATGTAGTTGGGAAAAGGCTTAGATGAGTTGAGTTGAGTTGAGATTCTTTATATTTTCCTGACCTGTTTTTTGCTCTTATCTAAACTATCTGTTTCACTAAAATATCTGGTGCATCTGAATTTGACATTTCTTTTTGAAAATTTTGAGGAACATTGTATGGATCCTGAAAACCAGAAAAGCTCATCTGAACATCTCAGAACTATCCGTTTCACTAAAATATAATTAGATATAATAAAAATCACTTATTTCCCTGGATCATTATGGTTACTACAAGAATATAATATCTCTACTGATATGAAAAAGACACTTTCTGCATTACCTTACATTTGGTTTTAGTGGGTCCTTTTGACTCAAAAACTGGTAAAAGTCATTTTCTGGAAGAACTACTGCAACAGACAGACATTAACTATCAGAGTACTTGGATGTATTAGCTTTTTAATCATCCTGAGTTTGATTTTAATGGTTAATTTGCATCATATACTGATATAGTATTTTTCAGCAAGAGCCCCTGCAGCAGGCTGATATTAGCAATCATTGTGCTCTTGCTGATTAGGCAATGATTTGATTGAGATGTTACACCATTAGTGTCTGTTTTGCCTATGCAATAATTTGTCTATTTTGTATATTTACATGATACAATGACTGACTTCTCTTTTCACATTCTTTTTTTACAGTTATACTCCTCTTTCTGGCTTCCATGGGGTTCTATCAGGATTTCTGGTCGGCATTAAGCAAATTATACCAGATCAGGAGTTGAGTCTTTTTTTTCTGCTGAAGATCAAAGCAAAGGTATGCTTACTGTTGAAGTAAATAATTATTTTTGATATCATTCATAATGTTTCATGGTGATTTGGCTGATTATTTGAAATTGCCTTTCTACATTTCCCAGTGGATGCCAACTATTTTTGCATTGGTCTTGGTAGCTAAGTTTTTTTGCAACAAAATCTGTTTATTATCTTCCAACCATACTATTTGGCATTTATATGAGTTGGATTTACCCGCGTTACTTCCAAGAGAAGCCAGAAACAGGCCTCAAAGGAGATCCAAGTTATGAGTTTTCTTTCTCCAACTTCTTTCTTGAATTTTTGTGGTAAGATTCATTTCTTGTCAATACGTTTCATTGAATATCTTCAAGCTGATATTTTCTTGTTTTGCTTTGTGCAATTGGGCTTGCAGGCCGATTTTGGACCCAACCGGTTCATTATTTGCTCGGGCTCTTTGCAGAAGATCGGAAACTACTTCTGAAACGAGAGGTTATACGTTGACTCCATATTACCTGGTTCAGATCCTATTGAGGCATCTAGGAGGAGGTGCGTCTGTCAGTTTTTGAATACATTTTTCATTTCCTTTTTCATCTTTTGATTTTTGATACTTTCAAATTGCATGACAATTGAAAAGGCATAGGTTTTCTTCATTGAATTTTCATATATTTCAGCATTTTGCATTGGACTTGCTGCTCTGATACTGTAACTAGCAGATCCTTCCAAACACAAACAAAATGTAAACAGGAGGAGAACGAAATGTTTCTTACAGTTGCTCACCCTTTTTCTGTTTGTTTAGTTTTTCATGTGTTTGTGAGGCAATTAATAGAATGCTATGTTTAATTAGCTCTAAATCGTTAGATGTGTTCGCTTGTGAGAACTGAGA
Organism: Calamus simplicifolius; assembly: GCA_900491605.1. NCBI lineage: Eukaryota > Viridiplantae > Streptophyta > Magnoliopsida > Arecales > Arecaceae > Calamus > Calamus simplicifolius. The sequence continues at coordinate 569,536 of UESW01003840.1, read as the reverse complement.
CCTGAAACCCCCCTTTCATCATCTTACTGTTGCAGAGAACGTGGAGCAAGGGCACTGGAACAGAGGTTGGCAGCTGAGAATGTTGGAGAGCTTATCAAGGAGTCTGATAGACTAACTGCTGCTGATGTCTATGCAAACATGTTCTGTTGGAAAATGCATTCCTTTGCTGATGCAAATGGCTGCAGTTTTCATGTGCGGAGACAATCAGTTCGCAGTGGGTTTTTGGTATTGTTTTTGCTATTTTATGTGGTAAGATTTAAAGGAAGATCTTTTCAAATATCTAGTCAAATCTCAACTCAAAGCCTTTTTCCAACTACATGGGTCGGCTAGATTCAAATATAATATAGAAAAATATTTTGCTAGCATATTTAGCTTTTATTTTCCAATAAATGACCAGATTAACTTTTAAATGTTGATTTCTGTGAGATGTCAACCTCAAAATCGAAAGGTTATGTGAGCCAAAAGAAATGGGAAGTTACTAATATGAAATAATCTCTTTATTCATGGTTGGGGTATTAGGTTGTCTTTGAAGCCGTCCCTAGGATTAACCCTGGGGTATTAAGGAATCCTGGTCCAGACCTTTGTTCATTATCCAAGTTCAACTCAGATATCCCAATCTATTCTGATCAAATGTCCTAGAGAATCTCATTAATCTGGAGATGTTGCTCAAAGGCCAAACCACTGCCAGAGGGGGGGAAAAAGAAGAAAGATCAAAATGTATGAGCTTGGAGACGTTGCAATCAGTGTACTACATATGGTCTAGCATTATTGTACAGGGCGAATGTACGGTTGGTTAACTTACAATTGTTGGGTGTTTTTGGTTGCATGTAACGAGACTCTTCTTAGATTCAAAATCTGCATCAGCTCCATTTCTGCTGTCTTTCGTTGCTGGTGCATAATAATATTCAATGTTTCGAAATAATCAGATCGAACAATAATTGGGCTTAACATTTGGATCATGGTCAATCGGATATCATAATTATTTTTTAATTTAATAATAATATAATAATAAAATATTAATATTAATTTAAGTAAAAAATTAAAAATAATTTAATCTTAATTTTATTTTTTAAAAGAAAAAGTTTGAAAATTAGGATTGGATTGATTTTTGGAATTCGATCGGTTCGATAAGTTTTTTGATTTTTATTGGATCATATAAATTTGATCGGTTCAATAAATTTTATTTTTATTTTTATTATGTTATATAAAAGTTAACTTTAATAATAAAATTGAATCAGATTCATGATCGGCTGGATTGGTTTGGTTCAATTTTTAAAACGATAATATTGTATTCTCAACAGTCCGATCATAACTAGACCAAGGGAGACTTGGGCTTGCAGCACTTTAACCTGCTCGCTACGCTATGTCAGCCCGGTGGAATGGTAAGCCAGCTATAGAAAGCTAGATAAGAGGAGAGGGAAAACACTTTGTACACCGCCTCCGGTGCAGCAAGGCCTACGTGGGCTGCACCGTCTCTTCCGATTGGTCCACGTAGCTCCCATGTGGCCTGACACAATGAGACAGAATAGTAGGAGGATAATGTTACTTTTTGATCGTACATCCATTAAAAGTCGTTCAGCCTTTTACCATTGTGTGAAGACGAAAATGCCCTTGAACTGGGGTATCACCGGTCTTGAACTGAGGGTGTCGTGGGTCTTAAACTAGGGTGTCGTGGGTCTTGAACTAGGGGTGTCGTGGGTCTTAGACTAGCGGTGTCGTGGGTCTTGAACTGAGGTGTCGTGGGTCTTAAACTGAGGTGTCGTGGGTCTTGAACTAGGGGTGTCATGGGTCTTGAACTGGGGGTGTCAAGGGTCTTGAACTGGGGTGTCGTGGGTCTTGAACTAGGGTGTCGTGGGTTTTGAACTAGGGTGTCGCTATCCGCCATGCGCTGGTGGGAATTCAAGAAAGAATCCGGTCACGGTTCGATATATAAAACCCAATTATTATTATCATTTTTAATTTCTTCAAGCTGGTGTAGTTTATGTACGCTACGTTGATATTTTTATTAAATAAAAATTATTCTATTTAAGAGAAGATTTGGTCACTCTTTTGTTTGTGGAATTATATTTTAATTTTTTAGCTTATTTTTAAAAATATCTTGAACTAGGATGTCGTGGGTCTTGAACTGGGGTGTCATGGGTCTTGAACTGGAGGTGTCGTGGGTCTTGAACTGGGGTATCGTGGGTATTGAACTGGGGTGTCGTGGGTCTTGAACTAGGGGTGTCATGGGTCTTGAACTGGGGGTGTCGTGGGTCTTGAACTGGGGTGTCGTGGGTCTTGAACTAGGGTGTCGTGGGTCTTGAACTAGGGGGTCATGGGTCTTGAACTGGGGGTGTCGTGGGTCTTGAACTGGGGTGTCGTGGGTCTTGAACTAGGGGTGTCATGGGTCTTGAGCTGGGGGTGTCGTGGGTCTTGAACTGGGGTGTCGTGGGTCTTAAACTAGGGTGTCGTGGTCTTGAACTATGGGTGTCATTGGTCTTGAACTGGGGTGTCGTGGGTCTTGAACTGGGGTGTCGTGGGTCTTGAACTAGGGTGTCGTGACCTTCAGTTCAAGACCCATGACACCTCCAGTTCAAGACCCACGACACCCCCAGTTCAAGACCCATGACACCCCAGTTCAAGACCCACGACACCCTAGTTCAAGACCCACGACACCCCCAGTTCAAGACCCATGACACCCCCAGTTCAAGACCCACGACACCCTAGTTCAAGACCCACGACACCCCCAGTTCAAGACCCATGACAACCCTAGTTCAAGACCCACGACACCCCAGTTCAAGACCCACGACACCCCTAGTTCAAGACCCACGACACCCCAGTTCAAGATCCACGACACCCCTAGTTCAAGACCCACGACACCCCTAGTTCAAGACCCACGACACCCCAGTTAAAGACCCACGACACCTCAGTTAAAGACCCACGACACCTCCAGTTCAAGACCCACGATACCTCTAGTTTAACTGTAGTCGGTTGCCGGAACAAAAGTGAGTCGGATGCTGCCGGGAGTAGAGTTGGTGATGATTGCTACCGACAGTAGGGAGCTGGATCTGGAATCGGAGCTGGCATCGGATGCCAAGAGCTAGCGTCAGGGCTGGGGCTAGCGTCGGTTGTGGAGAGTTTGGCGTCGGTTGCCAAGAGCTAGCATCGGGCCAGAACTGGCATCGGTTGCCGAGAACTGGTGTCGGGGCCCTAGAGTCGACAACCGAAACAAAGCATGAGGCTGTAGAGTCAATCAGGATGGATTGAGAGCTGGAGTTGGTTGGATCTGAGAGTTGGAGTCGGGGTTGTCTCTGTTCCTCCATGCAGAGTAACATATAAAATATGCATGGCACCATGCAACGTAGAACACATGCATGGTGGGACCCTCATGTTGTATCATTCCTGCCTTTCTTCCATGCATCCGCTCACGTGGTGCATGTGGCCTCTCATGAGGTGACTAGACCCAGGGAAGAAGGTGATGATGCAACATGGGCAACGGAATGGGTGCATAGAGGTAAGGTACGAGGAGATGAGGGCTAGCGGGAAGGGCTTGGCGCTATAGTGGAGGAGCTGAGAAGCGGCTTCCCTGGTAGACAAAACTGAAGCTCCCCTCTCTCCTTCCCCTCGATGTCAGATCAGAGAGAGAGAGAGAGAGAGAGAACGGGAAAGCAGAGGTATCCGAAAGCAGAGTCGGAAGAGAGTCTCTTTGAACTCCTTGATGGCCACTACGGTAGTTGGAATTCTTGAACTGGGGTATCATGCGTTTTTAGCTGCGCTCTGAGTAGCAACGGAACGGTGAAATACTGGGGGGAGGGCTATCGGCCACCAAATGGCCTCTCCAAGGCCCAGTTTGTAGCAATCGAAGCAAGGGGCAATGCTTTATGTGGGGTACTCATGGTTAATTATTCCTTGGTTTGCTGGGGGAATGAGATCTTCTGTCCACTTCTACGCGACCGAAGAGATGCTGCCCAACTTCAACGCCATCTTCCTCCTCTTCCTCTTCTTCTTCGACTTCGACCTTCGTAGCCGGAGAACCCCAAAATCGGCTGGCCAGCGCTGCCATTCGGACCGGATCGGACCTGCACCTCATCAGAAGCAGAGCATTCCTTGGTGGAATGCACACACTAACCCTCACATCCTCCTCCTCCCCGTCCCTCACCACCAAGACATCATCTTTCTTTGCTGCCCCATTCCCATTCCCCACCTCCAGCTCTCCAAGACAACCGAAAAGCATCCGGCATCCTGCAAGGCGAGCACAGTCTCTACAACCTGCACCACAGCTTTCCACTCACGCATCGAAGCCAACAAAGATACACCATTCAAAATCACCATTAAAGTGGGGGAAAGGAGAGACCTTGACAGCACTGGCAACCGTCTTGCCCTGGGGCCTGAAGCCGTCGAGCACGCTGATGGCCTGTGGAGTTAGACCGACGTGCCCCATGACCGCAATCCTGGCCTCGACGATCGCCCTGGCCGCCGTGATTCTAGAGGGGGTGCCCCCTTCCAGCTTGATGGCGTCCATCCCACCCCCTTGAGTAATCTCACCGCCGTGTGCACAGCCTGTCCTGCCATCAATCCAAGATCAACAAGAGACGATTTCCTTTTTTCTTTTTTTGTCAGAGAGCGCGTGAGAAAGAGGCAGAGACCTGGGAAGGGGAGGACTCGTAGGAGCCGAAGGGGAGGTCGCCAACGAGGAGAGGGCGGGAGGCGCCGCGGCTAACGGCGCGGCAGTGGACGAGCATCTCGTCGAGGCAGGGAATTCTTTCTTGAATTAGGGGTGTCGTGTGTCTTAAACTGGGTGTCGTGGGTCTTGAACTAGGGGTGTCGTGGGTCTTGAACTGGGGTGTCATGGGTCTTGAACTAAGGGTGTCGTGGGTCTTGAACTAGGGTGTCATGGGTCTTTAACTGGGGGTGTCGTGGGTCTTGAACTAGGGGTGTCGTGGGTCTTGAACTGGGGTGTCGTGGGTCTTGAACTAAGGGTGTCGTGGGTCTTGAACTAGGGTGTCATGGGTCTTTACTGGGGGTGTCATGGGTCTTTAACTAGAGGTGTCGTGGGGTATTGAACTGGGGTGTCGTGGGTCTTGAACTAGGGGTGTCGTGGGGTCTTGAACTAGGGGTATCGTGTCTTGAACTGGGGTGTCGTGGGTCTTGAACTAGGGTGTCATGGGTCTTGAACTAGGGGTGTCATGGGTCTTGAACTGGGGGTGTCATGGGTCTTGAACTAGGGTGTCGTGGGTCTTGAACTGAGGTGTCGTGGGTCTTGAACTAGGGGTGTCGTGGGTCTTGAACTGGGGTGTCCTGGGTTTTGAACTAGGTGTCGTGGGTCTTGAACTGGGGTGTCATGGGTCTTGAACTAGGGTGTCGTGGGTCTTAAAAGGGTGTCGTGGGTCTTGAACGGGGTGTCGTGGGTCTTGAACTGGGGGTATCGTGGGTTTCCAACTAGGGTGTCGTGGGTTTAAACTGATGCTTTGTCTTAAGGTTTTGAACTAGGGTGTCGTGGGTTATGAACTAGGGTATCGTGGGTTTCCAACTAGGGTGTCGTGGGTTTGAACTGATGCTTTGTCTTAAGGTTATGAACTAGGGTGTCATGGGTTTCCAACTAGGGTGTCGTGGGTTTAAACTGATGCTTTGTCTTAAGGTTTTGAACTAGGGTGTCGTGGGTTATGAACTAGGGTGTCGTGGGTTTCCAACTAGGGTGTCGTGGGTTTGAACTGATGCTTTGTCTTAAGGTTTTGAACTAGGGTGTCATGGGTTATGAACTAGGGTGTCGTGGATTTCCAACTAGGGTGTCGTGGGTTTGAACTGATGCTTTGTCTTAAGGTTTTGAACTAGGGTGTCGTGGGTTATGAACCAGGGTGTCGTGGGTTTCCAGCTAGGGTGTCGTGGGTTTAAACTGATGCTTTGTCTTAAAGTTTTGAACTAGGATGTCGTCTGGCAGAGCTTTGCCACTCCTTCGGATACTCTTCTTCCAGGCCAGAACCTTACGATTTTTTATCAGCAAAATCCAAATAAGATGGTGGGTTGAAGTAGGCTGGAGGGAAAGGGCATTTTCGTCTTCACACCAATAGTAAAAGGCTGAACGACTTTTAATGGATGTACGATCAAAAAGTAACATTATCTTCCTGCTATTCTGTCCCATCGTGTCAGGCCACATGGGAGCCACGTGGATCAATCGGAAGAGGCGGTGCAGCCCACGTAGGCCTTGCTGCACCGGGAGCGGTGTACAAAGTGTTTTCCAAGAGGAGAGTGCAACCCTGCAATGGAGCTGCATGTATGGATATGCGTACGTATTATTATTATTATTGGTATTGGTATTGGTGGATAGTTTATGCCAATAAAACAGACCAAGATATTACAGTTCGAGAACCTGAATCCACCTAAAAATGGTCTTCCAATGTTGCAAGATAAAACTCCGTCCGCGATGAGTTGAGACATGAGTACGATGTAATTTCCAGCAGGAAATGGGAGAAAATTCATCCACGAACTTGTTCTAGAAACTGTAAGAGAGAATTATGGAACATAATAGTTTTGTTTCATCATTTAATAAATAATTTGATCATTTTCAATTGTGATTCAAACGTTCTTTTATTGTATATGCTTCTTAAAATGTAAACTTTTGCTCCCACAATTTGGTTGGTGCCGATGTGGTTGGTAAAAGCCACGTATAAGTTAACGAACCAAAATTACCCAAAGACGGGAATCATTTGAATGCCAACGGCCCCAGCTCATAAGCGGCCCCTAGATGACCCCGGCTCCTAGGGGGCCCCAGTTCATAGGTGGCCCTGAGGTGGCCTAGCTCATAAGCGGCCCTTAGGTAGCCTCGGCGCCTAGGCGGCCCCAATTCATAAGCGGCCCTAAGATGGCCCCTACTCCTGGATGGCCTCATCTCCTCTTATCTTCAGTTTCAGCCACAGCTTCCCAGGTAAGCCTTCACTCCTGACAAGGCCGGGCCCATCAACTACCTCCAATTTACATATGTCTAATAAGACAAACTTCACTAGTTCTGGCACAAGCCTAAAAAATCATAATTCATCATGAAATATTAATGGCTCTAATCAGATAAGCCCAAAAAGTCATCATCTGCCATAAGTACAAATCACCTGGTTCAAATGGGATAAATTTCACTAATTTTGACATTTCATTCACAAAGTTGTGGCTCATCATGAGATTCCAAAGCTTCCGAAGCAAGTTACACAGACCTTAAGTATCAATAAAATGGGTAAAAGGGACCTCTGACCAAGGGATGAACACCGGAACATTTGGAGAATTTTTTGGATCTTCTTTCCAACTCTCTTTCTTGAGCTTTTTCAAGCTCACGACTGTGATTCTAATCACTAAGTTGAGCATCGGAGGGTCCCGACCGGAATATCTGGTACCTGGGACTTCTTGCAAATCTTGGCGTCAAGGTGAAGCTTCTTCAGCAAATTGACGGCATGTCCACTAACGCTCAAGGACATCAGCTCAAGGTGATTAACCATCATCAGATTGGCGCGCTAGGAAGGGGGACGTAGAAGGATAGCTCTGTAACTCTGAGCTACAAGCTCGCCCTCTCTTGAACAACAATGGTGGTGACACATATTCAGGAGGCTTCTGGTAGTTATACTAGAGGGCATTCCTATCATACTGAGCAACCAGAGGCTAATCCTCTTGCTCTTTTCTTGCTACCAGTTTTGTCTACTCCACATGAACAACTGTCCATCCTTACTCAGTAAGTCCAAGCTCTTGTTAGGGCAGTTCATGAGTTGCAAGGGCAACAACGGCAGCTGTTTGACAGTAACCCAGACATCCCATACCGCTTGCAATAACCGCACCAGCCAGTCAACAATCTACATACAGAAGACCCTCTCCGGAAGAGCATTGCCACCATCATGCTCCATCCAAGCATCACCATCAGGAAACCTCCAAGAGGTCGTGATCTTCTATCCATCGCTAATGTAGCCCCTCCTCCAAATACTGACGCGGAAAGGAGCCTAGGCGGATACGCCGCCATCAGTGTCATCGCTCCCCCGGCTCATCTTTGAATCAACAAGTGAGGACCTCAATCACTAGATGAAAAGGCACTTGGAGGAGCAAGACCGGTGGTTGAAAAAGCTCAGCCAGAAGCTCAATAACCGATAGTTGAAAAAAAACTTTCTTAGCTTATTTCGATGCCTATCGGAAGATCCTCCGGGTAGCGGATAGTTTGTTTTCCGTTCAGCAGAAGGAAAAAGAACTTTTGAAGGATTTTGTGGTCCAGTTCAAGACGGCAACCCTTGAGGTTTACCACCTCGACGATGCTGTGGCCACTCTGGCCCTGAAGCGAGGACTCCGTCCCTTCCACTTTACCTATTCTTTGGACAAAAGACCTTCCAGTTCTTATGCTGAGATTCTAAGTCATGCGCAGAAATATATTCATACCAATGAAGCTGATTTCACTCGGAGGGACATTGAAAGAGGGTCTAGGAAGAAACCGGTCCATGCAGAGCCAAGCGGACCTTCTTCCAAGAAGCCTAAGCCCCCGCGCCGGCTAGATAATCAGCGCCAGAACTTCACACTAGAGAAGGGAACTTCATACCTCTCCTCGCCCTCAGGTCTTATATCCTTATGGAGATCGAAAGGGAGCCTTATCTTCGGCATCCTCCCCATTGAGGATGGACGCGCTCGCGATCAGAATCGTTATTACCGCTTTCATAGAGACTATGACCATGATACTGAATACTGTCGTAATCTAAAGCGTGTCATCGAGGAGATCATCCAGTAGGGCTATATTGGGAAGTTTGTTTGGAAGGGAGGGCCTCTGGCCATCCCAACTCTAATGGGACATCCACCTGCTCAGGCCAATGTCGATAATGCTCCGACAAAACGAACGATATGCATGCTTTCCTGGCGGGCGGCTACACCTTCTAAACGATTGAGGGGTAAAGAGAGAATAGAAAATGTAATCCCTTTTTCTAAAGAGGAGTTAGCAGGGAGGGGCAATAGCATAATCATCTCTATGACAATCACTAAGCATCCTGTAAAAAAAATTTTGGTGGATAGTGGGAGCTTTGCTGACATCCTTACTTATGATGTCTTTGTTCGGATGAATTTTTCTTCCAGTTCCCTCCAACCGATGACAATGCCTCTGGTTAGCTTTACAGGAGACTCAGTGAGGGTAGAAGGTAAAATTATCCTGCTAGTCACGACAGGGTCACTGCCATGTCAGAGAACTGTCCTGATGAGATTTTTAGTGGCCCGAATGCCCCTGGCTTACAACGTCATACTCAATCGGTCAAGCTTAAACCTCTTGAACATGGTAATATCTACTAAACGCCTGCTCGTGAGATTCCCTACTAGTGGGGGAATCGGTGAGATGCGGGGGGAGCAAAATTCGGTGCAATTATGCTATCATATGGCCTCCAGCCCTCAGGAGGTGGTGATCCCACCAGCCTTAGTGCTGCTCGATCTCAGAGAATCTAAAAAAAGGGGAGAGCCAGTCGAGCACTTGTTATCCTACCCGTTGAGGGACGACCTGTGAAGACTGTACAAATCGGTGAGCTTCTTTCTCTGGAGATGAAGAATCAACTCCTTACTTTCTTACAAGCAAACTCAGATGTCTTTATTTGGTCAGCTTCGGACATGCTCGGCATCCCTTCGAATGTAATTATTTATAAGCTTAATGTTGACCCAAAGTACCGGCCTGTCCGACAAAAGAAGAGAAGTTTTACCCTCAAGCTATAGAAGGTCATCGATGAGGAGGTCAACAAGCTGCTTACTGTCAGCCATATCCGGTAAGCATAATACCTGGATTGGCTAACCAATGTGGTGATGGTCTGAAAGGTGAGCAGAAGCTGGCGAATCTGCATTGACTTCACTAATCTTAATAAAGCATGCCTTAAGGATAGCTTCCCCCTACCGCAAATTGACTAATTGGTGGACTCTACATCCGTCCATGAGCCCTCAGCTTTATCGATGCCTTCTCTAGATACAACTAAATAAAGATGGACCCGGTTGATGAAGAAAATATCTCTTTCATCACCGAGAAAGGCATCTACTGTACAAGGTGATGCCCTTTGGGTTGAAAAATGTAGGGGCCACTTACTAGAGGTTAATGAATAAGGTCTTTAAAGACCAGATTGGGTGCAACATAGAGGTGTATGTGGATGATATGCTAACCAATTGCATCTACATCACTAACCATATGGTTGATTTAGAAGAAACATTCAACAATCTCTGACGCCATCAAATAAAGCTCAACCCTCGCAGATGTGCATTCAGAGTCACTGCCGAAAAATTCCTGGGCTTTCTAATGATCCAACAGGGGATTGAAGCGAATTCAAAGAAGATACAAGCCATTCTTGATATGAGGCAGCTAGTCAATAAAAAGGAGGTACAACAACTCATCAGAAGAGTAGCCGCTCTGAGCCGATTTCTGTCGAGATCTATTGAAAGATGCCTACCCTTCTTTAAAGCTCTATGCAAGGCGAACGGCTTTGAGTGGACGAAGAACTGCTAGAAAGCCTTTGAGGAGCTGAAGGAGTTTCTATCCACACTGCCATTACTGTCAAAGCCAAAAGAAGGGGAAAAGCTCTTCCTTTATCTTGTTGCTTCCCTAGAGGTAGTTAGCTCTATTCTAGTACGCCTCGACCCCAACGGAGCATAGAAGCCCATCTACTAAACTAGCAAGGTACTCCATGATGCGGAGGTCAGGTATTCCATAATCAAAAAAATTATTTTTGCTTTAATCATTTTCGCTCAGCGTCTTAGGCCATATTTTCAAGCCCATCCGATCAAAATACTCATGGACCCAGCCTTTTATAGCTCTTGGCTCGTCTTGACACCTTTGGTCGGTTGGCTAAATGGGCTATCAAATTGGGAGAATTCGATCTTTCATTTCAACCCCGATCTGCCTTAAAGTCTCAGGTGCTGGTGGACTTCCTGGTGGAATGCACTTGAACAAAAGAGCAACCTAAAGATTTCCCAATGATATGTTCAAACGCTGGTGAGGATATAGCGGAGACTTGGATCCTTCATGTTGATGACACCTCCAATTCTCAAGGAAGTGGAGCTGGTCTTATCCTTCCAAATCGAAAGGGCGTAGTGCTGGAGTACGCTCTTCGATTTTTCTTTAAAGCCATAAATAATCAAGCCAAGTACGAGGCCTTATTGGTCAGAATCAAGCTCGCACTGGAGTTTGGAGTAAAGCATCTTAGGGCCTTCACCGACTCTCAGCTCATTACCGTACAAATCACTGGGGAATATGAAACCCGAGACCCCATTATGTCTTGATATCTAAATAAAGTCAAGTCGTTGACCTTCTCATTGGTTTATTCACCATCACTTATATTTTCAGGAATGAAAATGCCAAAGCCAATACTTTGTCGCGGCTAGCCACTTTGGCAAATAACACCTTGGGAAGAACATATGTGGATCACCTGAAGACTCCAAGTATTGATACAGCGGAAGAAGTTCTACCCATTATGAAAGAGTCAACATGGATGGATGCCTACATCCACTACCTCGCTGACGGTACTCTCTCCGCTGATCCCGTAGAAGCCAGGCTGCTCAAGTGGAGGGCTTCCAAGTTCATATTGCTGAATGGGTAGTTATACAAGAAGTCCTCTTATCTCCTCCTCAAATGTGTTGGCCCTGCAGATGCTAATTATATTCTTAGGGAGATTCATGAGGGCATCTGTGAAAACCATCTGGAGGGCAAATCATTGGTGCACAAGGCTCTCCGCCAGGGATACTATTGGCTTACTATGCGAAAGGATGCTGCTGAGCTAGTCCAGAAGTGCGACAGCTACTAGCGATATTCCAATGTCCAGCAATAGCTAGCCTCTCAGCTGAATCCACTCTCTTCTCTGTGGCCCTTTGCCCAATGGAGAATGGATATCCTTGGACCATTCCCCCCAGCTTCAGGTTAACGGAGGTTCTTACTTGTCGCCATCGACTACTTTACCAAATGGGTTGAAGTCGAGGCATTAGCCAAAGTCACTGAGAGCAAGGTAAAGGCATTTTTCTGGAAGTCTATTATCTGTCGATTTGTCCTACCTCATACTATCATCATTGACAATGGTCAACAATTCGATAATGTTGTATTCAAGGCTTTTTGCACTGAGTTGGGTATCGGCCATCATTTTACTTCTGTCGGGCATCCACAAACCAATGGAGAAGCAGAAGTCATGAATTGGACCATCCTTCAGGAACTTAGAACCTGACTAGATAGTTCAAAGGCAAATGGGTGGAAGAACTCTCTAGTGTATTGTGAGCGTATCATATGACTCCAAGGATCCCCATAGGGAAGACTCCTTCCAGTCTTGTCTTCGAATCTGAAGCTATCATCCCGATGGAGATTGGTCTCCTAAGCCCCCAGATGGAATCATATAATGAAGAAGACAATCCTGATCAACTAAAGGCTAGCCTCGACTTCATCAACGAGATCTGGGATCAGGCACGGCTCAAGATGGCTATCTTTCGCCAACGAGCAGCAAAATATTACAATGCCCAAGTTTGCCCCAAGATATTCCGCTTAGAGAATTTAATCCTCAGAAGGGCCAAGGTATCTAAGCTATTCGAAGGAGGCAAGTTATCTCCAAATTAGAAGGGGCCCTATCGAGTTACCAAAGCACTTCGCTAAGGAGCATACCGACTTGAGAAGCTCGACAGGCGGACAATCCCGTGTACTTGGAATGCGGATAACTTTTGTTGGTATTACCAATAGTGAGTGTATTCGATCGATGAATATATAAAGAGTCTTAGATTTTATCTTTCTATTTGATTTAGACAATTCTATAGTTTTTAAAAGGACCTCGGTGGCCACACAATCATAAGGACACCCCCGGGCCGGCATCGAGAAACCCTTGAGACGATTCAAGTCCTATGGTCTCGATGGTCCCGAGTCAAACTCTCGAGCCAACACCGATAAACCTCCGAGATAGTTTTCAAAAGGACCTCAGCGGCCTCGCGATCATAAGAACACCCCTGGGTTGGCAGCTAGAAACCCCTGAGGCGGTTCAAGTCCTATGGTCTCGGCGGCTTCGAGTCAAACTCCTGAGTTGGCATCGAGAAATCCCTGAGGTAGTTTTCAAAAGGACCTCGATGACCCCACGATCATAAGGACACCCCCGGGACGATACCGAGAAACCTCCGAAGCGATTCAAGTCCTATGGTCTCGGCGGCCCCGAGTCAAACTTCCGAGCTGGCACCAAGAAACTTTCGAGGTAGTTTTCAAAAGGACCTCGGTGGCTCCGCCATCATAAGGATACCCTCGAGCCAGCATCAAGAAACCTCTGAGGCGATTCAAGTCCTATGACCTCGACGGCCCTAAGTTAAACTCCCAGGCCGACACTGAGACACCCCCAAGATAGTTTACAAAAGGACCTCGACGGCCCCACAATCATAAGGACACCCCCAGGCTGGCACCGAGAAACCTCCGAGGCAGTTCAAGTCCTATGGTCTCAGTGGCCCCGAGTCAAACACCCGGACTGGCACCAAAAAATTCCCAAGGTAAATTTCAAAAGGACCTCGGCGGCCCCACAATCATAAGGACACCTCCGATGTAACATCCTAAAAACCTTGTAATTTATGGCAATTTTCATTTGAAATGAAAGTCAGGAAGTTTCAGTGAAATATGGGTGTGTTGGCCTTTTGATAAATGTAAAGAGAAGAAATTTTAGAGTAAATGAGTATATTTCTGAATGTTAATGAGTTTGATTTAAGAAATTGAGAGACTTAAGTTTTAATGGGTTTAAATCACAAGAAAAATCAGTTTAGTTTGAGTTTTATCCTAAAAAGATGTTTTTAGTAGTTGGAGTCGACACTATTTGGAGTGGAGTCGACTCTGGCACGGTTTTAAACTTTCGGCACGCTTTGGAGTCGACACCTGCAGAGGTGAAGTCGACACCTGCAGAGAAAACAGAAGGTTAACATTTCTGCTGTAGTATTGGAGTCGACACCTACTTTTCTGGAGTTGACACCTATATTTCTGGAGCCGACACCTATTTCTGCTGGAGCCGACACCAAGACGGCAGGTTTTTCTGAGTTAAATCTTGAGAATTTCATATTTATTCCGTTTCAAGTCCGATTTGGATGCCGTATGAACTGTTGGATTTCTAAAATCGAGTTCTTCAAGCTGGTAAAGTCTTTTCTTAGAAATGTTACATAAAAGTATCGATTTAAGTGAAAAATGATAATCTAGGCTATAAATTGATTAAAAAAATGCTATGTCAGGGGCAAAATGAAAAAAGGCTCCGATGTCAATTGCTAATTGTGTTAAGGGCAACTTGGGAAAAAAAAATCTAAGGGCAAAATATCATGGTTATAAGTGAGCCACGTGTTTTCCAAAAGTGTGCGTTAAGGGTGTTTGAGGGCAAAAGGGGAATTTGGCATGCCTTAACCCTTAAGTTTCCCATGACTTGGTCCCCAAGTCACTAGAGAAAAGGGGAAAAACGTGGGTTCAGCCAGAGAAAAGAAAGAAAGAAAGAAAGAGAGAAAGAAGAGAAGAAAGAGAGGAAGAAGAAGAAGAAGAAGGAGGAAGAAAGAGAAAGGGAAAGGGAAGCTTGGGGTTTGTGCTCGACTCCAGGTAAGCTATAGCTTCCCTAGATCTTGCATGACTTTAGATTTTCTTAGATTATTGTATTTTGAGGTAATAGTAGAAGTAATCTTGAGTAGAGAAAGGGTGGAAGAAAATAATGAGATATTAGAGGATAGATCATGTATGCATGCATGGTTCATGGGAAAACCTCGTGTGGAGGTAATCCTAATAGCTATCGTATCTGTATGTTGACGTAGGTCAAGAGGGTTATTTCAGGGAGCCGAAATACCAGAGTTGAGTACCAGTCGAGGAGTAACCTACTAAGGTGAGTGGGTTTCTCATCTAGCAATGAGAAGTTAATTTGAGCTAGTATAATGAGATTAATACCTAGTTATGGTATGTTATGTTTAGCAGAGTATTATGTATGTTTTAAATATGAGAAATGAGAACCTAGTGTATGATATTCTGATAAATGAGTTTTGAGCATGAGTTTTAAGCATAAAGAAATAAGCATGAGTTTCGAGCATGAGTTTTGAGCATAAACACATATGCATGAGTTTCGATGAGGGGATTTTTAATGTATACGTGGCATATTTGCATGATAAAGCTTTACAAATGATGTATGTATCATACTGAGCATCAGGCAGCTAGGGGGCTGATCACCCTTTAGACTGTACTGTAGCATGAGCATTGCACACTACTATCGAGCCGACACCTCCTTGCGAACAGATCGTACGATGAACCCCAGAATCAGGGGTGAGTGCACACTTAACTAGGCTAGTGGGGCTGGTTGTGAGTAGCCCGTGGGGGCATGAATCATAGCTCAATGGAGCTGATTACTATATATAGCCCGTGGGGGCAGAGAGAAAACCCGAGGTTCCAGGGTTAAGGAACAAAGCACTTTGCCGGGTGAACCGCACGGATAAGGGGTGCTATTTGTGTGGGGATCCTGTTGCTAGTCACGCACCCGATGAGAGTACACCTACGGGAGGGCGACTGTAGGGTGGTACCTCAGAGGCATTACACCAGCACGGTCCAGGCCCACCGTGCCTTAAAAATTATCGTGCCATGCCTGGCACGACCCATTAACAAATGGGCCATGCCAGGCATGACATAGAAAAAAAAATTCAAATTTGGCACGGCCCAACTGGGCCGTGTCCAGCTGGGGGTCGTGCCATGGTATGACCCACCAGGGCCGTGCCATGGCACGACCGCCTGGTGCCTAGGCACCAGCCTAGGCGCTGGTGCCTAGGCACCAGCCTAGGCGCTAGTGCCTGGGCACCAGGTGCCCAGTGACGTGGTGCCTAGGCACCAGGCACCAACTGGACCAATTCCAGCCATTTTTAACGGCTATATAGCCGTTAAAGGCTGTTGGGAGGGGTTTAGACCATTTTACCCCTCTCAACAGTCATATAATGGCTATATCAAAGGGTAGTTTTGAAAAAAAAAATTAGAAATTCTATAAATAGATGAACTCTCCCTCATTCTTACCATGCCAAACCAACTCCTCTGTTACTACTATTTCTCTCTTTTTGCAAGTGCTCTAGTAGATTAGCAATTTAATTTTTAGTTTGTAAGTGTTCTTACAAGTGGCAAGTGCTCAAGTAAGTAGTCAAGTGCTACAAGGTCAATTCTTGTTGAGAGGCGAGAGTGCAAGAGAAAGCTCATAAATCTCGGCTCCACGCCTCCACCTCTGATCTTTTCTCAATTCCTTTTTATGGGTTAGTTTTTATTTTTTTGCATTTATTAATTAAAAATTTTAGATATGACATCTTTTAACGAAAGTAATTTTAACATGCATGCTTTTTCTGAGGGTGAGGAAACTAATCCCTAAGGACCCCAATCCCAACTCCAAGTTCCATCTAGAGCTAGTGTCGGTGAGTGTCAAACCTCTTCTCGTAAGAGAACTAGTAATGTTTGGATTGATTTCGATAGAATTATGGTTGATGGAGTCTATAAAGCAAAATGTAAAAAATATGCAAAACTTTATAGTTGTTCTAGTACTGGGGGAACAGGGCATCTAAGAAGACATCAAGAGAGTCATAGGATGCATGATTCCAGTCAGCAAGGAC
Source organism: Calamus simplicifolius (assembly GCA_900491605.1). Taxonomy (NCBI): domain Eukaryota; kingdom Viridiplantae; phylum Streptophyta; class Magnoliopsida; order Arecales; family Arecaceae; genus Calamus; species Calamus simplicifolius. Next base: position 552,991 of record UESW01003840.1, on the reverse strand, counting down.
TCCTTAATATACAAGAGGGATCACTTGTAGGTAATTTTGCATATAATCACGAAAATCAAAAAAATTACTGGTAAGATGGATAGTTCAAGATGAATTACCTTTTAATTTATCTGAATCTTATAATTTTGAAAGATATGTTCAATTAGGCCTACAACCTGCTTATAAAAGAACTAGTAGTCGTATCTTTAGAAGAGTGGTTATGACAAACTTTTTAGCAATAAAATAAAGTTTAACGGAAAGCCTCTCAAATTTAAATGCTAGAATTTCTTTAACTTCTAATATTTGGTCGGCCTAGTAATTGTTTTATTGTTGTTACTACTCATTATATTGATAATGATTGATAATTAAATAAACGAATTATTGCTTTTCATGCTTTTGATTTTCCGCATTTAGGATAATAAATTTCAAATATTATTTATCAAACCGCATGCTCATATAATATTAATAATAAAATAATATCAATTACTTTTGATAATGCATCTAATAATAATTCTGCTGTTGCATTATTAAATGACTCTTTGCATCCCATTTTAGATGGACAATTATTTCATATTAGATGTGCATGTCATATATTAAATCTTTCTGCTCAATCTGGCATGAACATAATTCAAGAGGTTATTTCAAAAATTAGAAATGCAGTTTCTTTTATTCATGCTTCAAGGTCAAGACTTCAAGAATTTAAACAATTATGTGTAGATCATGGTAAACATTTTAAAAAATTTAAACTTGATGTAATAACTCGTTGGAATAGTACCTATTCCATGATACATGATGCATATCCATATAACAACTTATTAAGTGCTTATATTAATGAGCGTAGATTAGGATTTACATTGACTGAAGCTGATTGGAATCAAGGTAAAATTTTAGAAGATTATTTGGTTACTTTTTATGATGCTACAATATTCTTTCAAGTATTTATTATCCAACTTCTTGTTCATTTTTACAAAAAACATATGTAATTAGTGAAAAATTTAAAGAATATAGATATCATGAAGTTTTAATGCCTATTATACATAATATGGAAACTAAATGGAATGAATATTGGAATATGATATGTCCATTGCATAACTTAGCTGTTGTTTTTGATCCTAGAGTTAAATTAAATGGTGTAATTTTTTTAATTGATCAATATTGTGAAAACATGAATCAAAATCCTGAACCTGCTAAAGATGAGGCAACACGACTTCTTAATGATATTTATTATTTATATAATGATAAAATTTATGGATCTAGAATACTTGCTCAAAGCTCTGCTTCTTCTTCTAGATCTCGTTCGTCATCTATTTTTTCATTCATTAGAAGACACGCACATGCTTCATCATCTTCTTCATCTTCTTCATCTTTAAGTAATGAATTGAAATTTTATTTATGAAACGATCTTCATTCTGCATATGATGAAGATCAAATAAAAAGTCTAGATGTATTAGCTTGGTGAAAAAGTGTTAAAAATCAATATCCTATTATGTCTGCCATTGCACGTGATATTTTAGTTGTGCCGATGTCCATAGTAGCATCGGAATCCGCTTTCAGTGCAGGTCGACATATTTTGGACGAAAAGAGAAGTAGGATGACTGGCGAGACAATTGAGATGCTTATCTGCTTCAAAGACTGGTTGGATGCTGAGGCGAGGCTTCAAGATAAAGGTGGACATGACTTAACCAGCGAAGATTATGATGACACAAATACTACTGATGAGTGATGAGTGATGAGTGAGTATTTCTACTTTTATAATTATATATTTTTATTTTTTAAATTGTTAAAAACTTAAAGTAAGTCATCTTTATTTTTTTCTTTCTATTTTTTTCTCCTTGCTTATTGTATTATGTTCTGGAGGTCAGGCCTAGCCCCCCTCCCTTCTGTACCATTTTAATTTTAAATTAATAAACTAGTAGGGGTTTATGCCAAACCCACCACTTATAAGGTGGCTTTATATTAATAAAATTTCTTTATTCCTAATAATTTTTTAATTTATCAAAAAAAATTTTTTTTATAATTTTTTTTAAATTGAGCCGTGTACTGGCTAGGCCCCAGGTGGGTCGTGCCAGGCACGGCCCACCTGGGCTAGCACGGCTCAAGCCCACCTGGGCCGTGCCGGCACGGCACAGCGGGCCGGCCCAGGCCCGTCATGGGCCGTGCCGTGCTAGGCTAACAAAAAAAAATTTTGCGCCCGGCACGACATGGTTCACTGGGCCGTGCCGGCACGGCCCGGTACTGTAGCAGTACGGGGCCATGCCAGCATGGTTCGGTACTGTAGCAGTACGGGATCGTGCCTGGCATGGCCCATGTGGGCCTAGGTCGTGCCGTGCCATGGGCAGCACGGCCCAGTGCCTACCTCTACCACCGGGCATCGGTGTTGGTGATGCCGGCGCTACGCCGGCTTCGTGGAGGTTATCCTCCGATAGCAATTCTCGGAAGGAAGGAAGGTCAGATGATAGCAGCAAACCGAACACTTCTCTGTCTTCCTTATTTACAGGTCAAGTTTTTGTTAGGGCCGCTGTCGGGAATGCCCCGACCCATCTTCACTCTGTTCAAATGGATATAGAAAAATTGGGATTTCCATCCCTTAATTTGGAGGGCAGGTTATGCTTAAGGGCTCTTTTGGGTCTGGAGGCGAAGCTCTACCACCCAGTTTTGTTGGGATTGTAGAGTTTGTGCAAGGCCCGGAACAAAGAAATTCAGGCAAAAAAGCTATGAAAATGATAGAGTACTATAGAGGCATAGATAATCCAAATGGAGTTTGGAGTTAGCTGCGCTAGGACAAGGTCATATCTATCTAGGAGATTGAAGAAGAAGGGATGGAAAGGAAGAAGAAGCCCGCTCCTAAAAAACTCTTTATACAAGGCAATTCCATTAGACTGGCTGGAGGTCACCTTGTCACCAGGGCGGAGGTACAGATGCTATCAAAAATCTCATATTGAGCCCTAAGGTTCTTTATGTCTTGGGCGATCATAGTGGAGGCTATCCCCTCTGGACCAATGGATTTAGAAAGAGTAGCCGAAGGAGATGCCGGATGACTAGATGATCGAGAAGAAACCCTAGGTGGCGAAGGAGAAGCCCTAGGTGGCGTTTGGGCTGCGATCATCGGGCAATCGAGGATGGAGATGCCACCAGGAGCTCGACGCTGTGCCTGGAGAGGATCTCCTCCCTGGAGGGTTCGACCATGGGGCTCCTACCTTTCCTACGGGAGTTAGAATCCATGAGGGGAAAGAACAAAGAAAGTGAAAGAAACTGACCTGAAGATCAAGAGGATAGAGACAAGAGCTCGAAACTCAAAAGATGAAGAAAGCACAAGGGAGATAGTGGAGGCATGAGAAGCTCGAAGGGATGGGCAGAATAGTCTTTATACATAATTTTTAAAACGTCCCGCCCACTATAATGCCATGCAAAGATTAATAAGTGGAGGTACCATCCAGTTATCCATAAACTCTTCGCCGTTCGATATACAACGCCTCGATGACACTTGCGAGGCGTGATCCGCGCCTAATGATGGGACACAGATAAGAACAATCCAATAATAGCACTCCACCTTTTTTCGTTGATCGAGAAGTATTTTCTTCAATCTTCCCGCAAACTGCATCGCTCCTGGTATCATTCCTTAAATGATGAAGAGACTTCAAAGATACTTTACCTCCTCGAGAGTGCGTGCCTACCTCCGCTAATTTATGGCACACAAAACTCAACAAAAGCAAAAAATTTTGCTCTCCTTTCTCTTAGCAAGTACTGCGCGCGTGAGCGCCAAGACTCAGGAGTGGGGGGGCATATGATGTGGCTGGTAAAAGCTACGTATAAGTTAACAGCCAAAATTACCTAACGACGGGAGTCGTTTGGATGCCAACGGCCCCAACTCATAAGCGGCTCCTAGGTGGCCCCAGTTCATAAGCGGCCCTAAGGCGGCCCCAGCTCATAAGCGGCTCCTAGACAGCCCCAACTTCTAGATGGCCCCAGTTCATAAGCTGCCCTGAGGCGGCCCCAGTTCATAGGTGGTCCTAAGGTGGCCCTAGCTCATAAGTGGCCCCTAGGCGGCCTCGGCTCCTATGCGGCCCCAGTTCATAAGCGGCCCTAAGGTGGCCCCTACTCCTGGATGGCCTCATCTCCTCTTGTCTCTAGTTTCAGCTACAACTTCCAGGACAAGCCTTCACTCCTGACAAGGCCGGGTCCATTAGCCACCTCCAATTTACATATATCTAATAAGACAAACTCCACTAGTTCTGGCACAAGCCTAAGAAATCATAATTCATCATGAAGCATTAATGACTTTGATCATATAAGCCTAAAAAGTCATCATCTGCCATAAAAGTACCAATCACCTATTCAAATGGGATAAATTCATAAAGTCATTGCTCATTATGAGATTCCAAAGCTTCCGAAGCAAGTTACATAGACCCCAAGTATCAATAAAACGGGTAAGAGGGACCCTGACCAAGGAATGAACACTGAAACATTTGGAGAATTTTTTGGATCTTCTTTCCAACCCTCTTTCTCGAACTTCTTCAAGTTCACGGCTGTGATTCTGATAATTAACTTGAGCATCGGAGGGTTCCTATAACTAACTTGAGCGTCGGAGGGTTCCTACAGGAATATCCGGCATTCGAGACTTCTTATAGATCTTGGCGTCAAGATGAAGCTTCTTCAACAAATTGATGACATATTCACTTACGCTTAAGAATATCAGCTCAAGATGATCAGCGATCATCATTGCCCAATAATAGCATTCCTATCAAGATCATGCAGCTTCAAGCGCCTACCAGGCTCTTAGTAATTACCTAACACGTAATCCCACACATTCTTTGTTGAGGCTTAGGACACCGCAACTGTTGCCCCGATGCAAGCCTGCTCACAAATGTCAAAAGAGCAAGGAAAGGTCCCTAATAAATGAATAATTTCTACCAGTACCAGAACGGAGAGGACGGTGTGTTGACTAATTTCTGCTAGCATGGTAAACTTTTATGTATTTTCTTTTACCATGAGAAAAAAGTTTTTCATATCACTGTTTATTTTGCATTTCACAATAATAATAATCAAGAGCAAGCACATGATCATGTGTCCGTAAATATAGAAATTCAACATATGAATTGAATGATTAGAATACATTGGCAAATGTATCTAAATTTGATCATTCTCTTTGTACTTAGATCCATAGAATTCAAGAATTTTTAAAATAAAAAAGAAGATTAAAATAAAAAAAGGAAATGATTTTAGCATCCATATGTGAATTCAAATTCAAAGGAAAAGATGTGATTAGAATCTAAATTTATCTACATTTAAATGTACTTAGCCTTAAATTCAATCGTTTTGGATCCAAATAAATTTTAAAATCCTCTATCTTCTTTGAATTTTTTTTTAAAAAAATATTATATTCCTTCTCAATCCAGGTAAACAATAAAATTTCACCCTCGAAGAAGTCTGGCCTACTACCGTGACCGTGAGCATAGAGCCATCATCAAGCAGTGCTAAGCTAAGCCTGCCCTTGAGAGTCACTGTGCTGGACCAGCCAGCCACAGCCAGCCCGCGGCAGGCCTGCTTTGCGCCAAGATCCCTGTCGACCACCTACCTACCTCCTGCCTGTGGTATCACGGTTTCACCTCAAATCCCCTCCTCGCCCCGCCCATCGTCTTGCGCACCGCACCCCTCCTCTCTCTCCCATCCCAAGTCTCGAATCTCTCAGTCTCAGATAAAATCTCAAATAATACCCCCCAACGAATTCTTCCTAGTTCTCAACCCAAGTTCTCTCATCCAAGATGTACATGTCCTACGGATGGCCCCAGGTCATCCCTCTGGAGCCAGGCTTCTGCCCTTCCCCCTCTCCTGACCGCATCGTCTACCTCAAGGTCATCGGTCGCCTCCTTCTCGCCGTCGCCCCCACCCGCCTCGAGCTCTGGAGCGCCTCACAGGTTCCCTTCTCTTCCTCTTTTCTTTTCCTTCGCTTGCTTAAATGTTGATCGCTGCCGCCTTCCGTTTTGATTTATTCGGGGAGAGCAGCACAAGGTGAGACTGGGCAGATACGCAAGGGACGCCGATTCGGTGCAGCGAGAGGGAGAGAATCTGCAGGCCATCTGGAGCCCCGACACCAAGACCATCGTCATTCTTGTAAGTCTTCTTCATCTTTTCTTTTTTAAATTAATTATTTAGATCTTGAATTCTTGGTGCATCTATTGGTACTCCGATCTCTAGATCCGCCACTGCTATGGTCTTCCAAAATCATATCTATTTTAATAATTCTTTGGACGATAATATTAACATGCTAGGAACCTGAATTTTCTATTTGACATCTAGGTTTTGCTTTTGGATCTTTTGAGTTTGCAAGAAAACCTTTCTGTCTTCTACCAACTATCCAGATATCCCCTTGAAAATCCTAATAGCCAGATTCCTATGTTAAGATTTTATTTTCATGGCTTTCACACTTGGTTGATGCAGCTAGAATGCAGACCACGAATGATATAACCTGAACCACTACATTGTGTAACAGAAAGACATCAACTCAACTCTACACTTATTTAATCATGCTTTAAGAAACTGTTCAAAACTGCACGTAGACTGTCATTTGACACCTTACCTTATTTATGAGTAACAAGGCCAAGTGGTTGTTACATATGATCTTTTCACGTCGAATCTTTTCATGCAACGATGTTCCTTATGTTGACTGCGTATCAACCTATATAATTACTTGGATTGATCTCTTAGCAGCATGATACCCTGAAACGATAAAATCGGTTATTCTAAGAGTATTTTTCTGCTACAAATGTTTAAGGACTGAATATTTATTTAGATGTCGTTCAGACCGATTGAACCTTGATTTTGGCAATATTTATATTTTCAGTGGTTTTTCGCTTTTATCTTTTGTCCCAAATTGACAAAAGAGCCTTGATTCCAAACTAGTTGGGCTCAGTTTTGAGTCATATAGATGGAAAAAAAATTGTAAGACATAGATTGTGTAAAACAAATTTTAGAGTATCACATATTGAAGTGTGTATTTTTAATGCCTTTACAACAAACATTTGCATGATCAAGTATTGCAATCTCTCATTATAAAATATATTTAACATTGCTGCAGACTTCTTCATTCTTCCACATTTACAAGGTCCAATTCTCTGGAAAGAGACTGCTAATTGGAGGCAAACATCTCCCTGGGCTGTTTCTTGCTACTATATCTCTAGTTATCATTGAGAAGACATCCTTTTCAGAGAACTTAGTAACGTATGAATTTCTTTATGATCTAGGTTCATTTTCTGTTCAATTTATAATATTAATTTTTGTGTTGCTCTATTATCTGTTTTCTAGAAGCAATTTTGTCTGCGACAGCAAAAATGTGCTCCTTGGACTTCCTGATGGGCAGTTACAACTATTATCCTGGAATGGGGAGGTACATGTGAATATAGTTTCTGTATTGCTGTTATATTCTGGAGTTTGGATTTCATATATCAGTTGATATCAATGTTCTAATCATACTTTGATCCTTGAAAAAATTTATATGTCTTTCTCGTTTCCCATCTAATTCCTGTTGTATATGCTTGACAAATGTTTTGTATGCCCAGTTGTCTGGCAGCTTCAAGCTTTGTTGCCATCCATGTACCTCTGAGAATTTGACTGCACCCATTCATTCTTTAGTGGATGTGTCTTCTGCTTGTCAAGGGGGTCCAAGGGTCCCAACATCTACTCCTTGCTGTGCAAGAAGTTCTGCAATCATCCAGCTTGAGCTGTCATTACAATTGAGGCTGCTAGTTGTGTTGTATTCTGGTTGTCAGATTGCACTATGTTCAATAAATAAGAAGGGCCTAAAGCCAACCAGTTCCATTAAAGCTGAAAGGTGGTTGAGAACGGATGATGCTATGTGTGCCTCTATAGCTTCTGATCAACAGATCCTTGCTGTTGGTTGTAGTAGAGGTGTAGTGGAATTATATGACCTGGCAGATAGTGCTATGCATCTTCGTACGATATCTTTGTATGATTGGGGGTAAGTCTTGGAATCAATTTTTTTATGTTAATGAATCACTCTAATATTGATAACTGCCAAACTTGTAGCTTTTTATCAACCTAAAATGGTTGTGATTTCAAGGAAAGATGTTTATGTTCTTGAATTTATGCCTGTACTGTTCACCTGTTATTATATCCGATGCACCATGTTCAACATAGCACCTTTAGGTGAAGAACATTAGTTGCCATGCACCTTTTTTTTAGTTCTGACCATATTAACATGTTGCATGTTGGGATATTATGTTTCATCATGCTAAAATGGTTGAAAGCCACTAGGTTCAGGGTACTGATGTATGTACCAAGTTTTGATCCAAAGGTGTGGTTGCTGGTAGAGTGGAAGTAGTTTAACCTTGACACATTTTCTTTCCCAGCTAATGATTTCTTAATGACTTGCACCATTAAGTTGCATGTAACATAATTTCCTATATTTAACAAAATCTAATATGCTCTATTTTCACTTTTCCTACAGTTATCATTGCTAGATTTGTCTTATTTTTAGTTACTTTCCTATTTGAACGTCTTGTGAATTAGGAAATTGGCTGGTTACAGTATGTACATGGTTTGAGGGTTCATCAGAAGCTCTGGAACTGAATTGAAAGTTTGGGTTTAGCCAGAATCCAATCCAAAAGTGGGTTCCATTTCAAAGATTCAGCTGAAACTGATTTTTTAGGACCAAAATTAATGGATACATGAGCTGTTTATTCCAATTATTCGCATTTTTTTTCAGATCTCAAAAATTATTTCATGGTTTTATGTCTTGACGGGATATCCTATGGGATGTTGGGACAGATTGTTGTACTAAGTATCGGGATGGATGACCTTCCCAAGTGTCAAGTCAGGATTGTCTCGCCATGGTCCCAGCATTCCAATTTGTGTATCTTGAGACACCCTATATCCCAAATGTTGGGATGGGATGGTAGCTCTTGTCTCATGAGATTTAAAACCTTGATTATTTTTTCTGTACCATAGCAAGAATTGTTTGTACTACATAGGCTGCTTGAATTGTTCTGCTATTAATTCATTGATGCATGAATGGCTTGGGAATAGTTTGTGAGATTTTCAACATTCATGAATGAACAGCAAAAAAAGAATTATTTGAAGTATATTGTCACAATCTAGAGTTGTGTACGGGTGGATATTGCACAATCTGAAATTGTGAATGGGTAGAAGTATTTGGGGGTTTGCATTGGGTACATGGGAAGGTTTTGGGGAATATGAAGCATTTTCTTATTCCAACGGTGTTCAAGATTTTTGGGAAATGGGTGTGGGAAATCTAGATATGTGCAGTGGATCCCATGTTCCAATTCACCAGTTTTCGAAACATGGAAATTATTCCTTTTCCTCTCCTTCCTAAATTTCATGCATTTCCTATTCTCAAGATTATTTTTGTCTTTTTGAAGTCTCTATATCTATATATATATATATATATATATATATATATATATATATATATTAATTTTTAGTTTTCCAAATATCTCCTGAGCTTACTTGATTTGGTTCATTTTTTTCCAAAATATGAAATTTTTAACCTTGTCGAGTAATTCCTAAATATCAAACTTGTTATTGTGCTCTGTACCATACTTAAAATGTTAATTTTTTTTTTTGTTTGATGGAATAAATGTTAACAATGTTGAGAATACTTGGAAGCACTGCGGTGTTATATTCTAGGGAGAGGTATAAGAGAAGTGCTATCGTAGAGCTTGAATTTCATAGATTTCTTATATTATAGTTGGATTGTTATTGACATTATGCACTCTAAATGTGGCTTTTTGACCTTTTTAATTTTAAAAAGTACTTTTCTAATTATTTTAGTGCAAAATGACTGATGAACATGTAAATAATATAAAGCATTTCAAAGTATCTCAAATTTACTATCCGGGATTGGTTTTAATTTTCTTCATCATTTTTTCCTTAATTTTAATAAACTTTTATTGGATTTCCTTATAATTTCAATCAAAATTCATATCTTATTAGTTAATTGACCACTTCATGTAAAAGTTTCAACTTTGGAAATCAACTTTTAGTTAGCTTGTTATTTAGAGTGAAGGTTCTTAGAGGTTGCGGGTTCAAATCCTTGCTAGCCAATTATTGTTCAACCAGTTTGGTTGTGTTTCTTACTTGTCTCTTGTCCTGATTTGTTTATCCATGTGCATGGTCCAGGTCATGCATGAGGGAGGATGTTTAGCTTGATTGCCTAGGTTGTTGATGTCATGCATGTGATGAGAAAATCATTGTTGGAAAAACTTTCAGCACACATGTTGAGTATGGGAGTGGTAATGGATGACTAATTGGCTTAGGGGTCCAGTGGAACTTTATTAAAATAATGTCTTAAGAAGCAATTGTATTATCATTAAGGTGAATATAATAGAATACCATGCCATCCTTTTATGATGAATATGACTGGCGTTACACTCCAAAGGTTGCATTGTATGATCAAATTTTTAGCTGATATAGGAGGATTGGTCTTTCAATTTCTCATACTTGGGGTTATTTATGGATGAGGCTGGACCATATGGCTCCTTATTGGATTGTAAATATCAAGACTGACAATTTATCACCTGACAAATAACCCAAGATAAGCAGGTTTAGGTTTAACATAAATGAGTTCGAGTTCCAAATGAGTTGGCCAACTAAAAGCATTTGTTTATTGGATTGGTTCATGTTTAGAGTCCGGCTCTTCTAACCTGTTTTAATTTGTTTATTAATTGTGTTGGGTCAACATAGATTCATATCGGCCTATTTAAGACCTGTTTGATAAACTGTCCAAGACATATTTAATTTATTATCATAGACCCAATCTGATCTGACCTGTTTATTTTATGGGTTACATGTGTTAGGTCGCGTTACCTATTCAATAAACAGATGTTGTTCGAATTTGGAATTCTATTGGGCTTGGGTTGGCAAGTTTTCTCTAGGGTCTATGTCTCAACCCAAAGCCATTCGAGTGAGACTTGACAAACATGCAAGTGAATTGCTAGACTTGAGAATTTGGATGAAAACCCAACTAACATGAGAAATATTGATTTGGCAATGAGCTTCTAGACTTCTGAGGCACAATATAGTTCCATTTGTCCTTCATTCTTAGCTCATAATAATAGCTAGTTGTTCTTGCTAGTTGCTAGCTTGAGGGCCAAACCAAATTATTGTCAATGTTTTATTGGTTGGAGCACATTAGGTGGCTAGGGTGGTCTTCAAGTGGAAACCTGGAATCATATTGTCAATTAAGAGATTTATTACTTGAGTGCATCCATGTCATATCATATTTTGCATCTCTTTTACGTGTTTCAAATGTCTGACTTGATGCCAACCTTGTTAACATTATCATGTAGCAGTTGTGAGTTAGAGAATGCTCTCATTGTAATGAATAACCTGTAAGATGATGTCGTAATATTAGCATTCTTATTGCAAAATATGTCAATGTTACATATGGAGTGACCTAATTCTGAAGCTTGTGTACTTCATTGACATCAACTCTTCGTACTCTCTCCACATCTTTCCCAACATTGGCTGGTGCAATAGGAAGGTACATCCTTGGTCAAGTCCTAGGAGAGAGAAAGAGGAGGCAATAAGTTATGGAGGATCATATAATTATAACCCAAATGTTGGTGTTCATTAATCTAATTGAGCCACCTCTAAAACCCTTTTCAAAATTATCCTACGCTATGTGCCCTGCCCTGACACACACATGGTTGATGCTTTTTTTATTGTTCCATGGATTATTATATTGAAAAATTGCCTACCATCAGCTGATCTGTGTCTGCAACAATGTGCTACCATGATCAGCCAATGCATTCTTCTGTACTCGATTATAACTTTAATGATTTGGCTTCGGTACTTGTTCTATTTCATTATTCATTGAAAAAAAAATTAGATGCTAGTTTAAAGTTTCCTTCCCATTAAATGCAGTTACTCTATGGAGGATACTGGTCCTGTTACTTGTATAGCCTGGACGCCTGACAATTGCGCTTTTGCAGTAGGGTGGAAATTTAGAGGACTTACTGTTTGGTCTACATCAGGGTGCCGTTTGATGTGCACAATACGTCAAACTGGAATTAATTCTGTTTCCTCTCCTATGGCAAAACCTAACCAGGATTTAAAATTTGAGCCTCTTATTGGTGGAACCTCACAGGTGCAGTGGGATGAGTATGGATACAAGCTCTATGCTGTTGAAGAAAACTCATCAGAGAGAATTCTTGCATTTTCTTTTGGAAAATGCTGCCTTAACAGAGGACTTTCAGGCACAACTTATGTTCGTCAAATTATTTATGGTGAAGATCGGGTTCTTGTAGTGCAGCCTGATGACACAGATGAGCTAAAAATAATGCATCTTATTCTTCCAGTTAGGTTTTGCAATAGAACAACTGTTGCCTGCTTTACATTCTTTAGATATAGCATGTTTCACCATTCTTCTTATGTGATGCTATTTCTGAATCAGGTTTCTTATATTTCCCAAAACTGGCCTGTTTTGCATGTTGTGGCCAGCAAAGATGGTATGTACTTGGCAGTTGCAGGTCTCCATGGGCTCATCTTGTATGACTTACGCTACAAAAGATGGCGTGTTTTTGGAGATGTTACTCAAGAACAAAAAATTGAATGCAAAGGCTTGTTATGGCTTGGCAAAGTTATTGTTGTATGCAACTACAATGATTCTTCCAATATGTAAGAGCTTCAATCTCTTTGCTTTGTTTTTTTGCTGTTATTATTTCTCAAGTTTTGCACTAATTTTTGCTGCCCAAAGTGGAAAGGAGCTATTCAATATTAGAACGCTGTTGACGTACTAATCCTTAGAGTTACTTTGATCAAGCAATTGTTTCGATGAAGCATTGTTATTTTCAGCCTTGAGTTATTTTCCGAGTTGGAAAATGCCATTCCATTTTATTGGTCAATCACATTCATTATACTCAACTCAACTCATCTAAGCCTTTTCCCAACTACATGGGGTCGGTTACATGAATATGCTTCCTCCACTCTACTCTATTCAGGACTAAGTCGATACTCAATCACCTTCATTATCTTTGTCTTAATTTCTGCTCATTACATGCTTTGATCCTGATAGTCCTGTCTAATTCTTATCATATTTGTTGTGGTTGAGTTATTTTGGATGTGGGTAGGGCTAGAGGGGTTTTGGTTTTTGCATGTGTGGGTGTTTAATGTATTTTTTTCCTTGTTTCATGAAAAAAAAGAAAAAAAAAAACTTTGTTTCTCTTGCCAAAATCTTTTTTTTTTATCAACTGAAATTTAGAGTTCTAGCTTCAATGTGAAGGGGTAGAATTCCTTAACTATGGGATCTGTTTGGTTGCTGAGAAAATGAATGAAACAAAAGAAATCACCATGAAGAAAAGAATATTTATATTTTCTTGTTTGTTCTAACTGAGAAAAATGTACTGAAAATTATACAAAACTGATAAGAATATAGATGGTTATCCTAATCCACTTGTATTTTGTTATTTTCACATAAACCCACTGCCTAAAAAGAGGAAAAGGTTAGACCTGTGAGGAATTCTGAACCATTATTTTCTTTAAGTTTTTCCATTGATTTTTTCTTTTAAGCAGCCAACCGGAGTCTTGAAGTTTGCTATTTTGCAATTTTCTAGACAAACCCTAACCCTGCATGATGTATTTGAGTATTCTATTTTCATATGGTAGCCTTTTTTTTTAAGGGGGGGTATATCCTGTTATGTTTATAATTCAGGCTACTTCTCAAAAAAAATGTCTAGTTCAGCTCAAGCTGGTTATTTATATTCTGTTTAATTTGTCATGCCTTTTGGACTTTGTTGCCACGAATAATTGGGATTGAGTTATGAACTACATCATGAAGAAGACTTAGTAATTCCTTGTAGGTATGAGTTGCTGTTTTTTCCAAGATATCATCTTGATCAGAGCTCTTTGCTATATCGGAAACCATTACTTGGGAAACCTATTGTCATGGATGTTTTCGAAGACTATATACTTGTTACTTATCACCCATTTGATGTTCATATCTTCCATGTGGAGATTTCAGGAGAATTATCACCAAATAGTTCTCCAGTTTTACAGGTAGGAGAAATCATCTTGAGCTCCTTCGATTTACCATTTGATGAGATGAAATATCAGTTTCATTTTTAAGTTTGGTTACACTTAGCATAGCAGAAGTATTCAAGCAACATTATTATTTGTACATTTTTAGCTAATCAAATGAATAACAGCTTTCCACAGTAAGAGAACTTTCAATCATGAGTGCAAAGAGCCATCCTGCATCAATGCGTTTCATTCCTGATCTGATGGCTGAGGGAGTGCTGAAAAAGAACAAATTTCAATCTTCAAATATGTTTCTCCAACAGCCGTCCAGGTATGCATTTTTTTTCCAGCAAGACTTTTAACTTCTAGCTCATACCATGCTTCTCATTAGGCTTGCATATAATTCCAGATGTCTAATATTGCGGACCAATGGAGAGCTTTCAGTACTTGATTTGGATGATGGACATGAACAAGTACTCACTAGTTCAGTTGAATTATTTTGGGTTACTTGTGGTCAGTCAGAAGAGAAGGGAAATCTAATCGAGGAAGTTTCCTGGTTAGACTATGGCCACCGAGGCATGCAGGTAAGAAGATAAAGGAGTGTATGAAACCTATGAAGTTTTCCAACCGTTCTTCTAGTAAACAGTTTGCAATCCATGTTATTCTCGTACTGGTTTTATGGAATGGCATATTTTGCCTGTTTTGCTTTCTAATACAATTTTTATATGGAAGCTGATCATTGCAGGTTTGGTATCCATCTCCTGGTGTTGATCCTTACAAACAGGAGGATTTCTTGCAGGTATATATATTCTGGTGGACTGTTTTTAAAATAGTATTATTAAATTTCACTGCCCAGAGTGAATAAAATTTGCAACAACTTGTGACCTAATCAGTCAAATAATGAGAAATTATCAGTACACATGAATTCACATTGTTGTGACTGTAGGCCTTGATGGTGTCACGGTCCTTTAGACCTCAAACGGTGAAACAATCCTTTCGAACAATGATAAACAAAAAGAATGATAAAGTAGAACATCATAAATCAAAGAAATGATTGGTAGCTAATAGAAAGAAGAAAGAAGAATATAGAAGAAAAGAGAATAAGAATAGATGGGAGAGATAGCTCCCAGTTTAAGTATATGGTCAAGCGTGGCAAAGTTCATTGTGGAAAAGACGGTGGCAATGGCTTCTAACAGGTAGTTGATCAAAATGGAAGCTGTTTATCTTGCATCCAGATACAATCATATCTAGATGCTGATGCATGTAATGTGGGCCAATGAGCACATCAACTGCCCTGTTTTAATGGTTTTCTTGAGGTGTGGATGGCTGAACCATGTGGAACCATTGGATTCACTCCACTGATCAACCCAGCATGCATCAACATCCAACTGTGATTGCATTTGGGTGGAGCTAAACTGTTTTCCCTGAAGGTGGCTGGTCACTTGTTATTTTTGCAGATTTTTTTTACCTGAATTTCAACTTTGAGTCAACATCAACCACTCTATGAACTCTTAAACCTTTAAATAACCTGTCCTAGAACCCCTCTCTACACTCCAGTCCTAAGAGGAGGTTTGAAATGCTCTTCCATTCTTCATAATGTTTAAAATATGTCACTTCTGTTTTGTTTACAGAATCGGTAAAGCACGCTTATAAATTTTCTTTAGGTTTAGAATTTCCCCTTCCATATGGCCTACCCTTTATTGCAGACTCGGACCACTTGGGTCCTGTGTCAGGAAACCAACCAGAACTATAACCATCAAGCCTTGTTCAAGTGCTTGAATCGGCTTTGTGGATCTTCATTTAGCAATAATTCCTATTCAAGGCCATCTCTGATTTAATTTCAACCTTTTCCATATCTTTCTCATAATCCCCATCTATGTCATATTAGGACATTCCCTTTTCCTATATTCTTCAATAGCAGTTACATCTTCTTGTTGGAGTTTCCTCATGTCTTCTTTGCACATGCCCAAACTATCTCAATCAATTCTCCATCTTTTTGTCTTTAATTTGTGAAGCCCCTACAGCTTCTATGTGTCAAGAAAGCTGTCAAGCAAAATCCAGTGAATGAAGAGAAATGGTGATTTAAATTTATGTCTGTTGTGTATTGCCCAGCTGATATTCACTGAAGGTGGCACTTTTGTCAGATGATGCATCAAAACAATTCTCTCGTGCCTGGAAATTTCCAAACACTCTTTAATAGCCAGCCAAATAACAGGCAAAGCTGTCTATTATCACCATCAAGCAAATTGCACATTTAACATTTAACTTCTAGAACCAAATTTGCGACAGGGATTGTTTTCAGTGTTCATAAACTCTAAGCTCAGAAGACAAATCCAAAGTTTGGATCAAATCCCACTTATATGCTCCAAAAGAATTTGGACGTTGGAATTTTATGTATTTTGCCACCTAGATCTTTAAGGGTTGCTTCTTGCAAAGCTTGCTTTATGTATATTTTTCCACCATTTGTCTCTTTGCACTCATGAATGGATGTCTGTACTCTCTAAATCTTACATATAGAGACTTATTTTGGATAGTGTTGAACTTAAAATGTAAACAACTCTTTGCCAAGGATACAGTATTTTACATTATCTTTCATATTGCAAGGGGAATATTTTGATTCTGTCTTCAATTGCAGTTATTGAACCGTCATTTATTGTATGCTAACTGTTTCCATTTATGTTGGTATCGAATTTTGAGGTAATGAAGAGGTTAATATTTGACTTGTAGTTGGATCCAGAGCTTGAATTTGATCGTGAGGTTTATCCTCTGGGCCTTCTTCCAAATGTTGGGGTTGTTGTTGGGGTTTCTCAGAGAATGTCGTTTTCAGCATGCACTGAGTTTCCATGCTTTGAGCCTTCTCCTCAAGCTCAAACCATACTGCACTGTTTGCTGAGACACCTTCTTCAGGTACTGATTGTTAAATTTAAATGTATCTTTTTATTCCTTTTCAGGTTGTGCAATTAAATTAATAGCATTTAGAATCCTCTAAGGTAAATTAATGTGTGCAGTTTTTATCAATGACTGGACTAGCATATGGCTTTTTAACTTGTTGTCAGTAAGATGTTCTATTGTGTTGAAAAGAATACATCAAATCTTAATGAAGGTGGTCCGATGATCATGCGATTTCTAACTAATGTCCTTTCGATCAAAGTCTTTTTGTTTGACTTTAAAGGCCTTGTATAAAAAACCTAGACCTGCTAGATGTTGACTTTATGCCCTTTGTTCTGTCGATAATCTCAATGCGTTGCTTAGGTTTATTGCCATTTGCATGGTCTCATTAATGTTCTTGTCCTCTTATGTGATGCAGTGATCTCCATATGCACCTGATGATTGTACAAATGTTAATATTGCAAAGAAAAATGAGTTTGATTCCTTTAACTAGTCCATACACTTGCCACAGAACTTCGGACGATAATGATCTCACTGGTGGTCCAAGCCTTACCTTCATCTTAGCTAACGCATGTTTGGTGTAGGTTGAGGCATGCCATTTATACACTTGAGCTCATTCTGCCTTGGATGTTTTGTTCATTGAGTGGGACAAAATATCACATTATTGGGTCTATAGCCATAGACCTTTGCACATGCTATATAAAATATATCAAAATGTAAAATCATATTCTGTAATGATTAAAAACAGTACAACGTTTAACCGATAATAATAAATGTGCATTTAGAAAATCTAATAAAACCAAATTTCTTGTTAATAATCTTTTTTCAGATAGTTTAAGCTGTGTTAATTTTATGATTCATATTGAATGACAAATACATACACAGATTGCAGTAACTAATCAATTAAATTATTGTCAAAAGGTTTTGAACTTGTTCTTATTTTTTTTTCTCTGTTATATTTTTTGTTCTTGTCTTTTTGAATCTTTACTTTCTGAAATTACTATAACAGCAGTACAACATGCTTTTCCATATCATTTATCACAGCATCCTTTGCAGCTCTATGGTAACAGTCATATTTTCTTCATGGTTCTGTTTAGCATCATGTGAGTGATTTGGAGTTATATAGTTTCAACAGGACCTGAGGGTTGTCTCTCTCTCTCTCTCTCTCTCACACACACACACAGAAGAAAAATTATAGGAGCAACGTATCTCCCATATCCGATACTTGAAATGGAGCTTTCCCAACTTAAATGGATTCAGTTTGATTCAATTTCAATAATAACCAAGGTCAGTGGGGATTACTTTGGTAGGAATGGTGTTCCCATTTGGATTAAACTCAAACAATTGAGCTCTAGTTGCGGGTGACTTTCAAGTTTATATTAGTTGTTGACATGTTTCATCCTGTGCCAACCTGAATTGTCACATTCTGGTGTGGTATGGGCACATCAATTACCTTGTTAAAAGATGTCAACTAACTTTCTTTTCATTTGGAATGCAAATATCTACTGCTTATTATATCTGTTGTCTTACTTATGGGTGATATATATTTTCCTCTTCTCTCTTGTATCACCCTTCTCCTATGCATTTTGCTAGTGATTCTGTTATAGTTTTTTCCAATGCTGATCAAAATCCCTGTATTTTCTGCTGGAATGCTGGGTGTTTCTGAGTGGTGTTGCTCTTCTTGAAGTCCAATAGAATTTATGACCAAAAGTGTTCAGATAAGAACTATGATCATGCTTGGATGGTGGATCCCAACTAACTTTTGGGTATGCATTCTCTGGGCATGTATTATACGTTAACCACTGGCTCCTGAAGTCTTCACTATATAGACCAAGTCCTTCCTGCTAATGTCAAAAAATTGTGAAAGTGTGAAGAAAGTTTCCTTTTTCCTAACTCTTGTTAGATGCACAAAGTGGTATACTTCAGTAGATGATATCCGGAACTCATGATTTTATCCTTGGATACTTAGATGCTTCTTTGTATTTACGTTGTCATGTACCTGTTATCTTTCCAAGATTTGTTTTAGAACCATCTGTTATGTCTATAATTACATCACATTGCTTTTTGAAAATTTTGAGTGAACTTAAATATATCTCAGGTAGTAACTTATCTTTGACTTGGTACAGCTTGCAACAGAGATTTGCTTTGAATTGATATGGTTCTGTGTGTTGGTGTTTTATGATGTATTACATGTACCATACTGGGATCCTGTAATTGAGTTGCTTGTCTTCATTAATTGCTTCTCTTTACTAGAGGGACAAAAATGAAGAAGCTCTGCGATTGGCATACTTATCAGCAGAAAAACCACATTTCTCCCACTGCTTGGAGTGGCTCCTTTTTACAGTATTTGATGCAGAGATATCAAGGTATGCTATGATTAAAATTTGTTCCTAAAGTTTAAAAAATGATTTATATGAAATGTATTGGTTGTTGGTATATTGTAATTCCAGACTGCTGGTGAATGGAATTCTTTGAAAGTGGGAGTAACATCTCTTGTAGCTGATAGGAACAATATCATTCAGTCTTTTAAAATGAAGATGAAAATGCTGCACACAATTGAGGCAGTTTGACAATCCTGTCTTACAATTTGTTGATGAATTCATTTTTGCTATATGTTACAAGATGACCCACATAAGCAGCATCTTCTCTTCTGCTATTATTCCTGATTACAAGTCATTATTCTTCACTTGTGTCTGATTTTATTTTTGGACCATTATCATTTTTGTAGGCGTAGCCGCGTAGTTTACTGAATAATTGTGTGCATATGTTAGTTGGTTAGGAACTTAGGACTAGTGTCTTTGGACCTTGTTTAAGGGCCTGTTTAGATGACAGAATTGGCCAGCTGTGTATAGATCGGCAGCCTTCATGTTTGTGGAGAAGAAATGGAGGGGTTGAGCTGCCCTTGAGGTGATCCTCATTTTTAAGAGATAACAGTGTCAACCTTGGAGATGATTTATGCCCCTAAGATATGGGGATTAGTTATGTTCGATGTGTTCGCCCATCACTTGAACTTCCCCACTTGAAAATGACTCAACCTTCACTTGGAATCCTTTGTTAGTCCTTATTTGCAGGAAACTTCCGGTTAGGTTAGGGTGACACGCTCACTTAGAATATCCAGAAACTTGTTCCTACACCTGTCCAAGCACTTTTTCAAACTTTTATGAGGGTTCCACCTTGTCGTACTTGCATTTGGGCTCGCTACTACACCTGCACCCTAATTCTGGTAACCAAGAATTAGACACTCAATCAGCCAAACAAGCCCTTATTGTTAAATTTAAATGATTGTGGGATGCCAGTATGTCTTTCTAGTGGAAACTCTTGCTGATATACACAAGAATGATGCATGTGCGGGACATTAAAAAAAAAAAAACATCTTACTGTACAAATTTCTATTCTAGCTCAGCATGATTAACTTTCAATCGAAACAAACTCAAATTCACAAAGAAGATCAAGTCATTGGCTGTCCTGTCCTGAACTGGGATCAGCTCCAGTGAACTTGTCCTCCCCCCCCCCCCCCAAAAAAAAAAAAAAAAAAAAAATCATGGAGTTCCAAGGGCTAATAAGTGATGTAGATTACACCTTTTGATGGCCATATACTCATATGTATCATAATCAAGCTCTCTTTAGCTATTGGAGCAGGATTTTCTGAATATTATATCTCATTGTTATCCATGGCTGTATCATCATGGATTCTGGCCTTGAAGAGCCTATGGACAACTTCCATCCAACTCTTTAAATTCTCCCCTTTTTCTTATCAAGTTTCTCAACCGGTCCTGGCTCTAATATTACGTGATCTGGATCACTTTAACCCTATTACTCTTTTTAATACACTAAGCGCTTATTTTTGCTTGAAATGCACCTGCACTTTCCCTTTTAGTATAGTTGAACCTGTCTTGAAATGCTGTATTAATGGAACAGCTTGTTGTTTGACCTCATAGTAGTAATATTACATGACTTATTCCCATGTTTGTGCACATGTTATAGCCAACAAACATATGCCTCCTTAAAATTTATGCTTTTTCATATTTTTCCCTGAAATTTTGTGATTCCACTCACAGGCAAAGTGCAACCAAGAACCAGTTATCTGCTTCTCTTAAGTCTTCAAGCAACTCACTGTTGGAGAAGACCTGTGATCTGATCAGAAATTTTCCTGAATATGTGGATGTGGTTGTTAGTGTTGCAAGAAAAACTGATGGCCGGCATTGGGCAGATTTATTCTCTGCTGCTGGACGATCAACTGAGTATGTTGCAGCATATTACTGTGAAGATTTTGGAATGATTTTCTTCAATCTTTTTGTGCTTGTAATTCTTTTTCTATTAATGCTGCATATCGGTTCGTAAACTTCTTAAATTTTCTAATACAGTTTTTTTGACTTTTCTCAGTAACAAATATAACTTAAGGTAGGTACATCTAGCATCATGTTCACCACTAAGTTGAGTAGTTTGTCCATTGTAGTTGTCAGTGATATTATATGCTCGACATGTTTGCTTCTATCAGGATTTATGCATTCATCCTAATGTATTTATTTCCTACAGTTTTTTGAGTTTTAGCTTTTGCATACTATGTTTTGCTTTCTATTCCTCTGCATGCATTTCCATATCAAGCATCCAGGAATCCTTTTTTCAGATGTTTGACTTCCAGTATTTGATCCAGTGCATCTTCAAATACTGATGATGAATCTGCCATAATTTCTACCCGTTCTTGTTTTGGGAGCTAATGGATGAGGACCAATACAATGCACTATTCATGGTGGTAAAAATGGTGATCATAGTAATCCTGTAAAAGGCCACCTTAGAACATGAGGCAAGAAAAATGGAGGCCAATTGCTATATAATTAGGATTACATGAAAATTTCATAAAAACAAGGTGGACAAGTACTTTGGAAACAATGATAGAGTGATGATTGCAACCTGTATTCATCTCCCATTGCTCGTATATTGATAAAGCATTGTTCAATTGTTGAGGATATTGCTTGCTTGTCATGTTGAGAAACTTCCACTTATTTGCTACTGCAACTCTAGCACACTTGGCTAATCACCCTTAGTTGTAGAATAATATTTTTATCCTACTTTTAATGCATTATCTTCTTATGGTACTTTGATTATCTTACTAGTTGGATTATCAAGTATAGTTGTCAACTAGATAAGTTTTAGGAGAATATAATACTAGTCAATAATAAAGACTTTCATATGGTCTTTATTGATTTAGAGAAAGCATATGATAGAGTACCTAGAGAAATAATATGGTAGATTTTAGAGAAAAAAGGAATTACCAAAAGGTACATAGAATTGATAAAAGATATGTATAATAGAGCAATAACTATTGTTAAAACAACAATAGAAGAAACTAGTGAGTTTCCAATTACTGTAGGTTTACATCAAGGATCTGTCTTAAGTCCGTGTCTTTTTGTATTACTTATGGATGAATTAACCAAACATATTCAAAATGATATCCCATGGTGTATGTTATTTCTAGATGATAGTGTTAATTGATGAAACTAAATCTGGAGTAAATGCTAAGCTAGAGATTTGGAGAGAGGCTTTAGAATCTAAAGGTTTTAAGATTAGTAGAAGTAAAACTGAATACATAAATGTAATTTTAGTGGGAATAGAAATACAAATGAAGAAATAGTGAAGATTGCAGATATCAAGAAGTAAAAAATTTAGGTATTTGGGATCAATTATCCAGCAAAAAGATGAAATAGGTGAAGATGTAAATCATAGAGTTAAAGCAGGATGGAGTATTGTATGATCAACGCATCCCATTAAAATTGAAAGAAAAATTTTATAAAATTGCTATTAGGCCAGCTATGCTATATGGAACAGAGTGTTGGGCAATATTGAAACAACATGTGAATAAATTAAGTGTAATAGAAATGCGTATATTAAGATGGATATGTGGTAAAACTTTAAAAGATAGAATTAGAAATAAACATATAAGAGAAATGATAGGAATAGCTCCGATTGAAGATAAAATGAGAGAAAATCGATTACGATGATTTGGACATATATAATGTAGACCTTTAGATGCTCCAGTTAGAAAGAGTGATCTTTTAACAATTCATGGTAAGAATAGAGGTAAAGGTAGACCTAAACTAACATGGGTAGAAATAATTAAAAATATATAACTATTTGTAATTTAAATATCGACTTGGTCCTGCATAGAGCAGAGTGGAGGAAGCAGATTCATGTAGCCGACCCCATGTAGTTGGAAAAAGGCTTAGATGAGTTGAGTTGAGCAGATAGTACTAGTCAAATATTTTTTTCATTGTTAAAGGATTAATTGAGTTTTATGTAAAGGTTGTCTGGTTATATTTGATGAGAGTTTAACCCTCCAAGATAAATTAATGGCTTTGGATGTATATATTAGGAAATAAAAAGGACTAAAGAAAATAGAAATTTGAAGACTAGATGGAATTTGAAAGGAGAGAAATAAATAGTTTTAAAGGATGGAATGTTGAAGAAAGGAAATGGATTCTAGATGGAAAAATCAATAGATTCATACCATGTGGAAAGAGATGGTTCATAGTATTAATAAAGCTGATATAGAGATGTTAGGAAAATCAAAGAGAAAAGGGTTATCTGGTAAGAAAACATGATAGTAGAATGAGAAGATTTAGTTGTTGGTTAATGTTAAAAGAGAATACTATAGAAAACCTAAAGGTAGGAATAAAGTGGCGTCTAACAGCTATAAATGGGTAAGAAGGATGTTAAAAGAATACTACAGAAGGCTAAATTCAAGGTGCATGAAGAGTTATGTCACAAGTAGAAGCTAAGGATGGGAAGTATGCCTACACACACAAAAGATTTAAAGAAGGGAGAACTAAAGACTTGATTTAGATTAAATACATTAATAATTAAGGTTAAAAAGTTTTGGTTAAGGAGGACAAGATCAAAAGAAAAATGGAAAAGTTATTTTAATAAACTATTTAGGATGCCTTACTAGTTTTATTGAGGATAGAATTGTTAATTATACATGTAGATTTAAAGTATTTGATATAATAGGGCTATGAAAAAGATGAAAATAGGGAAAACAGTTGTACTTGAAAAATTTATATAGTGGTTTGAAATTGTTTAGGTGACGTATGAATAGCTTGGTTGACTAATTTGCTTAATAAGATTTTAATGACCTAGAAGATGCTTGATGAATGAAATAAAAGGACTATAATGCCAATTTGTAAGAATAAAGGTGATATCCAAAATTATTCTAGGTATTGTGATATTTAAGTTCATGAGTTATAATATGAAACTTTGAGAGAAGTGATTGGCATGAATGGAGTTGTGAAACAGAAGTATCATAAAATCAATATGATCTTAGGCCAGGAAGGTTGACTACATGAACTATTTTTTCTTCTTTAAAGATTAATGGAGAAGTATAAAGAAAAAACGATAAGATGTTCATATGATTTTTATTAATTTAGAAAAAGCATATAATAGGATCGCTAGTAAAAATATTTTGGTGGGTGTTAGAAAGAAAATTTCTATTAGATATATTAATGTAAATAAGGGCATGCACCATGGAATAGTTATTAATGCAAGAATTATTGGTAGTAATACATGGAGTGCAATTTTAGCAAAATTAGAAATGAAAACAAAGGTAGAGTGAAAATTGAGGACTATAAAATTTTTAAGAGTGATCATATTTGATATTTAGGTTTGATTTTTCATAAAGAATTGGAGATTAAAAGGAATATTATTTATAGGATTAAAGTAAGATAAAATGGAGAAGTAGAACTATAATATTATATAACGGTAGGATACTCGCCAAATTGGATGAAAAATTTTATAGAACAACTATGAGACTAGCTATGCTTTATGGTAAGAATTTAGAATAGTTAGAATATAATTTATATGAAATAAAAGTGGTTGAAATAAAAATGTTGAGATGGATGCACAATAATATAAGAAAAAATAGAATAAAAAACAAAGTTATCTTAAAAAGTTAAGGTGGCACCAATTGAGGATAAATTAAAGAATGATGACTTTAGATATGTATAATGTACGTTTAGGGGGTGTATCAATGGGAAGAAGTGATTTGATATGTGTAGAAATAAAGAAGGGTATAGATAGATCAAAAATCATATCGGAGGAAGTAGTAAGAAAGAATTTGATGTCTCTACATATCAAGGTTCGCCGTACTAAGAATCAATACTTGACCGGTATGATTGGTATGGGGCATACCGTACCAAATTGATGGTGCATCGATTAGTTGAACTGAAAGGTTTTGATCCATGAACCACTCTGTATCAAGCCAAATCAGGCGGTTCGGCATAGTATGGGACGGTTCGGTATGCTTTGGTGCCGGTACAAGATCAGTTCGGAACAGTAAGGGGTGGTTCAGCTTCTGTACTGAATCAGGCTACCAAGCCATTTTGGTTACAGGTCAGCTTACTATAGTTTGCCTTGAACTGCTTGGTTCAGTATGGTTAAGTCATTATGGCTGTATATTATAGAAAGTATGATCCTAAACCAAGTAGAATGGAGCAAAGGGATTTTTGTAGCTGATTCTAACTAGTTTAGGATTAAGACTTGATTCTTGTTATTTAGTTGTTGATGGGTCAACTACTCATTTCTATCCTTATATTTGTCTTCATCACACTTATTTGGTTCTAATTAAATATACGCCTTCATATTCAAATAACTACCCCATGGGATTTCCTATAGGACATGTTGATAACACTGACATGAAGCCAAATTAGATAACTTGCTGATCACATTTCTTGACCATTAATTTTGCTTCACCATTCTCCCCCACTATCTTATGATTTGTTTAAATTTGGTTTTTGGAACAAATTTGTACATTGCCTATAAACTTAAATACTTATTCTATATTGATTAGGTATTTGTTGTAAAATTATAATTAAATAAAGTTTTGAATTAAACAAATCTGATTTTATCAAAATTTTTCCAGAATTCAATCAAAATGCCACTCAGTTTTAGATCCTTTACTTATAAATAATGCATAGTGAAATTGTTCAATGTTGTATTAAACCACACACATTATTAATGATTATATGCATCATCTGTGTTTATAATGTAGTTTGTTTAATACCTACATGAAAGCCAAATGTTGCAACATATAAGAGAAATGATAGGAGTAGCCCCAATTGAAGATGAAATGAGAAAATCAATTATGGTGGTTTAGATATATACAACGAAGACCTTTAGATGCTTCAGTTAGAAAGAGTGATCTTTTAATAATCCATTATAAGGATAGAGGTAGAGGTAGACCTAAACTAATATGGACAGAAATAATTAAAAAAAAAATATAACTATTTGTAATTTGAATATCGATTTAGTTCTGAATAGAGCAGAGTGGAGGAAGCAGATTCATGTAGCCGACCCCATGTAGTTGGGAAAAGGCTTAGATGAGTTGAGTTGAGTTTAATCTATTACACAATTGCAAGCTTTGGGTCTTTAATTCATGAGCAGCCATTACTTTTCAGTACTTTATGTGAACAAAGGTCAACTCAAAATATGGATCAGTTGTATTATGTTTGGTCCTTATTGTGTTAGTTTCATGGTAATTAACAAAAACATTTAATTTGTTTATAAAAGCCTGTGCATCTGACCCCATTTAGTCAAGATATTTATTGCTGCATGTAATTAGAGTACTGAATTTCAAATCATGTACACTTTCTTGATTGTGAGCAACATTGATATCTCTGCTTCAGGTTGTTTGAAGAATGTTTCCAACGAAGATGGTATAGGACAGCTGCTTGCTATATTGGTATGATGATTAATCTCCCCTATATTCATATTCTAATTGAGTAACTTGGGGTTGCTTGCTTAAGGGAAGGGTACCTTACTGATGGTTTTGTCTGAATTTGCGGACTCTCTATTTGCCAGTTGTTCTCAACATTCCTTTGTTATCCTCTAACTAGGACTGGAGCCTAATTATTTTGATTCAATTGAGCAAGTTTTCTGTATTCTCTTCCAATCTTTTTTTATAATTTTCTCCTTGGCTAATGTTTTGTAAATATATTCCAAATTCTTCTATCTTTGTTATGCTCACAGCTCAAAAAATAAAGTAATCTTGTAAATTCACCCAAATACAGGTTATTGCGAAGCTAGAAGGCCCTGCTGTCTGTCAGTACTGTGCCCTTCGCTTATTACAAGTGAGCAAAATTTTCTCTTAGTGGTGGTTTTCAGAGTTGATCTCTCGATGTGTTTTGTATATTATAATTTAGATTATCTTGTTGGATCATAAGAATGATGTGCACTTTTGCAGGCAACACTCGATGAATCTTTATATGAGCTTGCTGGGGAGCTGGTATGATTTCTGTGTGATATAATAACTCCATGTTAGCAGAGTTGATATGTTCAAAGTTTTGAGTAGGATGATTACTCAATGTAATGCTCAGGTACGGTTCCTGCTGAGATCTGGGAGAGAGTATGAAAATGCCTCTTTGGAGTCTGACAAGCTGTCTCCAAGACTTTTGAGTTATTTCCTTTTTCGCTCTCCATACAAGAGGCAATCATCTGACATAAAAAGGTATGCCATTTAAAGTAATGTAGTTTCTAGAACTATTTCTGGAATGAGTTCCAGAAGGACTTATGTTTAATTTATTTATTGGAACAGCACATCACTCAAAGAGCTTAGTCCACATGTCGCTTCTGTTAAGAACATTTTAGAGAGTCATGCTAACTATTTGATGTCTGGAAAAGAACTTTCCAAACTTGTAGCATTTGTAAAAGGAACACAATTTGACCTTGTGGTGAGATTCTTGTAAATTTTCTCTTCTACTTGCGTATTTGTGCATTTGGAATCTTGATATCAACTGCATCCTACTTACCACAGGAATATCTTCAGCGAGAAAGACTGGGATCTGCTCGGCTGGACAATTTTGCTTCTGGGCTTGAACTGATTGGTCAAAAGGTTTCATCTTCATACTGTAATTCATTCTAATTATCATATGATAAGTAATTCAAACTAAGATCCTCTTGATTATCATGTAACTCAGACAAACATTAAGCTATTGTTCCAACAATCAGTTCCAAAGGACAAAAAAAAAGTGTTGTGTGTGTATTCCATAAATACAGATTGGATGTAGTTATGATGTATTATACTGTGGGATTCAAGAACTAATTGACAATGCACAATTTGGATGTAATAAAAACTCAGAAAACAGCACTTAATCTTTTGAAATTCAGTTTATTCTCGAGTGTTCCCTTCTTTTCATCATTACTAACTTAGAGCATATGCTCTTGCACATGCAGCGTAGGGATGAATGAAATAATTTCTGGTTGGCAGATGCTCTGCACAATTTATTCTATAAGAGGATATTTGACCATCTTTTTTAGTTGCTTTATAAAGGCTCTTGCTCTTTAGGTCACCGACCAGATAGTTCAACCAACTGCCACTCTATATTTAGCACCAACATTATCGACCTGTCTCAATGTCTCAATGGTGGTCAGGTTTATCAATTTATTCACTCAATTGATTGACAAACTCATGTCAGAGTGTAGCTCTATCATAATGGGACATATGCCAACCAAGTCAGCTGGTACAAGTGCTTCATGTTGGACATCCCTTTGGCATGATATAATTAACCCTAATTTTTAATGACTTAAGTGTTTTGTTCCCTACCAAATTATCTCTCTGTCTAGTTCCAATGAGGTGGGTTAAGATTTTGGTAAAGTTTAAATTTTAAATTAGAATTATGAGCTTGGCCCTATGTGGCGAAAACTCCTGGTTAACTTCAGATTCAAGTTCTAAATTATGTTTTACTGTTCATATTGTTTAATGTGACAGGTGCTAAGGCCCCATTTAGTTTGCAAGTAACCCAGAATAAAGCTAAAAAAAAAAAGGAGAGAAGAAAACCCAATTATCCTGCTTTGTTCTGCTAAGCAAGCTTTCTAGCACTA
Organism: Calamus simplicifolius; assembly: GCA_900491605.1. Lineage (NCBI taxonomy): Eukaryota > Viridiplantae > Streptophyta > Magnoliopsida > Arecales > Arecaceae > Calamus > Calamus simplicifolius. The sequence goes on along the minus strand of UESW01003840.1, from coordinate 524,263 downwards.
GAATAGAGTAGGTTAAAGGAAGGTAAAAGTGAGAATGTGGGATGCCAGACAAAGGCACCTTTTTGCTCGCTATGCTGAAACTTAGATCCAACTATTCAACCAGATGGTCATATGGTTTTGTTCAGACTTATCCCTTCATTTTTTCCCCTGATTTTTATTCCCTTTATTCATAAAACCCGGATAAAAGCTGTGCTTGAGCCAAAGAGGGCCAAAATGTTGGTTCAGAAAGACACATTGAGACAAAAGCAAACAGTTTTTTAAGAATGTATTTGTTCATTTAAAACTTTGAGAACCACTTTTATATTTTTCTTGGAATTATTTTGTTATTCTGCTTTTTTTTTTGATTTCTGTTGGTTTGTAGCTCCAAATGGATACCCTCCAGAGCCGACTGGATGCAGAATTCCTTCTGGCACATATGTGTTCTGTGAAATTTAAGGAATGGATTGTAGTTCTGGCTACTCTATTGAGGCGTGCAGAGGTATTGCTGGAATTTTTTGCATAATTAACTTTAAACATGCTATGGACCATGATTGCATTTCCAATAACTACTGCTTTGTTTTTGCTTCTAAATTTGACTGTCTAGTTGATTTGTATGAGAATTTTGTCGTTAGTAAGAGTATAATGAAGATTCTGTTTATACCAGTCTTGACTAAAACCTTCTTCCACCTGATATGCATCAAGGTACTTTTCATTCTGGGAAAGTACAAACGTCACTTATAGAGCTTGAAAATCATCATGTTTTCTAGTTTATCATAGAGTTGGATGTAGTTGGCTCATTGGAGAAGGGTGGTTAATCTGTAGATGTTGATTTAAGAACATGATAAGTTCAAAAGAAATATTGTTTTTCACAATTACACAACTAAAAGTTGAGCTTTGTGTGCTGGGGATGGGCTAATTCTCCATGGGAGTGTGGAAGTTCATCGTATGCCCTATCTTTTCTTATATGCAATGGGACATCCCTAGCTATTAAGTATTGCATCATTCGGCACGTGGCAGATTGGAACTACCAGTTTTCAGGTTAATTACTGTTTCTTTAAGTTTATCAAATGATATGTGTTAGTGAAACATTACATGAACCTCAAAGTTGAAAATTTTAATATCGACTACCACTGGATCTCCTCATGTTTAATATGTTAAGAAAGCTTTAAAGTGAACAGATTTCAAGTTTCGGCATGTATTTATGTCATTCAAAATTGTTGTTACTTGATGCTAAGGGTGTGTTTGGATGTCCATAAAATCATCATATGTGGAGACATTACATGGTTTTTGAAATTTGAAGTTATGATTTCGTAGTCCTAAGTATTTTCTTCTGTGATCAAATTTCCTAAAATCATGAAATTGGATTTTTTTTATATATACTTCTCTTACATTTTCCTTCCGGATTCAGAACCCTTTCTTAACACGTGAAGACCTCTTAATCAATCCCAACTCTCAAAAATAAAAAAAGGAAAAGAATAAATTTATGATTCTAGAATTAAAACTTTCCAATACAACCGCAGACTGATGGGCCTATTACATGTCTCAAAGCTTTATGTGAACTTTTTAGTTAAAATCCTCTGTTTAATTTCCTAAATGAAACATAATAAAATTTTACAACATCTTCATTCAAGCATAGGTCCCATTTAATGTCAAGCCTCTTGTCATGCATGTGTATAATCATTTTGAGAGACTAATAAAATTTAATCAATATTTTAGAAAATGATATTAGAGTTTAAATCCAACGTAAAGGAGAAGGGTTATGTTAGGTAATTGACAACCAGTGTAAAACTCCATCAGATCTTCTAAAACATGAATCTATTAAATCAAACTATGCGAAGCTAGGACGTCCCCGTTAAGAGACGCATTGCACCTGCCTTCAGGTATTTGAAAATGAGCAAGGGGTGCCGCACCGGCACTCGGGTACGGTGATAAATAAGCAAGGGTTCCTGCACTACGGACGAGTGCGGATAAAGAAAAAACCCGACCCATATAGTTGGGAAAAGGCTTAGATGAGTTGAGTTGAGTTGAAAGCATATTAGAGATTCTAGCATGCTTCTAGTTGCAGGGATTCATCTAGGTGCATTTGTGATGTGTTAATATGGGGCCAAGTTACAGTCCTAAACATGTAGATGACCCTGAAAGGAACCAACCTAACTTACTAACAAGTTGACATTACATGTCTGCCAGCAGGCTGGATCCAGCTTCACAATCTGACTCACCTAGCATGCTTAGACTTACACACAGGTAGGGCAGGCTCATGCGACAGCTTATGAATGATAATGAAATCAATATCTGAGGAAATATCGCTGGTTTTTACACAAATTTAATACTATTGTGGTTGAATCATCAGGTTAAAGTGAATCTCAATGAGATATGGATTATGTTTTCTTTTCTTCTTCTTCTTCTTCTTTTCTTGGGAGAGGGGGTTGGGGGGAAGGCTGTGTGAGGTCTTATCACGGTCACAATAGATACTTGGTTGGAGTTGGGGATATTAGAGAATTTGGGATCATTTATAGGGCAAGGGGAGGAGTATATGGTGAGCAATTGGTAGAAGTTGAGGTTTCTGTTTAACTAGGTCTAGGGTATGTCTCTTTTTGTTTGTTGTATTTAGGCTTATATCATGGTCCTTGTAACGTTCAACCTGACCACTTGATCAACAGGGTATAATTTTAAGACAGACAGAAACAGGTCTAACCCCAACATACCCACTATCTTCACATAACTTAATCAGGATCAGAATTCATGTGACCCAAACCCCTGTCCAAACTATAGATTAGGTCGGGTTAGATGGTCAAATAACTTGCATACATCATTGAGGTACCAAAGATGTATCACAATGAGTGTGCTTTGCAAAAAAGGGATGCAAATTAAATGAAATAAAAGAAAGCAGTAATTTAAGTCTTTGGGTTTACTAGAGATAAGAAACAGTGGGTTAATGAAAACTGCAACTCCTGTTTATTTTTATAGGGGCCATTATCAAGTTCACATGAAACTCTAATCTAGCGTCCAGCATTTGGTATAGTTTGGATATTTCATGCAGGTGTCCCCACTTGCACACCATGTTTTCAACCTTTTCCACTCCCCAAATGTGTCTATACCCTTTTTTCAGGTTAAAAACAGGATGTTGAAGTCGAGATATGAGTTTTGTCCTTCAATTTCTCTAGAAAAATTATATGTGCGCAATTATTGGTGCAACCTCTGGCCACCCATGAAATAGAATGGACTCTTAAGTGGAAATGAAGAGAGGAGAAAGAAACTAGAAGGAAATAGAAAGAGTTCCAATGAGAAGTGACAAACAATATGATCTACTTATTTTATGATCCAGGCTATGTTTTTAGCTCTAGATGTAGAAATTGAAATACTAGATAAGAAGAAACAAGAATGTCACAATCAGAGGAAAGGAGAGCAATTAGAAGAGGGAATATTGGCCATTTTTTTCATTTGTATCTAGTCATAGAAGTTAAATGAGTTGAAGAAATGCGTAAAACAAATGGGAAGGGGGAAGAGAGACTTATAAACCCTGCCAAATGCAACCACACAACTCCAATTCAAACACAACTCCAGAATTTTACTTCATTCTTTTCACTGGATTACTAATCAGTGACATGTAGGTGAATGCGGTGTTAGCACCAAATCTAAATCGGGACAGGTAGAGTTGGCATGAAATATGCCAACCTTGTTGTAGAGACAGGAATCAGGTTGCCAATCGCTTGCCAACATTGCATTTAATCCTAGACAAGTGTGTTTGGGTGGGGCTACATTCCACTGAGGTTTTGTATTTCTTGGCTCAGACTGCTGCTGAGATCGTAGTTTTGAGTGGGTATCAGGCTTAGCAGCTCTGTCCTCTCCCAGTTTCCTTAGCAAAAAAAAAAAAAAAAAAAAAAAAAAAACAGAAACAAAAACAAAAAGAAGAAAAGAACAGAATTTGCCAGCCATGAAAACTTAAAACCCAGACATAAGATTCAACTTAGGCTAGATTCAACATGCTAACATTCAATCGCCCTTGGATCAATACTGGGTCGGGTTTTGATTGAACTAGCACCATTCAACATAGTCAATATTTGAGCATAAAGATTAGTTGGGGATCTTTTGACTGACAGAAAATTATGACAATACTCTCAATAATTGCTTTAATCAGTTGTAATAACCGATCAATTATGGAAGCATCTGAATAAGTGCTCTAGATTATTTAGTCCAAACTACATATTGGTGCCTTGCTTGCAGGACAAGGCACATGAATTACAAGATAAGAGCTAGAAACAGTGCACATTTTCCTTGTTAGATGGTTAACAGTTTTTGAGATCACTTTTATGGGAAGAAAAGGCAAAAAGGCAGATTAGGGCATAATAAAATAGAAAGCAAAACTTACCATATTTTATGTTCATTGTAATATGTTTTTATTTCAGCAAACACTTCAAATTTTGAGCTTTTCTGTGAAGGGACTCTTATATGAACCAGTCTTGCATAAATTGAAATCCTTCCAATGATACAAATATTTTCAAGGAAATGATATGGAGTTTTGTTTTTTCTAAAAGAAATTAACTGAATCTTGGTTAGTTTTTCTAGACGATAACAAAGTTTGTGAATTTAGGTTGAGGTAATAAATTTACATTTAAAAATTTTCTACTAATTATTGTGTATCTTGTTTTTTTTACTCATGCATGATGATCTTATAGTTGACATAGTATTCATCTGAGGTGTACCGCTGTGGTCTGAAATTCTGGCTGAAAATTTGTGCTCAATGTTGTCCTTAAGCCTTGAGATGCATTAACTTATTTCTGGAGGTTACGCCAAAGGGTTTTATTTCACAATATCTCTAAATTTTTCCTCTTGGAATCATAATCAAGGAAACCCTTCATCTGATCTTTAAAAAATATACCAACTGTTAAAAATATATAATGCCTGTATTTTTTTTTTTTTGTGTGTGCGCGTGTGTGTGAGAGAGAGAGAGAGAGAGAGAGAGAGTCACCAGTTTTTCTCTGATCCGTAGCCTGTAAAAGATTAATGTAACTTGTAACATGGTTCCTGAAAAAGATGTATGTCTTCTCAGGTTGTGTTCTGATACCCTGATATAGACTGAAATGCAAGATGGCCATACTGGCATCAGTCCTTTATCTTTCGTAGATTGCTAGCAGCTCGTCTGCATACAAATCTGATGGCATGTATTTCAAGATGATTTTATTTTTTAAAAAATACCAAATAATCTAGTTGTCTGTATTTCCACCATGCACACCATGGGATTGGTAGATTAAGGAGTTGTCAGCAATCTACAAAAACGTAAAAGACGTGGTCTTTACTGTAGGTGAAGGATGGAAACTGAACTCCATAGCGGCATGCACAAATTGCTCAATGATCTGTTTATGGCTTCATGTTGAACTCATAGATCAAACTCAGATATGATACTGTAGTTACATGTATTATCTTTATTGCACATTGTTATTAATTTGCAATTCATTCAGGTATTGGTTGATCTGTTTCGGCATGATTTGAGGTTATGGAAAGCATACAGCACAACTCTTCAGGTTCAGACTTCTTAAAGTTTTATAATCACATGAGTTTTAATTAATTAACCTTCTTGACATGTTTGTTTTTGAACAATTGAACTTTCCAGTCCATCCTGCATTTAGGGAATACCTTGATCTGCTTGATGTCTTGGAAGAGGAGCTTTCTTCTGTTTCGGATCTGGACATAAGGAAAGAGGCTTCCCCACCCTTCAATCACTCTTGAGGCTTGCTTTGGTGATTCATTTGCCTGCATAGGGTAACTTGCCTGTAATCTTTACGTCTATGAATGGATGACAGGACTCACTAAATATACTGGGATGATGAATCTTGGTAAGTCTGTTGTATCGATAAATTTCAGAAGAACAAATTTGTTAAATTTGTATATAGTGAACTTGGATTTTTTTTTTAAAAGATTTTTTTTATTATTTTGTTTTCCATATAATTACATTGTCATTAGATGTATCTTGATTTGAGAACCAATCAGCTGCTACCTGCTTGGTTCTCTACAAACTCAACATACTTTAAAATAGCTTGATTATCTGTGTTGTATGCATCCTCTGTCTGTTGTCTTATGGCCAAAATCCGCGCGCTTGGTGCGCCCTTTGTGCACCGGAGGCTCTTGCACAGTCTTTTCCCATTTACAATAGCCTGATTCTAGCATGGCCTTTGCTCACCTGGCTACTGATATTGTTATACCCACTGTGTGGTAAAGCAAAATTAGGGGCCTTTCTATTTCATAATGTCACATCGGCATCCCCCTGCTGCTTGTCAAGTTTTTCAAAATGTCACGCTGTTTTTCTTTTTCTTTTCTGATTTTTAATGGAAATGATGGATCTCAGTTGAGCAGGGAGAATCATAGAGGAATGCTAAAGAAGCAATCAGGCTGACGGTGGGGTGGGTATGTGCGCAGGTACAAGCATGGCATTGGAGGGTTGAACCGGGCTACAAAAGTACCAAAATTAGTATAATCAAAAGTAGCCAACGCTTTATTATCTACAAGCTTTTTAGTTCTCTTAATAGATATATGACCTAATCTTTTGCACATTTATGGTACAAAAGTAAAGATTGCTCATTTATGATACCATGCTTAATATCAATATTATTATGTAATGTTAAAAGATTGCATTTGTAAGTAGAGCTTAAATTAAATTTATATAAGCCATCAATTAAATAACTTGAACGAATGATAGTTTTATTTCTAAGAATATTAAAATTAAAGTTTTTAAAATTAAATTTAAAAATATACAAGCTAATTTTGAAATAAAATCAAATTCTTATAGAATGAAGAAATATGAAAAGTGTTTTCAAGGTGCAAAACAAATTTAGATTTTAAAACTAGGTAGCTGGTCGGATTTTCAAAATAAATGTCAAAGTTCACTTTTCTTAAGCTTCCTTAACCCCAAAAACCTTGTATCAGCAATGTGAATTATAATTTTTGAATCAATTCATCATGTATCATTAGTAGCATCAATAAAACAAGATTTATGACACGTAAGGGACATGAGATTATCTCTTTTTTTAAACCGTACCTTATATATTTAAAGCTTTCTTTCTTCATGTTTTCCTTTTTCTTGTAGAAGGAATATACATTTTTCTTATTAAATTTTTTCTTTGGCACTTTTGTATCTTTCTTAATTATAGAACACTTTATCTTTTTTAAGCATTTCCTCTTATATTAGTTATGAGTACTTTTTAGATTATGGTGTTTTATTCTCTTCTCTTCTTGAATATACATGATCCAATGACCATTTTTTTTCTTTATATGTTATAAGAAATTTTAAATATTATATATCTAGAAGGAAGAGAATTGAGTATAAAAAACATTAAAAATGGCTCAAAAATTTTAATTTCTAGGGACTTAAGTGGAGCAACAATATGCCTTATGTGCACACTTACACTCTTAAAACTATCAAACTTCATTCCAAAAAAGTCTTTTTATTAAGGTGTTAGCCAATGCTTTATCGCATTTCATCAATTTCTTCTGGATAGCTCTCAAAATTTTTTTCACCTTATCACAATAAGGAATGAAATCTTATTTGGCATACTTGATTTTGCTGAAATGTATGTTTTTTTTGCACAAAGAGTGAATCAAGATTATGCACCCTAAAGCCAAAAGAACTTCATCTTTCTAACCCAAAAAATTATAACAAGAGAACATTGAAATACGAGATGGATCATTATAATAAGTAGTAAGAATAATTGTATTAATAAAGAAAATTTATATATGTTAATGCCATAAAAATATTGATCACCATTTTAAGTAAATCTAAACCTGTCTATAGTTAGAGGTTGCAAAGATGCTTGAATTTACAAATTTCATATAATAAACTAGATATATATATATATATATATATATATATATATATATATATATATATATATATATATATAATTTATACCTTTGAGCTTAGGAAGATTTTATTTAATCTTTAGTTCATGACCTTATTCCAAATAATTATATAAAATAAATACCTTTCTATTTAGAGTAAAGTAATTATTTTATAGAATTAGTTGCAATATTAAATACTATTAATTATGATATAGTCATATGCTTATTCTGCTTTAATGTGATTTTGTCACTGATATCATTATGATTTAAGATGCTATGGCTACTCTTAAATCATAATGATATTTAAATCCTTCGAAATGGCACCACTAATAAATATCAATCAATCCTTTTATTGATATTACAAATTCTATCATATTAGGAAACAAAAATCGTGCAAGTAGCTCAATTATAAAAGATTAATTTATATAAAGTATTTATGGTCGGGACATGCATGCCTTCTTGATTTATGTACACATATAAGGATACTATTATAATTGACTACAAAACTATTAGTATGCATGGTCATCCTTGTTCCATAAACATACATATATATTGGCACGGGATTTGCATGATTTACTTTAGACAACAAAGGTTATAGATTGAAAGAAAGGAAACTGCAACAATTCTTTTTTTTTTTTTTCATACGAATGATCACATCGATGAATCGGGCACTATGAACTTCCTGAAGGATTGATCGAATATTGATAATCAAGAGGTTGGATGACAAGCAGTCGTTGGGATCCTGTCGGAGCCAGTGGATAACAGCGATAGAATCCCCCTCGATGATAAGACAACGGGCACCCAGAGCATGGATGACACAGGAAATACCCGCCTAAGCAGTAGACAGCTCAGCCAAGAGCATCGATGAGTCAAGAAGGCCGAAACCACCAGCAACCAACAACTCATCATTTGGTCCTCATATCACAAAAGCTGATCCAGCAGATCTACCCCGAATACTTCCATCAAAGTTGATTGACAAACCCTGAAGGTCTCCCAAAAAATAAAGATCGTACGCCGGTGTGCTGCCAAGGCAGCATGAGAGCTCCAGAGGCCAGGGCTATCAGAATCAAGAACTGTGTGATAGAAAGTATACTCCACAGCTAAGGAGAAGGTTGTCCTAATGATCCCGTGGGAAGGAGCCGTCTCATCAGTGAAACCAACTGGTTTCGAGATAACCAAATTCGATTAGCAATGTAAGCTCTCGTGGTAACCTTTGGTGGAAGCCCCTTTCCAAATCCTGCCTGATCAAACCCAAAAAGGAGATGCGAAGAGAAGAAGTACCGATCGGTCATATGAAATCTGCCATATCTGTCTGGCTCTGAAGTAGGTGAAAATAGCATGGTCAACCGACTCTTCCTTAAGGCCATATAACGGGCAAGTGGGCTGGATGCTCAAACCATGCCTTGAGAGCAGGAAGCAGGTGGGAAGACAGTTTCGAGCCAACTTTCAAACAAATAGCCGAACCCTAGGGTGAATAGAGAGATGCCAGATCCATACCACGTGGCCTATAAATCCTCAGAAGGTTCCTAATAGGAGCCCAAGGTAAGCAGGATCTTCAAACCTTGATGTCAGAGGTATGATTCGAAGTGAGAGGAATGGATAGAATGCGATGATAGAGGTCATCCCCGAAGAGATCGGATATCAAAGATATACCAAATAGAATGGTTCTGGATGATTAAATTAGAGACTCTTATACTATTAGGGATGATAGTGCTGACAAAGATAGGCCAATGAGATAAAAGAAAAAATGTAATCCATGTATACCAAGCAACATCATTCCATCACCAACCATCCATCAACTGCGACCCCTTCTTTTTGGACAATTGATTTGACGTAGCTTTAAATCCTTTAATAACGTATGGGCTGACCTCAGGATCGATAGATAAGAAACAGAACTCTCCAGCTTAAAATTCACGAGGAGCCCATGCGTCAATCCCTCCTCCATTCGCGCGCATGTGCGGCCTCCAATTTGGAATTAGAATTTGATATGGTAGAATAGAACGGACGGTATGAAGCGGACGGCATGCTACGGTGGTGGTTGTGGTGGGAAAAGAGAGTCGTTCCAAATGTGAAATGAAAACAGAAAAAGGACCCGGGGGCAGGTGGGGTGGAGAGCGTGGATAAAGCGTGTCCGCCACCGGCCAATCAGATGCCGAAAAAGAGCCGAAACCTGGATTGCTCGACGGTCCAAACCCCAACCTTCTACCGAGGGCGCTGGGGCCCACGCGCCCGACCCAACCCAACGTCCTCCTCCTCCTCCTCCTCCTCCTCATCATCTCGCCATTCCAACACGGCCGTCCATTACCCCGTCAACGTGCCGCTCCTCCCAAGTCCAAGCAGACCACGTTTGAGAGATCGATTTGGAGAGAGAAAGCGAGAGAGAGAGAGAGAGGCGACGATTGGAACGACGCGGGAGCTTCTGCCTCCTGCCTCCCTCGCTCGCTCGCTTGAATTCCCTCTCCATTCCTCCAGAGCAGACAACCCCCGCCGGCCAAAAACTAGTCCCCAAGAATAGCGAAAGATTATTATATTTTTTTTGGAGGGGAGGCTACAGTTAGGGTTTTGATCCGATGGCGGCCGTGAGTGGTTGCGCGACTTCCTTCGCCGTGCCAAAGGCGGCGCCTTTCCTTCGGCGGCAGACCTCGAATGCTCCGTTCTCTGCCTTCGCTTTGACTCCGGTCTGCGCTGGGATTCGGAGGGGGACATTTCGGAGGAGCCCTCGGTGCGAGGCCGCGGTGGATCTGGTGGAAGAGAGGACGGCGTCCCGGGCGTCAGGTGTCTCGGCTCTCGAGCAATTCAAGATCTCCGCGGACCGTAAGTCCTTCCCTTTATGCCATTGCTGCTGCTTTAGATGCATGTTCAAAAATTTTTTTCTCGATGAAAAATGGTTGTTCTTCAGATTTTTTTTTTTTTCCTTTTCCTTTCCTCTCCTCTTCCCCCTTCTGAATGATGGAGACCTATGAGGGTAGGGATAACAGGGATTGCAATCGTTTAGCATTAGATCATAATTATCTGATTGCGTTATTTGTAGCTAAGGAATCTAAAGACATGGTTGGTGAGAAAGAGAACTCTTATACATCGCATATACCAAGCTTCTGTTATTTGATCTAGGCATAGATGTTCCTTTGAGCTTCCAAAAAATGGGTCGAGGATTGGATGCTTGTGGAACTCGCGGCAAGTGTGGATCAGTTTAGGCACCTTTCCTCGATATTGGGTCTATCCCCGCACAGATCATGTTTTCTTCGTATGATTAATCCATGGAATGTGACCATGTACTTCTTAATGCTTATTGCTGTCGTTCTGAATTAGGGGCATTGCCTTGCTTTTGACTCTGTTTTGTTGAATTAAAAGTTTGGCTTTGAAAATTACAATGGCTTATAAGGCGAAGGAAAACATCATTGTTGCCTTGCAGAATGAAATGATTGGGTTTCGGGCATCTAACTAGTTCCTATCCCAGCATCAGAAAATGTATTATTATTTGTGTTTTCAGGCATTTATGTTTGCATTCTGGTCGCATGGTTTGCAAATCATGTCAGTACATGAGGTGTTTATGCTTTAATATACAAGACTTGGGGATGGTGTTCTATGTTTACATGGTTAAGGAGGCATTGGTTGGGTTCCTATTACATTTTCATTGGTACAAATTTTCATCCTCAGATCAATTCTTGATAAAATATTGATCATTTTAAGATGAATAGTAATTGTTGTCCCACTAAATGGAGCCTCTGCAGTGGGGTGGAGGAACCAGTTCATTCATTGCTCATTTTATCTTGATCTTTCACTGAAAGCATATAAGGTACCCCTTGGATTTCTGTGGTGTAAGATGGCTTGTTTGGTGTTCAGTGAGGATCTTAGAGAGATTCATCAATTTTAATAGTTGTTTTATATGGATCAGGGGTTTCCCCATAGCTATATTGTCAGCTTGTTAGTCTTATTAAGTTCTATTCAACCATGTACGGACTTGATATAGACATATGCATTAACCATGTGAAGAGGAGTTTGTCTTGATGTGTATTTCTCTTGATGTTCCAAACAATAGGCATCTTAGAAAAGATCATCGTATGACTTAGTGTTATTAAAAGCGCAAGGTGCGCCTAAGCGTAAGGTGCACCTAAGCGCAAAAGGTTTTTAAAGCCTGGGTATAAAACACAAAGCACAAGTGCACACCTAAGCAAAGTGAGGCGTATATTTTAAAATAAACAGAATAATTTATATAAGCAAAATTATAACATATAACAGAAATAATAATAATAATAATAATAATAATAATAATAATAATAATAATAATAATAATAAATAATAATAATAATATATTTAGCTTATTAGCTCAATGGAATGCCTCTTTTTTTTCGGCTGAAATTTGTAGTCCTTTAAAGTTTTTCTTCTTTTTCTTTAATAATAGTATAATTTTTTATGTTCCATCTCCATATCTTTTAATTTTAGCTTATTTTATAAGGTAAGAATAATAATTATGTATGAAGTGATACATCATAAAGTCAATATAGTATAATAAATATAATAAATTTTTAAAATATTATAAATATAGCTTACGAAGAAATATACTTTTTCTTATTTTTTGAATTAGATTAAAAGTGCATGCTTTTTTGCCTTATGTGCGTCAAGATAAAGATGCCTTGCCTAAAGCATAAAAACCACCTAATCCGCCCTAAGTGCCCTTGCGTCTCAGGCTTACTTTAAGATATAAGAAGTACCTTACCCTTAATGCCTTGCGTCTTGTGCCTTAGGCTTGTCTTTAACAAAATTGATGCGACCATAAGCTTCTGTTGGAGTTTCCATTCTTTGAAGCCATTTTTTAGTCTGCATTTATTAGGATATTCTTTCACTTGTCTGACATTTGATGCCTCTAATCTATGCAAATTAACAACTGTAATGTTCTATTTCTGTGCAAATTGTGGATTGTTGATTCGGTTTTTTTAATATATATATATATATAGTGATGGCCATGCAACACTTTTTTTGATACTCTTGTGCTTTACTGTTTTTAGGATATATGAAGGAGAGGAGCAGCATAGCTGTTGTAGGTCTTAGTGTTCATACGGCTCCAGTAGAGATGCGTGAAAAGCTTGCTGTTCCAGAGGCTCAATGGCCTCGTGCTATTGAAGAGCTCTGCAGTTTGAATCATATAGAAGAAGCTGCTGTTCTCAGTACCTGCAACAGAATGGAAATATATGTGGTGGCTTTGTCTTGGCATCGAGGAATCAGAGAAGTGACAGAGTGGATGGCTAAGGTAATCAATATTCAAGTTATTTAATGGGGTGTTCCTCTTATGCATTTGTGTTTTTATTCCAGTTATTTTTGAATATAGAAAATGGGAAAGTTGTCAAGGCTTTTCTATTCAGCCATTGCATTACGTGCTTCTTTATTCTGTTTTACACAGACTAGTGGAATTCCTGTTTCAGAGCTTCGGCAGCACCTGTTTATGCTTCGCGACAGTGATGCCACTCGGCATTTATTTGAAGTATCAGCAGGGCTCGATTCTCTTGTCCTTGGAGAAGGACAGATCCTTGCACAAGTTAAACAAGTTGTTAGAGTTGGGCAAGGGAACAGAGGACTGGGGAAGAACATTGACAGGATGTTCAAAGATGCAATCACCGCTGGAAAACGTGTTCGAAGTGAGACTAACATATCATCCGGTGCAGTTTCTGTCAGCTCAGCTGCAGTTGAATTAGCTTTGATGAAGCTTCCAAAGTCCCACTCGTCATCTGCCAGAATGCTGGTGATTGGAGCCGGCAAGATGGGGAAACTTGTGATCAAACATCTGGTTGCAAAAGGATCCAAAAGAATCATGGTTGTAAACCGGTCTGTGGAAAAGGTAGATGCTATCCGTGAGGAAATGAAAGATGTCGAAATAATCTACAAACCTTTCACTGACATGCTATCCTCTGCTGGTGAAGCTGATGTGGTGTTTACAAGCACAGCATCTGAGACACCATTATTTTTAAAAGAACATGTTGAAGCTCTTCCTCCTGTGAACGAGGCTGTCGGGGGTGTAAGACTTTTCATTGACATTTCTGTTCCTAGAAACATAGGGTCCTGTGTTTCGGATCTTGAATCTGCACGAGTGTACAATGTTGATGACCTCAAGGAAGTTGTGGAAGCCAACAAGGAAGATCGGCAAAGGAAAGCAATGGAAGCTCAAGCGATCATCACTCAAGAATTGAAGCGGTTTGAGGCGTGGAGGGACTCTCTGGAGACTGTCCCTACCATTAAGAAATTAAGGTCCTATGCTGATAGAATTAAGGCTTCAGAGCTTGAGAAATGTTTACAAAAAATTGGCGATGATGCTCTGACAAAGAAAATGAGAAAGGCCATAGAGGAGCTTAGCAGTGGTATAGTCAACAAGCTTCTTCATGGCCCATTACAGCACTTGAGATGTGATGGAAGCGACAGTAGAACACTTGATGAGACCCTTGAAAATATGCATGCGCTCAATCGGATGTTCAGTCTAGATACTGAGAGAGCGATCTTGGAGCAAAAGATTAAAGCCAAGGTGGAGAAAACTCAGAGTTAAGCTCATAGGGGCATTGAATGATCTACTGCTACATTGTCAGAGGTCTTTCATCTGCATGTATACATCTTCACACTTGTTTGATCGATTTATCGACACATTCTACCTAACCTAACCGATCCTCTATTTTATTTTATTTTATTTTATTTTCAATAAGAGAGCATCCTCAGCCTCTCATTGATTTCAACAACCATATCTTTCCTCGGCTCCCTACGGGTTTCCATTTGCAGCCGGTGTTGTATGATGGTCATCTGGTTTTATAGGAACATAAGGTGAATTTAATCTGCTGATGATGGGACGTGGTCCCAAGATCTGCAGTAAGATGTTGGTTGGTACATTGATTTTTGTGTTTCATTCCATTCATGTTATTTTGAAAAGATTTTTCTGGTACATGCTTGCTTGGTGATGTGGTGTTGGAATTATGCAACATACTGTATGATAGAACTTGCTCAGATCTTAACCTGCTTTTTATTATCGGACTGTTGATTGTGACATACCTGCCAGTCGCATGTGCCGATCACACGGGAAGCCCTGCTCTGATGCCCTTTTTGTATAAGCTAGAACCGGGGAGCTTGACCGTGAGGCTGTGTTTCGGTACACGGAGAGGGAGAGAACTTGGACCATATCTCCTTCCTTATTCCAGGGGAGGGATCGCTCGCAATCATCTATCAAACATTATGTCTCTTTGATTGATTGAAATTATCGTACTTATCCTTCAAATATCAATCATGTGCACAACAACATGTACGCAAGAAATTGTAGAAGGCTGTGCACTTTGTGAAGCAACTAAGGATGTGATGTTCCATATGTTCGTGATGTGACCGATAGTATCATGTAAGTATTAACAGCAGAGTTAATTGATGACGGAAATCAAGACGAGCGGCCCTCGGTGGCTCCGCTTCTTCAAAGCGGCCCTCGATGGCCCCGTCTCTCCAAGGCGACCCTCGGCAGTCCCATTTTTTCAAGACGACCTTCGGTGGTCCCGCTTCTCCAAAGCGGCCTTCGGCGGTGCTAGCATCACCAGCCTCCGCATCGACTTTCGAATGAGCCGCGAGGCCTACATGGCCCCTCACGTGAGCCATGCACACCAACCACTTGATCCACGCGCCTGATGGGACCAGGCCCACCAACCTCCTAACACACGCGCCCAATGGGATCAGGCCCACCAACCTTCTGACCCATGCGCCCGATGGGACCAGGCCCATCAACCTCCTTACCCAAGTGCCTGATGGGACTAGGCCCACCAACCACCTGACCCACACGCCCGATGGGACCAGGCCCACCAACCGTCTCCGAGCTCATGTAATCATCATGAGTTTAGCAGATATTCTCTTCCATGGAACTCCACGTGGTTGATCCCCAGACGGAAACCAAGGTCCATAAAAGGGTAAGAGGGATCCTGAGCAAGGTAAGACATGAACATACTCTTAACGCTCAGAGAACATCCCAATCTCTGGGCCTTTTCCTTACAACCTTTCTCAAGCTTAAGACTATGACTCCGGTCGCTAACTTGCCCGTTGGAGGGTCCCCGCCGGAACTTCCAGCCCCGGAACTTCTTGTGGGTTCTCTGTGGAGAGAGAGAGAGCTTCATCAGCACCCTCACAGAGCCCTCTAACGTTTTCTATGAGTGACCGGGCATCATCAGATTGGCGCGCCAGGAAGGGAGAGAGAGCAGAGCTCTGTAACACCAAGCTACGAGCCCTCATTCTCTCTACGACTACAATGGTGGTGACGCGTGTTCGGGAGCCCTCCATTAGCCATGCTGGGGGGCACCTCTAATCGGCGGAGTGGCAGGAGGCTAACCCTCCCATTGCTAACCCTTCGGCCACTCCCGCGCCACCAACTGCAGCCACCTAAGCTGATCAATTGGCCACACTCACTCGGCAGGTCCAGACCTTGACTGCGGTAGTTCACGGACTGCAGGAGCAGCAGTCCATGGCCACCCAACACCAGCCTAGGCCTCCTACACCGCCTGCAACAAACGCACCAACCAATCAGAAATCCTCTTAGGGGAGACCGCCTCAGCGGGAGACTCGCCACCGTCGTGCCTCATCCAGAGGATGCCGCCGGGAGACTCTCAAGAGGTTGCACTCCCCCATTCACAGCTCGAGCGACTCCTCCCTAGAGCGATGGCGCCAAGAAGAGCCCAAGCAGAGGAACCACCACCCGCGCTCTTCCCCTTCTTTTTCATCTTTCGAGTCATCAGGAAAGATTTCAACCATCAACCGCCAAGTAGAGAAGCGCTTGGACAAGTACCACCGGGGGCTGGAGAAGCTCAGCAAAAAAATCAACAACTAGCTGGAGGTGGACTATGATACCCGTCCTCCCTTCACCCGCCATATTCTGGAGGAGCTCGTTCCCTTCAGATTTCATCTTCCTTAGCTGGACCCGTACGACGGTACAGCGGATCCACTCGATCATCTTGAGAGCTACAAGGCTCTCATGCAAGTTCAAGGGGCGACTGACGCCCTCATGTGTAAAGCTTTCTCAGCTATCCTGCGGAAGGCCGCTCGTGCTTGGCACTTCTGTCTGACCCCACACAGCATAGATTCCTTTCGACAGTTGGAGAGGGCATTTTTGGCGCACTTCGATGCCTATCGGAGGATCCCTCGGGTGGCGGACAGTCTATTCTCCGTCCGTCAGAAGGAATGAGAGTCTCTCAGAGACTTCGTAGCCATTTCAAAATGGTTGCCCTCGAAGTCTACCACTTGGATGATGTGGTGGTAACCCTGGTGTTGCCCAGATGTAGCAACCCAAGAGGGAGGCGAATTGGGTTATAAAAAAAATGATTACTATGCAAGTATGTACTTAAACCCTAATTTTGATTTGCAGCGGTGTAGTGGAGTGCACAGAATGATAACAGTAGAGAATCAAACACACAGAAGTTTATAGTGGTTCGGTGCCAAACTCAGCACCTACATCCACTCCCCAAAACTTATGAGAATTTCACTAATCGTATAACAACGATTACAACCTCTAGCCAAACCAGGCTAGCCCTCTTATTTATACGGCACAAGGTAGCCAAAGACCCCTTGCCAAACCAGGCTAGTCCTCTTGTTTCACGGCACAAGGAAGCCAAATCCCCTAGCCAAACCTAGGCTAGTCCTCTTGTTTCAAGGCACAAGGAAGCCAAAAATAATCAGGGTTAACACTAACCCTTTTACAAGAATGATCAAGGAATGATAAAGAGAAGCTCCCACAATGAGCAAATATTCAGAGTATACTTTACATTTTTTGAAGCAATAAACTCAGCAATAAATGAACGAGGTCGAAGTAGCTGAAGTCTTGATTGCTTGAAAAGCTTCAAAGATCCGGATGACTTTTTGAAGCAATGAATGAACTTGAATGCACAGCAACAACCACTCAACAATATGCAATATGAGCTCTTTTCTTGAATTTTCTTTCTCTTTAAAAACTCTTTTCCGAATCGTCATGGTGTGCTTGAAATCCCACCTTTTTATAATCATCCAACAAGAAAAGATTCGTTAGATACATTAGGAACAAATGGAAATAAAAACGGGAAGAAAATATAACTGTTATAAATGTTTCCCTTAAGCATTGAATGCTGATCTCCATTTGAGGAAGGAAGAGCACTGCAAAAATTCAAAAATCCAAAGTTAAGTGTAGCTTAAAACAGCAATAGAGAGAGTAAGAGAGGAAAAGCAAATTCAAGAACTCAGGCGGTAGTTGGCTGAAAGAATAACTCCAGGCAGCTAAAGCAAGAAACCATTCGACCAAGACTTAAGCAAAAGTCCTCAGCTAGCTCACAAGAGAGGCCACAGTTGAAAAAAGACGTCCAGAGGCAGCTCATTAGTTAGCTAAACAGGTTGCTAGTTAGCTCTCCAGCTAACTAACAGCAAAAGCAACGGCCAGGACAAAAAGGTACAGAACACATAGTTAGCTCACCAGCTAACTAAACAATCGATAGTTAGCTTTCCAGCTAACTAACAGGAAAAACAAAAAACTCAGGAGAGAGTGTCGTTCATTGCCAGTTAGCTCCCCAGCTAACTAAAAAAGAGAACCTCTTGGCTGTAGGAATAACAGGAGATGGGGAGTTAGCTCTTCAGTTAGCTAAAAGATAGCCAGTTAGCTCACTAGCTAACTAATTCAAAAATAGTACATAAACCGCCCAGCTTAGTTAGCTCTCCAGCTAACTAATGAAAAGATAGCTAGCTTCCCAGTTAGCTAACGAAAAGATAGCTAGCTTTCCAGTTAGCTAAGCAGAGAAAGCAAACGGCCAGTGGAGAGAGGGAGTTAGCTCTTCAGCTAACTAAATTTTCAAATCGCACGACCACACGTTTACCTGTGAAAAATAGTTAACTAACTAGTTAGCTCCAGGATAAAATAGTTAGCTAAGCAGTTAACTAAAAGAAACGTCAGCTAGCTAGAAAATCTTGCAGCTAGCTCACCAGTTAACTAGAATTTAATACTATTCGGCCAAACAACTGGAGTTAGCTAAAGACGTATTCCAGTTAGCTAACAAGCTAGCCAACCAGCTAGCTAAATTTATAGAGCATTCGGCCAAGCACTGTGACGAGCATTTTAGTTAGCTGAAGAACCTTCAGCTAGCTAACAAGCTAGCTAAAATACAAGATCGTTCGGCCTAAGCAATGTAAATGATTCCCAGCTAGCTGAAAGTCATGCCAGTTAGCTAAATGGAATAACAAGTTACCTAACCAGTTAACTCCCAAGCTAATAAAAATATTCAAAGCAAATTAAATGAAGTACTTTCTTACCAATGAAATTTTGCACACAGATACTTACTTGCAAGGCGACCGAACTTCCCTATATCAAGCTTAGAGTTGCCTATCTGTTTTGTAATCATCAAAATCAATCTGGGGTCAACAATCTCCCCCTTTTTGATGATGACAAAACCTTTAAGCACAAGGAGCAAATATAGTGTTGGTCCAGATAGCAACCCAAGAGGGGGGGGGGGGGGGTGAAGTGGGTTTTTCAAAAATTTAAACTCTTTTGAAAAAACAAACCCCAGCAGAAATAAAAACTTAGATTCACACAAATTAAAACAGAATATGCACAAATGGAGAGTTAAAGATAATGAGACAATCACGGCAAACACAGGAGATTTTATAGTGGTTCGGTGTACCTACACCTACGTCCACTCCCAAGTATCTCTTGGGTCCACACTATAATCAATTTGATTACAGCAGAGTTATTTTGCAAGCTCACAACTCGAACTTGTTATTTTTCCGGGTACACAACGAACCCAGCTGGTTTTCAAGGCTCACCAGCACAAAACCTTACACCACAAGCTAATGCTTGCACAAGGCTAACAGCCTCAACTGAATCAATCACCGGATTGACCCAGCAAACAATATTTGTTTTACAAGATAAACAACTCCTCCTATGAGAAAATATACAATAATGAAACAAGAATAAAAAGATAGGAATCAAAGCTTGATTTGCAGATCTTGGTGGCTTGCTCCTTCTCTTCTTTTGAGTGGATCTTCCTTCAAGGTGCTCTTGAGACTCAGAAGATCAGAGAACTAGGGCTTTCTTCTTTCCTTGAGATTTCTTCGAAATAGAACAACAAAAGCTTGGAATCTCTCTCTTTTCTTTTGGGGAATCAGTATGATCTTTCCTCTTGAATCTTCCCTCTTTTCTTTTCTAATAGATTTCAAAGATTTGTCTCTATTCTTTTCTTTTTGCCTCTCCCCTTTTTTTAATCCCTTTTCTCTATTTTTCTATCTCATTTTTGGATGCAGCAAACCCTCTTCTTATAGATCAGTTTAATCCATAAATAGTTTAAAACTATCCGTTAGAAACAAGTGTAAGAAGGATTAGATCCATAAATAGCAATAGCCGTTGGGATTAAAAGATAAAGGTAAAGTTTAGAGTCGTTCTGACAGTTCTGGAGTCGCGTCTGACATTCTGGAGTTGGCTCTAACTTTTCTGGAGTCGGCTCTAAATTGAAAATCCCCAAATTGCTTGAACTGGAGTCGTCTCTGGCTTTTCTGGGGTCGACACAAAAAACTTATGGAGTCGACTCTAACAGCCCTGGAGTCGACTCTAAGTCGTGGCCAGAAAAACCATCGTTCTATCTTTTCTATTGGAGTCGGCTCTAACAGTCCGGAGTCGACTCTAAGACTGTGCCGTTTTCCGGAGTCGACTCTGCGATTCCATGTGTCGACTCTAATGTCTGCAATTCTTACCTTAACATTAGATTCGAACTAGAACTTGATTTGTCTTGTAATTTTGATTAATGAATCAAGTCATACACTGAAAAACTTAATCAAGATCATTAGTAGCTTCAAATGTTATACTCAAATAGTTTTGTTAATCATCAAAATCAACAATTGGGTCAACAATCTCCCTCTTTTTGATGATGACAAAAACTTTGAGTATATGCATTAAAAATTCATTTGAATTAAGAATTATAGACATTGTTAAAGCTTTAAAACTTCCTAACAGAGAATTTGATGTCAAGTTTCAAAATGAACTTTAAAACCATACTTGAGTTCTATTATAAACAACAATCAAGATGATTTAACATAGAAAATCATTAAGCTCCCCCTGCATTAAATAACTCCCCCTATGCAAATAAACTGAAATCGATTGATACAAATTGATTAGAATTTATAAATCTCAAAATTTCTCTCCCCCTTTTTAGATATGCCAATTGATTGAAATATTATATTCTTCCATTCTTATTTATTTTATGCATATACAATTTTCTTCTCCCCCTTTTTTGTTATCAACAATAAAGTGAATTTAAAAATAATAAAGAAGGTTATCAGAGCGGGGTCGTTGGTTCATTCAATCATAGAGATGGTAATTGGTTCTCATAGACAAATTTGCAATAAAAGGATAATTGTATTTCAATGCAAGATTCATTACATGTGTCAAGTCAAGTACATTCTCAGAAAAGTAACATATTCAAATGTATCCACAGTAAACCAAAATTCCTAGATACAAGCTATCAAAGTAAAGAAAGCTAGAAATCCTAGGATACAAACTAGGATCAAAATCAAACATGCTTGTAAACTATTTTCTTCAAATGTCCAATCATTTCCATGATTTCATCTTTTTGGTCTTTCTTAAATTTTTTAAGACAAGCTTCAACTTGAGCGACAGCAATATCAAGATCTTTCTTCAACTGACCAGTAGCATCTAAATAGACTCTTGATCCATCTGCTATCCCTTCTAGTCTTTCAAAAATCTTTTGAAGCTCAGATGACATGGCATTCACTGATTTATCCAAAGTAGAAACTATCATGTCAAGCTTAGCAGATATCAATTTTATTTCACTTCTCATATCTGAATCATGCTCAGTCAGAAGGGCTATGAGCTGATCAAGCTGCTCCTCTGAAAATCTTCCAGATACCAAGGCTAACTGATGTGGAGGTGAAGGATGAGTGGTCGGCCCAGCCTCTGAAGGTCCAGCAGTAGATGGTCCAGGAGTATCCTCTGCTCTGGCCTCCTCAACTCCAGTTTCCTCTGCTCTGGTTTCTTGTCCTCTTTTTATCCAAACATTATTCTCTTTTCTGAAGCCCATGCGGTGAATTGTAGAGATACTGTAGTAATCAGTGTGCCTTAACTTCCTTAGTGGCTCATTATCCATTATTAGCACACCTTGGCTTCTAAAAACTAATGTCAGAATCATATCGTATGGTAGTGTTGATCTCTTCTTAGTTGCTTCTTCTGCCATGTAGCCAATCATCATACCAGCCAAATTAACAGGCCTTCCAGTAATGATACAGTCCATCAACAGGATATCTCGTTCCGAAACATATTCAAACCTTTCAATTTTAGGAAACAAGATTCTTCCATAAATATTGTGAAGTAATCTGAGTTCCAAATTTAGTTGATTAGCCATGACTTCTTCAAACTCAGATATTTCTCTCCCTAACATCCTAGATAGGGCACCTCCTCTATCATCATGTTGATACTCAACTAGACCAATAGTAGGCATCTCTAATAAATTTCCAAGAATCTCGGCTGTGATTATTACTTTGGTTCCTCTTACAAAACTCACTAATCCTCCCTCTCCTCTACATAAATCATTGTAAAATTCTCTCACAAGGGCAGGGTATGTAGGAACATCTAAAGAGCAAACTTTCTCCCATCCCATTTCCTTCAATAATCGATCAATAGCAAAGCCCTTCGAAGCAAATAAATCGAAGTCTACTTTCCTTCCAATTGTAATGGCCTTACCCGCTAATTGATCTACCCGTGGAGAAGATGGTGAAGGTGGAGAAGCATCTTGGGTGGCGGATGATAAGACGGTGAGGGTTGCCTACGAATCGTCCTTTTTCTTATGGGAACGGCCGAACTTCCAACAAACGCACACTTTTTAGGAGCCATTGGATTCGAGTGGAATGAGTTATTGAGAGATTTGAGGGGTTTGGAGGAGTTGGAATCGGTTTGGAATGGTTTTAGAAAGGGTTTAGGAGACGATATGGTCGTTTGGGTGTCGACTCCGCCTTTTTATTTTGACCTAGTTCCACTTAGAGTCGACTCTCACTTAGAGTCGACTCCCGCAAAGCGAGGTGTCGGCTATGGACTAGAAAATCTGTCAGTGCCCGAATTAGAGTCGGCTCTACAGAAGCCGGAGTCGGCTCTAATTGCCCAGACAGAACATCAAAATATGAAGGTGTCGACTCCATAAACTGCAGGTGTCGACTCCACAATAGTTTCAGTGAAAAATTTGAATTTCAAGGATCTGAAATTAATCAAATTAATCAATAAATTCTAGATAAATGTTCCTTATCAATTGGGGAAACAATGAATCAAATTTCTAGATAAATTTCCTTATTGGACATAGAGGATTTTCAAGAAATTAATGAAGTCTAGATAGTTGTTGTCCTTAAGAGTTTCAGAAAATCATTCTAAAGGATCACAAACTCCTAATTCTCCTCTAAGATAACAAAATCTTTCCTCACTCAAAGGTTTGGTAAAAATATCAGCTAATTGATCATTAGTATTAACATAATCAAGATAAATATCATTATTAGCTACATGTTCTATAATAAAGTGATGTCTAATTTCAATGTGTTTAGTTCTTGAATGTTGAATTGGATTCTTAGTTAGATTGATGGCACTAGTGTTATCACATCTAATAGGAATTTTATCAAGTGTAATACCATAATCTTCAAGTTGTCGCTTAATCCAAAGGATTTGAGCACAGCAACTTCCAGCTGCAACATACTCTGCCTCAGCAGTGGATAATGCAACCGAATTTTGCTTCTTGCTAAACCAAGAGATTAAGTTATTTCCTAAAAGTTGGCATGCTCCACTTGTACTTTTTCTATCTAATTTACAACCAGCATAGTCAGAATCAGAATAAGTAATCAATTTTAAGGTTGAGTCTCTAGAATACCATAATCCTACATTTTTAGTTCAATTTAAGTATCTAAAGATTCTTTTAACAGCAAATAAATGTGATTCTTTAGGATTAGATTGATATCTTGCACATAGACAAACAGAAAACATAATATCTAGCCTACTTGTAGTTAGGTAAAGAAGTGATTCGATCATACCTCGATAATGCTTCTGATCTACTTTCTTATCTTCTTCATCTTTGTCCATCTTGCATGAGGGACTCATTGGCGTACCAAGAGGTTTAGCAGATTCCATACCAAACTTCTTGAGTATTTCCCTTGTGTACTTTGTTTGGTTGATGAAAATCCTCGCTTTCTCTTGTTTGATTTGAAGTCCAAGGAAGAAGTTGAGTTCTCCCATCATGCTCATCTCGAATTCTCCCTGCATTAACTTAGCAAATTCTTGACAAAGGAGATTGTTAGTAGCACCAAATATAATGTCATCAACTTAAATTTGAACAATTAATAAATCCTTTTCTTTTCTTTTTAAAAACAAAGTTTTATCAACGTTTCCTCTTGAAAAATCATTTTCAATTAAAAATTTACTTAATCTATCATACCAAGCTCTAGGTGCTTTAAACCATAAAGTGCTTTGTGCAATTTGAAGACGTGATTTGAAAATTCATGATCTTCAAAACCAGGAGGTTGTTCAACATAAACTTCCTCATTTATAAAACCATTTAAAAATGCACTTTTAACATCCATTTGAAATAAATTGAAATTCATATGACATGCAAATGCAAGTAGTAGCATGATGGCTTCTAATCTAGCAACAGGTGCAAATGTTTCATCAAAATCTATACTTTCTTCCTGATTATATCCTTTTGCAACTAATCTAGCCTTATTTCTAATTACCAAGCCATTTTCATCCAATTTATTTCTAAAAACCCATTTAGATCCTATTATAGGGTGGTTTTTAGGTCTGTCTACTAGAGTCCAAACTTGGTTCCTAGTGAATTGGTTTAACTCTTCCTGCATTGCTAACATCCAATAACTATCTTTCTAAGCTTCCTCTATAGTTTTAGGTTCTATATGAGATACAAATGCAAGATGATTATTGATATTTCTTATTGACGATCTAGTCCTTACACCCTGAGATGGATCACCTATGATTAGGTCCTTAGGATGACCATAAGCATATCTCCAATCTCTAGGTAGATCTTTATCATTATGAGTAATATTAATACCATCATCCTTAGGTGAGTCATCATCCTTAGCTTCAGGTTCTTGATCTGAAGATACATTTAATTTTTCAATACCTCTTTCAATCAAAGATGTATCTTCCTCATCATCAATTAAATCTGAACTTGATGCTAAAGACTCATCAAACACTATATGAATGGATTCTTCTACAACTAAGCTTCTCTTATTAAATACTCTATATGCCTTACTAGATGTAGAATATCCTAGGAAAATACCTTCATCAGACTTTGCATCAAATTTTCTAAGATTATCCTTTCCATTATTATGAATAAAGCATTTACAACCAAATGCATGAAAATAACCTAAATTTGGTTTCCTATTATGCCATAGTTCATAGGGAGTCTTCTTAAGGATAGGTCTAATCAGGGCTCTATTTAGGATGTAACATGCTGTGTTTATAGTTTCCGCCCAAAAATATTTTGGAAGTTGGCTTTCACATAGCATGGTACGGGCCATGTCTTCTAAAGTCCTATTCTTTCTTTCTACAACTCCATTTTGTTGAGGTGTCCTAGGTGCTGAAAAGTTATGATGTATGCCTTTTTCAAAACAGAATTTTTCAAATAAGTAATTTTTAAATTCAGTTCCATGATCACTTCTAATAGACACTATGGTAGTATTTTTCTCATTTGTGACTTTCTTAACGAATTTCAGGAATATTGAGAAAGTCTCATCTTTATGAGACAAAAACATTACCCAAGTGAATCTAGAGTAATCATCTACTATCACTAGACCATATTTCTTTCCTCCTAGACTTGTGGTTCTAGTAGGTCCAAAAAGGTTCATGTGTAGCAGCTCTAGTGGCCTAGTAGTTGAAACAATATTCTTAGATTTGAAAGAAGTTCTTGTTTGTTTTTCAAATTGACATGCATCACAGATTCGATTATTTTCAAAATTTAAGCTAGGAATACCTTTAACTAGATCCATTTTCAATAGTTTAGAAATTAGGTGTGTGCTTGCATGACCTAATCTACGGTGCCATAGCCAACTAATCTCATTCATCTTAGCATTATTAGCAACTAAACAATGATTACTTGGAGATAAATTACTCAAATTAATTAAGTACATATTGCCATAATGTTTACCAACAAGAATAATGCTGTTATCAATGGGATTAGTAACAGTGCAAACAGAAGCTTCAAAGAAAACTTTGAAACCTTTGTCACACAGTTTGCTAATACTTATCAAATTATGTTTAAGTCCATCGACATATAAAACATTATCAATATGAGTAGATGGAGTAATTTGAATCTTACCAATACCCATGATATGGCCTTGACCATTATCACCAAAAGTAACTACTCCGCATCTTTTTGATTCAAGGGTGATGAATTGATCTTTGTCACCCGTCATGTGTCTTGAGCAACCACTATCTAGGTAACATTTTCTTTTCAGTCTGATGGCTGCAAGACACTCCTGCAAAACATTCATATCTTAATTTTAGGTACCCAAGCCTTCTTGGGTCCTTCATGGTTAGATGCATTAAATATTGTTCCTTTGGAAACCCAAATCATCGTTCTTTTATTATGTGGAGATTTACACATATAGGATTTATGTCCTTTGTTTCCACATTTAAAACAAGTAATATTTGATGATTTTTCAGCATGTACAAAAATATTTTTCAAAGATTTTTGCTTTTTAAGTAGATTATATCCTAATCTAGCTTTATCAAAAATAGCTTTTTGATTATCCAAAATCATATAAGTTTGATAGAGCTCAAGGTAAATTTATCAACTATAGGTTTAAGTCTATCAACTTCATCTTTCAAGCTTTCATTTTCTTTCATCAAAACTTCTTTTTCTACAACATGCTTTTCATTTTCTAAGGATAGTTTTTGCATTTGATTTTTTAGATCTTTGTTTTTTGAACTTAAGTTTGTAAAATCATCCATTAATTCATAAAAAGAACTATGCAATTCATCGAAAGTAAAATCATCAAGAAAACTCGGACTTACCTCATCATTGTCCGCCATGAAGCATAGATTGGTCATTTCACTCTTTTCTTCCTCTTCAGAACTTGAGCTTTTCGAATCACTCCATGTGGCCATCATTGCCTTCTTTTTGAATTTTTGGGTGCCTTTCTTTAGTTGAGGGTATTTAGATTTAAAATGATCCGGCTTCTTACATTCAAAACAAATAACTTCTTTTTCTTTGCCCTTGTCCTCATCTTTTCTTGCAAAGGGCTTTTTCTTTTCAAACTTCTTCTTCTTCATGAATTTTTTAAATTTCCTTGTGATGAGTGCCATGTCCTCATCATCTCTTTCATCTTC
Organism: Calamus simplicifolius; assembly: GCA_900491605.1. Taxonomy (NCBI): domain Eukaryota; kingdom Viridiplantae; phylum Streptophyta; class Magnoliopsida; order Arecales; family Arecaceae; genus Calamus; species Calamus simplicifolius. The sequence continues at coordinate 497,115 of UESW01003840.1, read as the reverse complement.
AGATTCATGAGGCTCTTCCATATATTCAGAAATCTTAAGAGCCATAGTCCTCTTCTTCTTTGACTCATCATCATCAACGTGTTACTTAATTTGAAGCTCATGAGTCATCAAGGATCCCAATAATTCTTCCAGGGGTAAAGTACTTAGATCTTTTGCCTCTTGAATTGCAGTCACTTTAGCTTCCCAAGTCCTAGGCAAAGAACGTAAAACCTTCCTCACAAGATCAGAATTATCATAAGATTTACCAAGGCTTTTTAAACCATTAACTATATCAGTAAATCTTGTAAACATATCAGTAATAGATTCACATGCATCCATCTTAAACAATTCATACTTATAAACTAGCATGTTAATCTTGGATTCCTTGACTTGATTTGTTCCCTCATAGGTAACCTCAAGTCTATCCTAGATTTCCTTAGCAGAAATGCAAATAGATATACGATTGAATTCATTTGCATCTAATGAGCAATATAAAACATTCATTGCTTTGGCATTAAGTTGTGCCAATTTTTTATCATGTTCATCCCATTCTGTTTCCGGTTTAGAATCTCCATGCCATTAACTCTAGCAGTGGGTGTGTATGGTCCATTGACTATAATGCTCCATAGATCATAGTCAAGTGCTTGAATGAAGATTTTCATTCTAGCCTTCCAATAACCATAGTTTAATCCATTAAACAAGGGTGGTCTATTTGTAGATTGGCCTTCAAAAAAAGATGAACCAGCTTGAGTTTCCATGTGGATCTTTGACTCTTGATCGTTAGATCAAATCAAATGAGCACTAGCTCTGATACCAATTGTTGGTCCAGATAGCAACCCAAGAGGGGGGAGGGGGGTGAATTGGGTTTTTCAAAAATTTAAACTCTTTTGAAAAAATAAACCCTAGCGGAAATAAAAACTTAGATTCACACAAATTAAAACAGAATATGCACAAATGGAGAGTTAAAGATAATGAGACAATCACGGCAAACACAGGAGATTTTATAGTGGTTCGGTGTACCTACACCTACGTCTACTCCCAAGTATCTCTTGGGTCCACACTATAATTAATCTGATTACAGCAGAGTTATTTTGCAAGCTCACAACTCGAACTTGTTGTTTTCCCGGGTGCACAACGAACCCAGCTGATTTTCAAGGCTCACCAGCACAAAACCTTACACCACAAGCTAATGCTTGTACAAGGCTAACAGCCTCAACTGAATCAATCACCGGATTGACCCAGCAAACAATATTTGTTTTACAAGATAAACAGCTCCTCCTATGAGAAAATATACAATAATGAAACAAGAATAAAAAGATAGGAATCAAAGCCTGATTTGCAGATCTTGGTGGCTTGCTCCTTCTCTTCTTTTGAGTGGATCTTCCTTCAAGGTGCTCTTGAGACTCAGAAGATCAGAGAACTAGGGCTTGCTTCTTCCCTTGAGATTTCTTCGAAATAGAACAACAAAAGCTTGTAATCTCTCTCTTTTCATAGAATTCCCTAATAAGCTCAGGATAAATAGGTCTCTTGGTAGAAAGAAGCTTATTCCAACCTTGATTAATTAAAAGCTTTCCAATTTTAAAACCTTCTTGTTCTAAGAAGTTAAAATCAACTAACCTTCCATGAGCAAAGGATTTAGATGCAAGAAGGGAGTTGATATGAGATGAAGAAGTAGAAGACTTCCGGCGAAGATCGGCACAATCATCATCTCTAGCGACTGCCTTCTTCTTGGGAGCCATCAACTATCTTCAAGATGGATTGATTGAATGAATGGAGGAAAGAAAGAGATCAATGGAATGAAGAGAGGATGAGAGGGAGAGAGGACGCTCGGTGAAGACGCTCAGTTGAGGGAGACGATCATGGAATGAAAGAATTGATTTGGTAAAAAGTTTATATAGAGAGATGGCTTGATGGTTAGCTGGCCAGGTGACTGTTTGGTTGCCTGGTCAGGTAACTGCCATGAATAAAATCAAAAAGGCTTCAAACGTCCGGTTGGTGGATGGATTTAAGGAAGTATAACAGTTGGCATTCATAAAGATGAAAGACTTAAAGCATGCAACATACTCAAGCAATTAATTTGACAGGATGTTCCCTTTAATTGATTTGATTTAAAAGATGTCACATCAATTAGATATCATATCAATTCATTAATTGATTCATTAAATGGTTGGATCAAACATTCCCAATTCTCTTCTGATTTCATAAAATTTTGTTTCATCAAGAGGCTTAGTGAAAATATCAGCAATTTGATTTTCAGTGTTTAGAAATTCAATAACAACATTTCCATTATTTATGTGATCTCTAATGAAATGATGTCTAATTTCAATATGTTTAGTTCTGGAATGTTGAATAGGATTCTTAGTTAAATTTATTGCACTTGTATTATCACATTTTATAGGTATAGCCTTTTGTTTAATACCATAATCTTCTAGCTGTTGCTTAATCCATAAAATTTGAGCACAGCAACTTCCAGCTGCAATGTATTCGGCCTCGGCCGTAGACAATGCTACTGAAGTTTGCTTTTTGCTAAACCATGAAATTAAGTTAACACCTAGAAACTGGCAGGTTCCAGTGGTTGATTTCCTATCTAATTTACATCCAGCAAAGTCAGAATCAGTGTATCCTATTAAATCAATGCTAGATTGTTTATCATACCATATACCCAAATTTATTGTTCCATTTAAATATTTAAATATTCTTTTAACCGCAAGCAAGTGTGATTCTTTAGGATTGGCTTGATATCTTGCACACATGCAAACACTAAATAAAATATCTGGCCTACTAGCAGTTAAATATAATAATGATCCAATCATGCCTCTATATAATTTTAAATCAACATATTTTTCAGAATTATAAGATTCAAGTCTACATGATGAGCTCATAGGGGTACCGATACTCTTGGATGTCTCCATGCCAAACTTCTTGATCATTTCTTTGTGTATTTGGATTGGCTTATGAAGATCCATCTTTGCTTTGTTTAATTTGTAGTCCGAGGAAGTAGGTCAGCTCACCCATCATACTCATCTCGAACTCTCCCTGCATAAGCTTAGCAAAGTCTTTGCACAAAGAATCATTAGTGGCACCAAATATGATATCATCAACATAGATTTGAATAATTAATATATCTTTATTTTATTTTTTTAATAAATAAAGTTGTATCCATAGTTCCTCGAATAAAATCATTACTAATCAAGAATTTGCTTAATCTTTCATACCATGCCCGGGGCGCTTGCTTCAAACCATATAAACCTTGTTTAATTTGAAAACGTGATTTGGAAACAAGTGATTTTCAAAGCCGGGTGGTTGTTCCACAAAAACTTGTTCAGCAATATATCCATTCAAGAAAGCGCTTTTAACATCCATTTGATACAATTTAAAATTCATATAACAAGCATAAGCAAGAAGTAATCTAATAGCTTCTAATCTAGCAACAGGGGCATAAGTTTCATCAAAATCAATTCCCTCTTCTTGATTATAACCCTTAGCTACCAATCTTGCCTTATTTCTAATTATATTACCATGTTCATCTAATTTGTTTCTATAAACCCATTTAGTTCCAATAATTTGATGATCATGAGGTCTTTCAATAAGAGTCCAAACATTATTTCTTTCAAATTGGTTAAGTTCCTCATGCATGGCATTAATCCAATCAACATCATTTTTAGCATCATCATAACATTTAGGTTCAATTTTAGATACAAATGCTAAATTATTACAAGCATCTCTAAATGATGATCTAGTTCTAACTCCTTGAGAAGGATCACCAATAATTAGATCTTTGGGTGACTAAGAACATACCTCCAACCTCTTTCTAATTCATCATTACCTTGTGAGGCTTCAGGTAGGTCAGCGTTCCCTTCTCCATTTACCTCTTGTGTATCTGTGTCGCTCTTATCCTTCAGTGTGATGTCCTTGAATTGATCTTCAATGTCATCTGCATCATTTATACCTTTTCCCTTCCTTGATGGAAGATCATTAGATTCATCAAAGATAACATGAATTGATTCTTCAACTACTAAAGTCTTTTTGTTGAATATTCTAAAAGCTCTACTATGTAAAGAATATCCGAGAAAAATTCCTTCATCAGACTTAGCATCAAATTTATCAAGGTTTGATTTTTCATTATTTAATACAAAACATCGGCATCCAAAAATATGAAAGTAACTTATATTAGGTTTTCTTCCTTTCCAAAGTTCATATGGAGTCTTTTTCAAAACAGGTCTGATTAATGCACGATTTAAAATATAACATGCAGTGTTAATAGCTTCTGCCCAAAAATATTTTGGAAGATTGCTTTCACACAACATGGTACGCGCCATTTCCTCTAATGTTCTATTCTTTCTTTCAACTACTCCATTTTGTTTGGTGTTCTTGGTGCAGAAAAATTATGTTCAATTTCATTTTCATTACAAAATTCTTCAAAAGATTTATTTTCAAATTCTTTTCCATGATCACTTCGTATCGATAAAACAGAAGAATTCTTTTCGTTTGTAATTCTTTTGAATAATTTTTGAAATGCTGAAAACGCTTCGTCTTTACTAGATAGAAAAAAACCCATGTAAAGCGAGAGAAATCATCAATAACAATAAAACCGTATCTTTTACCTCCTAGACTAGTTGTTCTTGTAGGACCGAATAAATCCATATGCAAGAGCTCCAAAGGTCTAGTGGTTGAAACTAAATTCTTTGATTTAAAAGAAACTCGGGTTTGTTTTCCAAATTGACAAGCATTACAAATCTTATCTTTTTCAAAAACAAGTTTTGGCAAACCATGTACTAAATCCTTCTTAATTAATTTAGATAGTAAATCCATGCTTGCATGAGCTAGCCTACGATGCCATAACCAACTATTATCAGTTTTATTATTAGTAGCAACTAGGCAATCAATATTTTGATCATGCAAATCATTTAAATTAACAATGTATACATTACCATGCCTATGACCAACAAATTTCATGTTTTCATTAGCAGGATTTTTAACAATGCATAGAGATGATTTAAAAGTTACATTAAATCCTTTGTCACATAGTTGACTAATGCTAAGTAAATTGTGTTTCAGTCCTTTCACAAGCAAAACATTATCAATATAAGCATGAGGTGTGATACCTATTTTTCCAATGCCAATTATTTTTCCTTGGCCATTATCACCGAAAGTAACACACCTCCATCTTTTGCTTCCAAAGTGATGAATTACGATTCATCACCGGTCATGTGTCTTGAGCACCCGCTATCCAAGTACCATTGTCTTTTAATTGCTCGGGTTGCAAGACACACCTGCATACACAATTTCAATTTTTGTTTTTAGGTACCCAAGCTTTCTTGGGTCCTTTGGGGTTAGTCAAGATGGTTCCTTTTGGAACCCATATTTTTCTTATCTTTTGTGTTTGACAAATATAAGCTTTGTGTCCAATTTTTCCACATTTAAAACATATAATCTTAGTAGAATCATCAGCATGCTCATAAATATTTTTCAAAAATTTTTGTCTTTTAAAAGTATTGTATCCAAGACCAGCTCTATTGTAAACAACTCTTTGACTATTTAAAATCATTTCTAATTTTTCTGAACTTAGACTAAATCTATCAACAATTGGTTTTAATTTATCCACTTCATTTTTCAAATCTTGGTTTTCCTTTAACAATGATTCATTATCCTTTGAAATTCTTTCTTTTTCAAGAGTAAGATTTTTGATTTCATTTTTCAATTCTTTGCTTTTTGAACTTAAATTTGCAAAATCATCAATAAGTTCATAAAATGCACATTGTAATTCATCAAAGGTAAAGTCATCTAAAAAGTTAGAGCTTACCTCATCATTATCAGCCATGAAGCAAACATTTGCAACTTCAGTTTTCTCTTCATCTTTCTTATTTCTTCACTATCGCTCCAAGTGGCCATCATTGCCTTCTTCTTTATTCTTTTAGATCCTTTCTTTAATAGTGGATAATCTGGTCTGATGTGTCCATGCTTCTTGCACTCATAGCATGTAGGAGGTTCACTCTTATCTTTGCTATGGTCTCCTTTGACCAATTGTTTTCTTTTTTTAAATTTCTTTCTCTTCATGAACCTTTTAAATTTCCTTGAAATAAGTGCCATTTCATCATCTTTCTCACTGTCACTAGTGGTTTCTTCACTTTCATCTTCTTGAGTTACACACTTCAAAGCCATAGTCCTTTTCTTCTTTGATTCATCTTCATCAATATGTTGTCGTTGCTGAAGCTCATGAGTCATCAAAGAACCGACCAACTCTTCAAGTGATAAATTGTTGAGATCTTTTGCTTCTTGAATTGCAGTGACTTTTGCTTCCCATGTCCTAGGTAAAGATCTTAAGATTTTTCTAACAAGATCACTGTTAGCATAAGATTTTCCAAGACTTTTCAATCCATTAATAATATCAGTAAATCTTGTAAAATATCAGTAATATTTTCAGCAGGATCCATCTTAAATAATTCTTACTTATGAACAAGCATATTTATTTTGGATTCCTTGACTTGATTTGTACCCTCATGGGTGACTTCAAGTCTATCCCAGATTTCCTTAGCAGACATACAAGTAGATATGCGATTAAACTCATTTGCATCAAGAGAGCAATAAAGAACATTCATAGCCTTAGCATTTAATTGAGCTAATTTTTTGTCTTGCTCATCCCATTCAGATTCAGGCTTTGCAATATTAACATTTTCAATCATAATAGTGGGTGTGTGTGGTCCATTAATTATGATTCCCCATAAATCATAATCTAGTGCTTGAATGAATATTTTCATTCGTGCTTTCCAATATGTGTAATTTGTTCCATTGAACAAAGGTGGTCTATTAGTTGATTGTCCTTCAGCCAACATAGAACTCATTGGGATTACTACTGATCTTTGGCTCCAATCTAATCAAAGCTATAGAAATCAAGAGCACTCTGCTTTGATACCACTTGTTGCCCAGATGTAGCAACCCAAGAGGAGGGTGAATTAGGTTATAAAAAAAAAGATTACTATGCAAGTATGTGCTTAAACCCTAATTTTGATTTGCAACGGTGTAGTGGAGTGCATAGAATGATAACAGTAGAGAATCAAATAACCACAAACATACAGAAGTTTATAGTGGTTTGGTGCCAAACTCAGCACCTACATCCACTCCCCAAAACCTATGGGAATTTCACTAATCGTATAACAACGATTACAACCTCTAGCCAAACCAGGCTAGCCCTCTTGTTTATACGGCACAAGGTAGCCAAAAATCCCTAGCCAAACCAGGCTAATCCTCTTGCTTCACGGCACAAGGAAGCCAAATCCCCTAGCCAAACCTAGGCTAGTCCTCTTGTTTCAAGGCACAAGGAAGCCAAAAATAATCAGGGTTAACACTAACCCTTTTACAAGAATGATCAAGGAATGATAAAGAGAAGCTCCCACAATGAGCAAATATTCAGAGTATACTTTACAATTTTTGAAGAAATAAACTCAGCAATAAATGAACGAGGTCAAAGTAGCTGAAGTCTTGATTGCTTGAAAAGCTTCAAAGATCCGGACGACTTTTTGGAGCAATGAATGAACTTGAATGCACAGCAACCACTCAACAATATGCAATATGAGCTCTTTTCTTGGATTTTCTTTCTCTTTAAAAACTCTTTTTCCGAATCGTCATGGTGTGCTTCAAATCCCACCTTTTTATAATCATCCAACAAGAAAAGATTCGTTAGATACATTAGGAACAAATGGAAATAAAAATGGAAAGAAAATATAACCGTTATAAATGTTTCCCTTAAGCATTGAATGTTGATCTCCATTTGAGGAAGGAAGAGCACTGCAAAAATTCAAAAATCCAAAAGTTAAGTGTAGCTTAAAATAGCAATAGAGAGAGAGTAAGAGAGGAAAAGCAAACTCAAGAACTCAGGCGGTAGTTGGCTGAAAGAATAACTCCTGGCAGCTGAAGCAAGAAACCATTCGGCCAAGACTTAAGCAAAAGTCTTCAGCTAGCTAGTCAGCTAGCTAACAAGAGAGGCCACAGTTGAAAAAAGACATCCAGAGGCAGCTCATTAGTTAGCTAAACAGGTTGCTAGTTAGCTCTCCAGCTAACTAACAGCAAAAACAACAGCCAGGACAAAAAGGTACAGAACACATAGTTAGCTCACCAGCTAATTAAACAATCGATAGTTAGCTTTCCAGCTAACTAACAGGCAAAACAAAAAAGTCAGGAGAGAGTGCCGTTCATTGCCAGTTAGCTCCCCAGCTAACTAAAAAAGAGAACCTCTCGGCTGTAGGAATAACAGGAGATGGGGAGTTAGCTCTTCAGTTAACTAAAAGATAGCAAATTAGCTCACTAGCTAACTAATTCAAAAATTGTACAGAAACCGCCCAGCTTAGTTAGCTCTCCAGCTAACTAATGAAAAGATAGCTAGCTTCCCAGTTAGCTAACGAAAAGATAGCTGGATTTCCAGTTAGCTAAGCAGAGAAAGCAAATGGCCAGTGGAGAGAGGGAGTTAGCTCTTCAGCTAACTAAATTTTTAAATCGCACGGCCACACGTTTACCTATGAAAAATAGTTAACTAACAAGTTAACTCCATGATAAAATAGTTAGCTAAGCAGTTAACTAAAAGAAACGTCAGCTAGCTAGAAAATCTTGCAGCTAGCTCACCAGTTAACTAGAATTTAATACTATTCGACCAGGCAACTAGAGTTAGCTAAAGACGTATTCCAGTTAGCTAACAAGCTAGCCAACCAGCTAGCTAAATTTATAGAGCGTTCGGCCAAGCACTGTGACGAGCATTTTAGTTAGCTGAAGAACCTTCTAACAAGCTAGCTAAACAACTAGCTAAAATACAAGATCGTTCGGCCTAAGCAATGTAAATGATTCCCAGCTAGCTGAAAGTCGTGCCAGTTAGCTAAATGGAATAACAAACTAGCTAACCAGTTAACTCCCAAGCTAATAAAAATATTCAAAGCAAATTAAATGAAGTACTTTCTTATCAATGAAATTTTGCACGCAGATACTTACTTGCAAGGAGACCGAACTTCCCTGTATCAAGCTTAGAGTTGCCTATCTATTTTGTAATCATCAAAATCAATCTGGGGTCAACACCTGGCGTTAAAGCGGGGACTCCGTCCTTCCCATTTTACTTTCTCCCTCGACAAGAAGCCATCTAGCTCCTACCCCAAACTCTTGCTTCGCATGCAAAAGTACATCCATGCCGACGAAGTTGACTCCACCCGTAGAGAGACCGATGGAGGGTTCAGTAGGAGTTCTACCCACACAGAGTCAAGGAGACACTCTCGCCCGAAGAAGCCCGAGCCACCGCGCCAACCAGATGACAGACGTCAGAGTCTCGCCCCTAGGGAAGATGAGCTCACCCCTCTCCTCGCTCCTTTCTCTCACATTCTCATGGAGATCAAGGGCGAGCCGTACTTCCAGCGCCCTCCCCCAATGAAGAAATGAGCTCCCCATGACAAGAGCCAGTATTGCCGTTTTCATCGGGACTACGACCATGACACCAAAAGTTGCTATAGTCTGAAGTGCGCCATCAAGGAACTCATGTAGAGGGGCTACCTCAAAAAATATGTCCAGAAGGGACCCCCAGCTATTTCGGCACTGATGGGGCCTTCACCTGCTCAGGCCAATGTCGACAACACCCCAACGGAGAAGATTGTGGGAATGGTTTCTTGGGGGATGAGCTCCACATCCAAAAGGCCAAGGGGAGACAGGGGGTTAGATGATGATTGCTAAGCATCCTGTAAAATGAATCCTGGTTGATAGTGGATGCTCAGCTGATATCATTACTTACGATGCTTTTGTTCAGATGAATTTATCTCTCAGCTCCCTTCAACCAGTGGCGACACCTTTGGTCGGTTTCACTGGCGACTCGGTAAAGGTGGAAGGTGAGATCACCCTCCCAGTGATGGCTGGAATGCTGCCGTATCAAAGCACAGTCCTGATGAAGTTCCTGATCATCCAAGTGCCTTTGGCGTACAATACCATCCTCGGTCAACCCAGCCTGAATCTTCTCGATGCAATCATTTTCACCAAGCAGTTGCTCGTTAGATTCCCAACCAGCAACGAGGTCAACAAGATGCAAGGGGAGACTAGCCCAGTCCTACCATGCTATCACATGGCTTCAAGCCCTCAAGAAGCGGCGGTCACACCAGTCTCAGAGGCACTTGATCCCAGGGAGTCCGGCAAAGGAGGAGAGCTGGTTGAGCGGTTGTTGACTTTTCCACTAGGAGATGACGCGACAAAGACGGTGCAGGTTGAAGAACTTCTTCCTATGGAGGATGGGATCGCCTCCTAGCCTTCCTACGGGCCAATTCAGACATCTTTGCCTGGTTGGCATCGAACATGCCTAGCATACTATCAGAGGTGATCACCCACAAGCTCAACATCAACCCCAAGCATCGCCAAATCCGCCAAAGAAAGAGGAGTTTCGCCCTTGAGCAGCAGAGAGCCATTAACGAAGAAGTCAGTAAGTTGCTTGCTACTGGCCACATTCGGAAAGCACACTACCTGGATTGGTGCCACCATGGTGATGGTCCGCAAGGAAAATGAAAGCTGAAGGATCTGCATCAACTTCATTGACCTCAATAAGGCATGCCCAAAGGACAGCTTTCCACTGCCTTGGATTGATCAGTTGGTGGATTCTACGTCTGGTCATGAACTCCTCAGCTTCATGGATGTCTTCTCTGGATACAACCAAATAAAGATGGATCCGAATGATGAGGAGCATACCTCCTTCATGACCGAGAAGGGCATCTGCTGTTACAAGATAATGCCCTTCGGCTTGAAAAATGTAGGAGCAACCTACTAGAGATTAATAAATAAGATTTTCAAAGATCAACTGGGATGAAACATGGAGGTGTACGTGGATGACATGCTGAAAAAGAGCATCCATGCCTCTGACCACGTCTCCAAACTGGAAGAGACATTCAACAATTTCCGCCATTACCAAATAAAGCTGAACCCATAAAAATGCACCTTTGGAGTCACGGTCGGGAGGTTCTTAGGCTTCATTGTGACACAGTGGGGGATCGAGGTGAACCCAGAGAAGATCAATGCCATCCTTGACATGAGGCCACCGGCTAATAAGAAGGAAGTGTAGCAGCTCACCAAGAGGGGGGCGGCTCTAAGCCGTTTTCTCTCCAAGTCGGCTGAGAGATGTCTGCCCTTCTTCAAAGTCTTGCGTAAGGTAAATAGGTTCGAGTGGACGGAAGACTACCAAAGAGCCTTTAGAGAGATGAAGGCATTCCAATCTACCCCGCCGCTGCTGTCGAAGCCAAAAGATGGGGAGAGCCTTTTTCTCTACCTCGCCGCCTCCTCGGAGGTCATCAATTCCATCCTGGTAAGCCTCGATGCCGATAGAACTCAGAAGCCCATCTACTATGTGAGAAAAGTACTCCACGACGCTGAGGTGAGGTACTCTAAAACAGAGAAAGTCATATTTGCTTTGATTATCTCCGTTCAGCATCACAGGCCATATTTCCAAGCTCACCCCATCGTGGTGCTCACGGATCAACCCCTCAAAGCTATTCTAGCCCATCCTGATACCTCAGGTTGGCTAGCCAAATGGGTGATCAAGTTGGGAGAGTTCGACCTCTTATTCTAAGCAAGGCCAGCTCTGAAGTCCCAAGTCTTGGCCGACTTTTTAGTCGAGTGCACTTGGACCGAGGAACAAGTAGAAGAACCCCCGATGATGCAACCGGACGCTGAACTCAAGGACATGGGGAAGTCCTAGATCCTTCACATGGACGACATTTCAAACTCCCAAGGAAGTCGAGCCGGTCTCATCCTTGCGGGTCCAAAGGGCAAGAAAGTGGAATATGCCCTCCGATTCCTCTTCAAAGCCACAAATAACCAGGCTGAGTACGAAGCTATGCTGGCCAGGGTGAGGCTCGCCTAGGAGCTTGGGGTGAAGTATCTTAGAGCCTTCACTGACTCCCAGCTCATTTTTGAACAAATCAATGGGGAGTACGAGGCCCGAGATCCCATCATGGTCCGATACTTGGAAAAGGTTCGACTTCTGATCTCCTTACTAACGTATTTCAGCATCAGTTACATCCCTCGAAGCAAGAATGCCAAAGCTGATGCCCTTTCTCATCTGGCCACCTCAGCGGACAACATCCTGGGGAGCACCTACATTGAACATTTGGAGAGACCCAACACTGAAGACAAAGAAGAAGTCCTCCCAGTCGCATAGGAGCTAATGTGGATGGATGCCTACATCTACTTCCTCACAGACGGAACCTTTCTCGCCGATCGCGAGGAGGCCCGACTGCTCAAGTGGAGAGCCTCCAAGTTCACCTTGCTGGACGGACAACTATATAAAAGGTCTTTCTCCTATCCCCTTCTTAAATGTGTTGGTCCTGTAGACGCCGATTACATCCTCAAAGAGATACGTGGAGGCATCTGTGGAGACCACTTAGGGGGCAGATCGCTAGTATAGAAAGCTCTTCACCAAGGATATTACTGGCTCACCATGAGGGAGGACGTTGCCGAGCTGGTCCGAAAGTGCGATGGCTACCAACGACATGCACACATCCAACGACAGCTGGCTTCTCCACTAAGTCCGCTCTCGGCCCCATGACCCTTCACCCAATGGGGAATGAACATCCTTGGGCCGTTCCCCCCGGCTTTGAGTCAGTGAAAGTTTCTACTCATCGCCATCAACTACTTTACCAAATGGGTCAAAGCCGAGGCACTGGCCAAGATCACCGAGAGTAAAGTCAAGTCTTTCTTTTGGAAGTCCATCATATGCCGGTTTAGGCTGCCTCATACCATCATCATCGACAATGGCCGACAGTTCTACAACACCACATTCAAGATATTCTACGCCGAGCTTAACATCTGCCACCGGTTCACCTTCATCGACCATCCACAGACCAACAGGAAAGATGAGGTCATGAACCGGATCATCCTTCGGGGGCTTAGAACCCGATTGGATGGGTCTAAGTGCAAATGGATGGATGAACTCCCAAGAGTGTTGTGGCCGTATCACACGACTTCGAGGGTCTTCGGATCCGAGGCAGTCATCCCCGTTGAGATCGGCCTTCCCAGCCTTCGAGTGGAGTCATATGGTGTAAAGGACAACCCCGCGAAGCTGAGAGTCAATCTTGACTTCATCGACGAGGCACACAACCGGGTGCGGCTCAGAATGGCCACTTTTCGCCAGCGAGCGACCAAGTATTACAACGCCTGGGTCCATCCCAAGACTTTTCTCCTCGAGGACCTAGTCCTCAAAAAGGCCGAGGTGTCCAAACCAACAAAAGGGAGAAAATTGTCTCCAAACTGGGAGGGGTCTTATCGGGTCACCGAGGTGCTTCATCGAGGAGCATACCGAATCGAAGAACTCGACGGATAACCCATCCCATGTACTTGGAATGTGGACAACCTCCATCGATATTATCAATGATGTACCCCTTCGGCTGATGATAATAAAAGGAATTCCCAAATGTTATGTCTGACTCACCTCCGAAGCTGAGGATCTGACGATTAAAGGAACTCAACGGACTCACGACTAATGGGTCACCACTCGGTCCATCTTGGAGATACCTCCAAGGTGGTTCAAGACCCCGATAGTTCCGTTTCCATTCGAGTCATCCCTTGGACTGGCACATAAACCACCAAGGCAATTCTAAAGGAGCTCGATGGATTCGCGACTAATTGGTCACCACTCGGTTCGGCTTGAAGATGCCTCCAAGGCAGTTCAAGACCATGATAGTTCCATTTCTATTTGAATCGCCCCTCGAACCGGCACACAATCCTCCGAGGTAGTTCTAAAGGAGTTTAGCAGACTCGCGACTAATGGGTCACCACTCAGTTCAGCATGGAGACACCCCCGAGGCGATTCAAGACCCCAACAGTTCTGTTCTCATTCGAGTCGCCCCTCGGACTAGCACACAAACCCCCAAGGCGGTTCTAAAGGAGCTTGGCGGACTCGCGACTAACGGATCACCACTCAGTCCGGCTTGAAGATGCCTCCGAGGTGGTTTAAGACCTCAACAGTTTTGTTCTCGTTTGAGTTGCTCCTCGGGCCAGCATACAAACCCCTAAGACGGTTCTAAAGGAGCTCGACGGACTCATGACTAATGGGTCACTACTCAGTCCGGCGTGAAGATGCCCATGTGGTGGTTCAAGACCCCGACAGTTTCGTTCCCGTTCGAGTCACCCCTTAGGCCGGCATAGAAACCTCCGAGGCAATTTTAAAGGAGCTCGGTGGACTCATGACTAGTGAGTCATCACTCGATCTAGTGTGGAGATGCCCTTGAAGCGATTCAAGACTCCGACGGTTTTGTTCCCGTTCGAGTCGCCTCTCAAGCCAGCATAATAAACCCCCGAGATGGTTCTAAAGAAGCTCGGCGGACTCGCGACTAATGGGTCACCACTCGGTCCAACTTGGAGATGCCCTCGAGGTGGTTCAAGACCCCGACAGTTTTGTTTCTGTTCGAGTTGCCCCTTGGGCCGGCACACAAACTCCCGAGGCATTTCTAAATGAACTCGGCAGACTCACGACTAACGGGTCACCACTCTGTCCGACTTAGAGATGCCCTCGAGGCGGTTCAAGTCCCCGACAGTTCTGTTCCCATTCGAGTCATCCCTCGGGCCGACACACAAACCTCCAAGGCGGTTCTAAAGGAGCTCGACAGACTCACGACTAACGGGCCACCACTCGGTGCTGCTTGAAGACGCCTCCAAGGCTATTCAAGACCTCAACAATTTCGTTCCTGTCTGAGTCATCCCTCGGGCCGGCATACAAACCTCCAAGATGGTTCTAAAGGAGCTCGACGGACTCACGACTAATGGGTCACCATTCGGTCTGGCTTGGAGATGCCCCCAAGGTAGTTCAAGACCTTGATAGTTCCATTCCCGTTTGAGTCACCCCTCGGGCTGGCACACGAAACCCCCGAGGTGGTTCCAAAGGACTCCTAAGCTTGCCTAAGCATTCCTTAACCGACACCGACACCCTACAGTCACTTCGACAAATGCCTAAGGGATTAAGGACTCGGTCAACGCTACAAGTTCGTACAGATCCCCACTAGATCGTCAAGAGAACTGCAGCCACTTGTTGTCGAGCCCAAAGACCAAGACCGGCATGCCATCACGAAAAGATAAGGACGCTTCAGAAGCTAAGCAAAATACTTGGGCAAAAAACTTTCCTTTTTTATTAATGTTTAAAGGAATTACAAAATCCGACTCAAGGTCAGTTACAAGCAAGAGGAAAAAGAAAAAGGAAAATACAAGGGAGGCCTAGGTGTCTACTGCTCGTCGGGCCCTAGCTCGCTGCCGGCATCATCCTCGCTCGACGCCTCATCATCCAGGTCTCCGGATCTGATGGCATCGAGGTTGTCAACCCTGAAGATTTGGACGACCTTCTCTTTGCAGTGCTCAAAGCCTTGGACGTAGGCATCGAGACTGACCTTCGTCACCTCCTGCTCAAACGCCAAGGAGCTTTTGAACTGCTCGATGACATTCTACGCCTGAGTCTCGGCATCCCGAGCTTGCTTCTCGGCATTCTCGGCTCAAGCCTTGGCGCCCTAGGCTCGAGCCTCAGCGTCGGCCTTCCTCTCCTTGGCCTCATGGGTGTCAGACTCCGCCAGGGCGGCCCTCTCTTCGGCGGCGTGAGCGTTGGCCTCCGCCATCTCGGCCCAGTTCTCAGCATCTCCAAGCCTCTGGGTTAGCCCCTCGACTTTCCCTTCGACCAACTCCAGCCTCACCATGGCCTTCGCCAGCTTGGCCTCAGTCGCCAAATTTCGATCGAGTTCAACCGCTGCCTTCCTCTCGGCACCTCAAACTAGGCCTTCCAGTCATTGCAGGCGGCGTTGGCCATGAGAAACCTGTTGGCCATCACAGTATCTCGAGCCTGGGCCTCAGCCACCTTCCCAACCATCTCACTGCACCGAGCCCGGTACTTGGCCAACTGCTCCTGGGAGTGCACGACCGTGTCACCAGTCTGGACCATGGCATCTTGGAGGGTAAGAACCTCATTGGCCATCTACAAAGGTCATTGAGTTAGTCAAAGCTCGAATCAAACCGATAGAAAGAAAAATGGTGCGAAGGGAAATTACTTGGAGCACTGATACATAGGATGCATCGAGGATCTTGGCAATGGATTCACGTCCGAGCTGCTCACGAAACCAAGGCAAACGAATCATCTCCATCTGGCACTCCGCCAGCCTCCCGCTGTCCATGGCCGAGAACCTCAGTGGTTGCCGCGGTTCCTCGGTGTTGCACCCCCGACTGAAAGGCAGCCACGGAGTTGACGGCTTCGCCTCATCATCGTCCGCTGGTCCCTCTTCCTCCCCGGCCTCCGAAGTGGTCCCTCCTGCCTTCAGCTTGGGAGGAGATGGTTGTTCACCCTCGACCCCAAAGCTGACCACCTCCACCGGTTCGTTGGGGACCGGAGGCTCATCCTCAGCCTCCAGGTCAATCGCCCCAACTGACTCAGCAGGAGTAGGAGGCCCTCCACAGCCTCTTCTGCCCGGGCCAACTGGCCCCCTCTCTCCAGTCCCGCCTCGGTCATGGTGGGGACATCCCCTCTCACTGGCGCCTCGACCATGACGCTCTCCCTCGGCCCTTCCACAGGAGTGGCCTCCATGGGAGCCACGGAAGCCTGGGCCGGCTCGCCCTGGGCCTTCTATCGAGTCTTTTTGGCCAGCCTTATCACCTTGCTGGCCTCCTCCCTTCTCTTCCGGACTGCCGCCTTCAGTTGCTCGGCGGGCAACTTCATCGCTGCACAGAAAACTAACAATCAGAAAAGAAAGAATGAACGAACGAAAGGGATGAGGAGAGCAGGATCTCGCGCTCATCAACTGCCGGGGCCAATTCGGCCTCATAGAGGTTGGCCTCAGCCAACAACTCCTTGCAGGAGGGGATCTTGGAAGACGTCAGGCAGTCGAAGAGCTTCCGATCCCTCTTATCTACGACGGAGTTTTTATTGGGGCTGACGTTTGGACTCCTCCAACTCGTCCTCACTCCATCCACGTGGGCAAATAGGAAGCGGGATTTTCATCCCTTGACTTTGGAGGGAAGGTTCAGTGGAAGAGTTCTACGGGTCCTAGAAGTAAAAATCCACCACCCGTCTTCACTGTGGTGGTAGAGTTTGTGAAAGGCTCGAAACAGAGAAGTTCTAGCCTCCAAGCCGTGGAAGAAACAAAGAACAACAAAGGCATAGATAATTCGAACTGAGTTTGGAGTCAACTATGCTGGGACGAATTCATACCTATCTAATAGGTTAAGGATGAATGGATGAAGAGGAAGACGGAGCCCGCACTTGAAGAACTCCTCGTACAGGGCTACCCGACCAGGCTGGTTGGAGTTCACCCTATCCTCGAGTCCAGGAGTGGACAGGCAAATAAAGCTGAAAACCCTATACCTAACCCTGAGGTCTTCTACCTCCTCAGGGGTCATAATGGAGGTCGTCCCCTCCGGCCCTACCAGATCAGAAGTGGCCATCGGAGGGAAGGTCGGACGGCTTAGGGGCGGTGGAGCTGCCCTAGGTGGAACTATACTGGCTAGCACTACCCTAGGCGGAGACACTCGGGATGGTGGTGGTTGGACTACTACCGTCGAGCGGTCGCGGATGGTGACACCATCGACCGGCCGGTGTCTACATTGAACCAGAGGGACTTCCTCCTCCTTCTCTTTCGAGGATGGGAAGGGACTCACTACAGGCCTCTTTCCCTCCCTAACGGCACAGCGATCCATGAAGAAGAAAAAGAACGGAAGAGGAAGAAGACAAAGAAGGAAGGAGACAAAAGGAAACTGACCTGGTGTCGAATAGAGAAAGCGGAAGGTTTGGGTCTGTGAGGGTTCAGGACTTTGAGGATGAAAGCAAAAAAAAAAAGATGATGAAAGCGTAAGGGGCGCAAAGGGACAGATGAGGCAATTTTATACAAAATTTTGAATCGCCTCGCCCGATGTGCTGCCACGCGGTCATCCACGATTGAAGACAACCTACCGCTATCAATAACTCTCCCCTTCGCCTGAGATATGGTGCCTAGGTTTCACATAGGGAGCGGGATCCGTGGCCAATGATAGAATGTGGGGACTGGTGGCTTAATGATGGCGCTCAACTTTTCCGTCCCTCGAGAGATATTCCCTTGATGCACCCAAAATTGGCTTCACTTTCCGTGCTCCTCCTTAAATACGGATGGACTTCGAAGCGACATCACCTTGGAGAGGCGCGCCCTTGCCACCGACAATTAATAGCGTAGGAAACCAATAATCATGACAAATTTTTGCGCTCCTTTCGCTCAAGAATCAATGGACACGTGGCCACTTAAGCTCAGGAGTGGAGGGGCATCTGATGTGGCCGATAGCTCCATGTAGTGTTAACAGCAGAGCTAACTGACGGCGAAGATCAAGACGAGCGGCCCTCGGCAGCCCTGCTTCTCCAAGGCGGCCCCCTCGGCGGCCCCGCTTCTCCAAGGTGGCTCTGTCTCTCCAAGGTGGCCCTCAATGGCTTGCCCTCTCCAAAATCAGCCTTAGCACTGGCTATGTCACCAACCTCCGCACCGACTCCCGAATGAGCTGCGAGGCCTACGTGGCCCCTCATGTGAGCCATGCGCACCAACCATCTGATCCACGTGCCTGATGGGACCGGGCCCACCAACCTCCTGACCCACGCGCCCGATGGGATCAGACCCACCAACCTCCTGAGCCACGTGCCTGATGGAATCAGGCCCACCAACCTCTTGACCCATGCACCTGATGGGACTAGGCCCACCAACCCCCTGACCCACACACCCGATGGGACCAGGCCCACCAACCATTTCCGAACTTACGTAATCACCATGAGTTTAGCAGACATTCTCTTCCATGGAACTCCACGTGGCTGATCCCCAAACAAAAATCAAGGGACAAAAATCAAGGGTCCATAAAAGGGTAAGAGGGATCCTGAGCAAGGTAAGACATTCTGAACATACTCTTAACGCTCAGAGAACATCCCAATCTCTGAGCCTTTTCCTTACGAGCTTTCTCAAGCTTACGGCTGTGACTCCAGTCGCTGACTTGCCTGTTGAAGGGTCCACGCTAGAACTTTTGGCTCCGAAACTTCTTGCAAGTCCTCTATGGGAGAGAGAGCTTCATCAGCACTCTCACGGAGCCCTCTAACGTTTGGGCATCATCAGTTCGCAATCATAAGGAGCTAGCGTGGATTACCATTGAATTTGGAATGACCCAAATCGCACACTTGCGAAGTGGACTGACTAGTCACATAACAATTGGTTTGTTAGAAGGGCAAATCCACCATGTTCACGAGTTTTAAGATGAGGCCCTGACATGCTTTGCAAAGGCTCCGTTTGCAAAGTTTTTTTTAACTGCGGATGAGAGTAGAGCACGCAGGCTTTTGGCCTGGCCTGGCCGATTGCACACCATCCCCTCCCGTCTCCTGCTGTAAAGACCCTCCCATTGTAAAAGAAAGACCCTGCCCCGTTCCTCATTCCATACCCATACCCACAACCATAACCCACCCCTAAAAACATCAGTCCTCTCATGCTCCCCGCCCGTGTGGCAAGCTGAATATGGCTCAAAACCATAACGAGCATTTCACTCAGCCACGCTGCTCTAAGTACGCACGTGTCCTCTTCCGCAAACATATCGTCTTGATTGCTCCAAAACTTGAAGTCTCTTTAATTACTCAATGCATGTTACCATCGCAACCGCTAGCACAGCACTAGGCACACGCCTTCACGTAGGAACGATTCTCTCTCTCTCTCTCTCTCTCTCTCTCTCTCTCTCTATATATATATATATATATATATATATATAATTAATATAATAATAAATAAATAGATTAAAAAATATTAAAATATATTTTCTCTTATTTCATCCGGATATCTCAAATACAACTACATGCCATCTATTTATAGGTAAATAAAAAAAATGTTACATTTATCAAAATTAATAAGAATTTACATGGATAATACCAATAGACATAACCTCCCTTGGAATACCAATAGACACCATCTTTATTGATAGACATAACCTAACATAACCTACTCTTAAAATACGAATGGACATCCATTTTATTAGTAATAATATAACACTCCCCCTTGATGTCCATTTATTTGACCAAGCCTTTAAAACTTTATTAGGCAAAAACCCATGAAAAATTAAGGGAAGAGTACGTCATTAATGTCTTTTATTGAAAGGGGGATACTGCCTTATTAAAAACCTTGCCAGAAAATCCAATGGAACAAAACCATATCTAAAAAAAAGAATACAATATTTTGCCCCCCTTTTGACTGCATCTCTTAACATACTTCCCTTAAAATTATCATTCAAGATCTTTAAGTCATTGTAGTCCAATTTTTTGGACTAACTCCTCAATTCTCTTTGTAGATAGTGCTTTCGTAAATAAATCAGCGAGATTATCGCTGGATCGAACTTGTTAAACATTAATAGCACCACTCTTCTGAAGGTCATGAGTAAAAAGAACTTTGAGGATATATGTTTTGTTCTGTCACCTTTGATATACCCTCTTTTCAGTTGGACTATGCAGGCTGTATTATCCTCATACAAAATAGTTGGTACCTCTCTTTGAGAATAATCCACATGTCTTTTGAATGTGTTAGATTACCGATCTAAGCCATACACATTCTTAGCTTGCTTCATGAATTGTCAAAATTTTGGCATGATTATATGATGTTGCCATAATTATTTGCTTTATAAAATGCCATGAAATAGCAGTGCCACTATATGTAAATATATAACCCGTTTGTGATCGACCATTATGAGGATCAGACAAATATTGGACAAATTTGAATAATACAATACAAACCCATATCCATTGTACCTCTAAGGTATCAAAATATGTGCTTAACACCTGTCCAATGCCTTCTTGTAGGTGAAGAACTATATCTTTCTAACAAGTTTACTAGAAAAGATATATCAAGTCCAGTGTGAGTCGCAAGATACATTAATGCACCTATTGCGCTAAGATATGGTACTTCAAGACCAAATAGTTTTTCGTCATCTTCCTTAGGTCGAAAAGAATCTTTATCAATTTCAAGTAACCTTATGACCATCAGAGTACTTAATGGGTGTGCTTTATCCATATAAAACCTTTTAAGTATCTTTGTTGTATATGCAGATTGATGCACAAAAATTCCATTCTTAAGATGCTCGAGCTGCAGGCCAAAGAAAAATTTTGTTCTTCCAAGATCTTTCATTTCAAATTCCTATTTTAGGCAATCTGCTGCCCTTTGAAGCTCTTCAGGAGTTTCAATTATATTCAAATCATCAACATATACTGCAATGATCATAAATTGTGATCCAGATCTCTTTATAAAGATACAAGAACATATGTGATCATTGTTATAGCCTTGTTTCAATAGGTATTCAGTCAAATAATTATACCACATACGCCCTGCTTGTTTTAACCCATAGAGAGACTTTTGCAATTTTATCAAATAAAGTTCTATCGAATTAGAGTTATACTTTTTAGGCAATTGTAATCCTTTTCGGATTTTCATATAGACATCATTGTCAAGTGAACCATATAAATAGGCTGTCACTACATCCATAAGACGCAATTCAAGTTTTTCATGCACTGCTAGACTAATCAAATATCAAAAAGTTGTTGCATTCATCACGAAAGAATACGTCTCTTCATAATCAATACCGGATCTTTGTGAGAACCCTTGGGCAACTAGTCGTGCTTTATACCTCACAATTTCATTATCCTTATTTCGCTTTCGTACGAATACCCATTTATATCCTACAGGTTTTACAACAACAGAAGTTTGGACAATCAGTTCAAAAATTTTACGTTTCGCTAGCGATTTTAATTCAGAATCGATTGCATCCTTCCATTTTAGCCAATCTTATCGATGTCTACATTCTTCCATAGACATTGGTTCATGTTCCTCATTTTTATTTTCAATATTTTGCGCAACATAATATACAAATTTATCATCAACGATCATCTTATATTGATTCCATCTTTCCCCAGTCATAATATAATTGATAGAGATCTCTTCATTTTTTTGATTTTAGGTACCTTATTCTCTTTTAGAACAGACTTATCTGGAGTCTCAATTACTTCTGTTATTATACTAAGGATCTTTTCTCAAGTCACAATATCTTCATCTGGTCATCTGAATGCTTTGCTCCTTTTCTTTTGTGAGGGTTTTTATCTTTGGAACCAGCTGGTCTACCACGCTTTACTTGTCTCTTTATCTCATTAGCAGTGGTAGGTTATCCTTTGGACAACAATTTTGATTGGAGCATTTGCAGCTGGTATATGCGACTTTGTCACTCTTTTAAGGTCAGTAAACGCGTTTGGCGATTGATTTGCTAGTTTTTGTATGTGAATTATCTTCTGAACTTCATGTTCATGTTATTTTGTACGAGGATTGAGATGGAACAATGATAATTTATTCCAACTAATTTTTTTATCAGCTACTTATTTTCTCCCCCTAATGGTGAAAAAATAGACTTATCAAAATGACAATCAGCAAAACGTGTCGTAAATAAATCTCATGTAGATGGTTCAAGATATTTAATTATAGATAAAGATTCATACCCAACATATATCCCTAACCTCCTTTGAGGTCCCATCTTAGTGCGTTGTGGTGAAGTAAGTGGAACATAAACCACACATCCAAAAATTCTTAGATGAGAAATATTTGGTTCTTGATCGTAAACCAATTGTAACGGAAAGAATTCATGATAATTCGTTGGCCTGATGTGAATATGTGTTGCTACATATAAAATAACATGTCCCCATGTAGACAAAGGAAGTTTTTCTCTTATAAGTAATGGTCTTGCAATCAATTGGATCCCGTTTGATAAGTGATTTCGCAAGACTATTTTGAGTATGAACATATGCTACACGATGTTCAACAGTGATTCCAATAGCAGTATAATAATCATTGAATGCTTGAAAAGTAAATTCATTAGCATTGTCAAGGCATATTGTTTTAATAGAATTATCTAAAAATGAGCGTATAATTGAATTAATTAAGCTAGTAGTCTCACAAACGCTAGGTTATGAGTCGATAATAAACATACATGTGACCATCTAGTTGAAGCATCAATTAAAACCATAAAATATCTAAATGGTCCACTTGGTGGGTGAATAGGCCCACAAATATCACCATGTATGCGTTCCAAAAATCCAAGAGATTCAGTCTTAATTTTAGCCGATGATGGCCTACTAATTAATTTGCCTTGAGAGCAAGCAGCACATGAGAATTCATTTGGTTGTAATATTTTTTAATTTTTTAATGAATGTCCATATGAATTCTCTATAATTTTTTGCATCATAATTGAACCGAGATGACCCAACCGGTTATGCTAAATTATAAAATTATTTTGATTAGTAAACTTTTGGTTTACTATAGCATATGCTTCAACTGTGCTTATATTTGTGTAGTATAAACCAGAGAAAAATGCAGGCAATTTTTTTAATATACATTTCTTGCCTGAGTTGGTACTTGTAATGCACAATCGATATTACCTTCATTAGTTGTCTCAATGTGATATCCATTTTTGCGAATATCTTTAAAACTCAATAAATTTCTTTGAGACCTTTCAGAATATAAGGCATCATCAATTATAAATTTTGTTCCTCCAGAAAAGATAATATGGGCTCTTCCAGAGCCTTCAATCAATTTGTACTACTATAAATTGTATTGACATTTGTTGCCTACATTCTTAAGTAGGAGATGTATTTTATATCTTTAAGTATAGTGTGTGTTGTAGCACTGTCTACGAGGCATAAATTATTGTTGTTGATAAAAAATCTTACTCGAGATAATTCCATTTTCTTCATGGAAAGAATGATATGTAGTGAAATACAAATTAGAATACAAGGTATATAAAGGCATAAAAACTAAAAGTCATAATTCACCATTGCATCAGTTTCTTTAAAACAAATATATGTATAATAAGATATTATTTTATTGCATGGCATTATTTGATAACATAGGCATTCTTAAAATCATCCTTATACATTTATGTTATCAATTATACAAGCATTATTTTTTTCTTGGATCAAGAAGTCAGCAACATCCAGATCATCAAATCCAGAATCAGAAGGGCCACATTCAGAAACAAAAATTGTTTCCATCTTTTATCATTCTTTTTCAATGACTCTTGATAAAGTTCAACGATGTATTTTTGCATGCAATAGGTATGCGACCAATGACCTTTCATTCCACAATGATAGCATGAGTTTTTCACCAAATTTTTACTTAAGTCCCCTTTGCCTTTCTCAATTTTCTTCTTATTTTCTTCCAGGTGAGAAGGAGTTTTAACATGACCACCATGATAACCAAAATGTCCTCGACCACGTTCGCATCCACGGCCACATCCACGACCACGCCTTTGTTTATAAAATTGATATGTGGTCACATTCACTTCAAGGAATGGTGCAAAGCCAGTTAGACGGGCTTCATGGTTTTTCATTAAAAGTTTATTATTTTGTTCAGCCACAAGAAGGTAGGAATTAGTTCAGAATATTTTCTAAAACCCTTTTTACGATATTATTGCTGCAGGAGCAAATTGGAAGCATAAAAAGTGGAAAAGGTTTTTTTCCGGTATATCCTCATCGATGACTTTTTCTTCACATAATTTCAACTGGAAAGTAATTCTGAATATAGCTGAATTGTATTCACTTACTGTCTTATAATCTTGTAAACATAAGTGCATCCAATCATAACGAGTCTAGGGGAGAATGACCATTTTTGTGTGTGGTCATAACGCTCTTTTAAGCTATTCCAAAGGACAAAAGACAAAGGGATCTTTTATCGTTAGGTATTCAGCTTTTAATCCCTCGTCAAGGTGGTGTCGTAGGAAGATCATTGCTTTTGCTTTGTCTTGGTTGGATGCCTCAATACCATCTTTAATTGTATCACCAAGGGCATTAGCCTCAAGATAGATTTCAGCATCAAGTATTTATGATAGATAATTTTTTGCCCGTGATATTTAGTGCCATAAAATCAAGTTTTGCTAAATTTTCCATAACAATACTATCAAAGCACACAAAGTAAATTAATACACAACCTTTAATTAGAATGAAAATTGTTTTAAATTTATCAAGGACTAGAGACAATTGTATATATAAATGACCAAGTGATAAGTTGAAACTAAGAGTTGCAAGGAAATATTAAAAGAAATATGCAAAGTATAAACGTAAATAATATTTACCTCAATAATAGTTTCGTCCATAATGTAAAATGATGAGATGGAGACTCGTGTTGATAATGTGTTATATAATTAAAGAGTAACAATAAAACAAAAGACTAGGAAAAGAAAGTATTAAAATATGTTTTCTCTTATTCCATATGGATATCTCAAATATAACTTCATGCCATCTATTTATAGGCAAATGAAAAAAAATGTTACATTTATCAAAATTAATAAGAATTTACACGGATAATACCAATAGATATAACCTTCCCTTGGAATACCAATAGACACCATCTTTATTGATAGAGATAACCTAACATAACCTCCTCTTAGAATAGCAATAATATTTATTTTATTGGTAATATATATATATATATACACACACACTAGAGGACAATCTATTCTAATTAAAGGAAAGTGAGTATATTACGGCATTCTTGAATGTACCATAACTATGGATTATCCAAGAGAGCATGAACCATAATTCTTCCGGTCGTGAGGTCTGAGAAATACATTTGTGGAAGAGCAATGCTAACCGTATTAAAATAATGGAGAAACATATTTTCTTTTTTTCTTTTTAAAGACACTAGATGCCTAGATGCTTTGGCATGGGCCCCAATGTGAATTGAAAAATCTCAAGCCAACCAATGGAAACCAAAATATTGATTTACTTGCAATTCTTTTTTTTTTTGGTACAAACGGGCGATCACACTAGTCTACTGTGAATCAGCCCAGATTGATCAGAGTACAAAATATGCTGCAAAAGAGACGAACAGGGGTCACCTAACCTCCAGGTCCATGAACCAACATGCTGGGCCACAGAAGAAGCCACCCAATCCGCCGCCGCATTAGCATCACGATAAATATGGCGAATCTGAGCGAAGTCAACCTCCCACAGGATAGCCCAAATGTCAGTAAGAATCGGGTTAACTGGTGTTGGTCTAGATAGCAACCCAAGAGGGGGGTGAATTGGGTTTTTCAAAAATTTAAACTCTTTTGAAAGATAACCCCCAGCGGAAATAAAAACTTAGATTCACAAATTAAAACTGAACAACCACAAATAGAGAGTTGAAGATAAAGAGACAATCACGGCAAACACAGGAGATTTTATAGTGGTTCGGTGTACCTACACCTACGTCCACTCCCAAGTACCTCTTGGGTCCACACTATAATCAAACTGATTACAGCAGAGTTGTTTTGCAAGCTCACAACTCGAACTTGTTGTTTTCCCGGGTGCACAACGAACCCAGCTGGTTTTCAAGGCTCACCAGCACAAAACCTAAACCACAAGCTAATGCTTGCACAAGGCTAACAGCCTCAACTGAATCAATCACCAGATTGACCCAGCAAATAGTATTTATTTTACAAGAAAAATAGCTCCTTCAATGAGCAAATATACAATAATGAAACAATAATAAGAGAGTAGGAATCAAAGCCTGATTCGCAGATCTTGGTGGCTTCTTCCTTCTCTTCCTTTGAATGGATCTTCCTTTGAATGGATCTTCCTTCAAGATGCTCTTGAGACTCAGAAGATCAGAAAAACTAGGGCTTCTTTCTTCTCTTGAGATTTCTTCTAAATAGAACAGCAAAGGCTTGGAATCTCTCTCTCTTCTTTTGGGGAATCAGTATGATCTTTCCTTACAAGTTTTCCCTCTTTTCTTTTCTGATAGATCTCAAAAGTTTTCTCTATTCTTTTCTTTTTGCCTCTCTTGTCTTCTTTTTGGGATGCAACAAACCCTCTTCTTATAGATCCCGATTAATCCATAAATAGTTTGAAACTATCCGTTAGAAGCAAGTGTAAGAAGGATTAGATCCATAAATAACAATAGCCGTTGGGATTAAAATAGATAAAGATAAAGTTTAGAGTCGTTCTGACAGTTCTGGAGCCGTGTCTGACATTCTGGAGTCGGCTCTAACTTTTCTGGAGTCGGCTCTAACTCGAAATTCTTTAATCCGCTCGATCTGGAGTCGTCTCTGACTTTTCTGGGGTCGACACAAAATTCTTCTGGAGTCGACTCTAACAGTCTGGGAGTCGACTCTAAGTCGTGGCCTGAAAATCCATCGTTCTGTCTTTTCTGATAGAGTCGGCTCTAACAGTCCCGGAGTCGACTCTAAGTCTGTGCCGTTTTTCGGAGTCGACTCTGCGATTCCATGTGTCGACTCTAATGTCTGCAATCTTACCTTGACATTAGATTCGAACCAGAACTTGATTTGACTCTTGATTTTGATTATCAATAGACTTATAATCTGAAAAACTTAATCAAAATCATTAGTAACTTCAAATGTTATACTCAAATAGTTTTGTTAATCATCAAAATCCTCAATTGGGTCAACAATCTCCCCCTTTTTGATGATGACAAAAACTTTGAGTATATGCATTAAAAAATTCATTTGAATTGAGAATTATAGACATTGTTAAAGCTTAGAGACTTCCTAATAGAGAATTTGATGCCAATATTCAAAATGAATAAAAATAAACAAAACTTGACATCAATCAAGATGATTTAACTTTTATATGGAGAAATTTATTAAGCTCCCCCTGCATTGAATAGCTCCCCCTATGTAGATAAACTGAATTCTTTAAAAAATCTCTCTCTCTCTCCATCTCAAAATTGTTCTTCATTTTCTTTCTCTCATTTTCTTTCTCTTTTTCTTATATGCATATACACTTATCTCTCCCCCTTTTTTGTTATCAACAATAAGGTGAATTTAAAAGCAATAAAGAATGTTATCAGAGCGAGGATGTTGGTTCGAATAATCATAAAGATAGGAAACTCATTCATTGACATTCAATCAAAAGTCATAGATAAATTTGAAATAAAAGTGTAATTGTATTCCAAAGCAAGATTCATTACATGTATTTTAAAATGACAGATTCAAGTATGTAATTCCTAGATACATGCTAAGAAAGAAGAAAGCAAGAAATCCTAAGATACAACCTAGGATTGGATATCAAAATCAAATATGCTTATACACAATTTTCTTTAAATGTCCAATCATTTCCATAACATCATCTTTTTGAGTCTTCTTAAAACTTTCAAGACAAGCTTCAATTTGAGAGACGGCGAGGTCGATATCTTTCTTCAGTTGACTGGTAGCATGAAGATAAGTTCCAGAACCGTCTGCAATGCCTTCCATCCTTTCAAAAATCTTATGAAGATCAGTGCTAAAGGATTCGACGGAATTGCTAATGGAAAAAGAAATCATGTCAAGTCTTGAATTGATCTCATCCTTAACTGATTGAACTCTCTCAATTTACACATATCATTTGTTCTTTGACTGTCATACTCAGCCAGTAAAGCTCTGAGCTGACCTATTTGCTCCTCAGAAAATCTTTCAGATGCCAATGCTGACTGATGTGGAAGTTGAGAGCTAGGTCCAGCCTCTGAGGGTCCAGCAGATGGTCCAGCAGAAGAAGGTCCAGCAGATGGTTCAGGAATGTCTTCTCCTCTGACTTCCTCAACTCTAACCTCTTCAGCTCTGGCCTCATGTCCTCTTTTTATCCAATTTCCATTTTCTTTTCTAAAGCCCATCGGTGAATTGTAGAGACACTATAGTAATCTGTATGTCTTAATTTTCTTAGTGGCTCATTATCCATTATAAGTACACCTTGGCTTCTGAATACCAATGTTAAAACCATACCATATGGCAATGTAGATCTCTTCTTAGTAGCTGCCTCCGCCATATAGCCTATCATCATACCAGCAAGATTGAAGGTCTACCAGTGAGAATGCAGTCCATCAATAAGATGTCTCGCTCCGAGACATATTCAAACCTTCCGATTTTAGGAAATAGAATTCTTCCACAGATATTGTGAAGTAATCTGAGTTCCAAATTAAGTTGATTTGCCAAGATTTCCTCAAACTCAGAAACTTCTCTCCCTAACATCCTTGATAGTGCACCTCCTCTATCTTCATGATGATATTCAACAAGTCCAACGGTAGGCATTTCCAATAGATTTCCAAGGGATTCGGCTGTGATGATTACTTTGTTCCTCTTACAACACTCACTAAGCCTCCCTCTCCTCTACATAAATCATTATAAAATTCTCTCACTAGGGCAGGGTAAGTAGGGATATCCAAAGAACAGACCTTCTCCCATCCCATTTCTTTCAACAATCGCCCAATAGCAAAGCCCTCCGAAACAAAAAAGTTCAAAATCAACTTTTCTTCCGGTAGTAATGGCCTTACCAGCTAATTGGTCGACTCGAGGAGAAGATGGTGAGGGTGGAGAGTCATCTTGAGTGGCAGATGAAGAAGATGACGAAGGTTGCCTCCGATTTGAACGGCGCTTCGTCGGAACAGTCGAACCACCAATGATAGCACGCCTTTTGGGAGCCATTGGATTCGATTGGAATGAGTAATCAAGGGTTTTGAGGGATTTGGAGGGTTTGGAATCAGTTTGGAACAGCTTTAGAAAGGTTTAGGAGACGATAGAAATCGTTTGGGGTCGACTCCGCCCTTTTTATTTTGACCTAGTTCCACTTAGAGTCGACTCCCGAAAATGAGGTGTCGGCTCCGAACCAGAGAATCTGTCAGCGCCCGAATTAGAGTCGGCTCTACAGAAGCCAGAGTCGGCTCTAATTGCCCAGACAGAACATCAAAATAAGAAGGTGTCGACTCCACAAACTGCAGGTGTCGACTCCACAATAGTTTCAGAGAAAAATTCAAATTTCAAGGATCTGAAACTGATCAAATTAATCATCAAACTCTAGATAAGTGTTCCTTAACAATTGGGGAAACAATAAATCAAATTTCTAGATAATTTCCTTATTGGACATAGAGGATTTTCAAGAAATTATTGAAGTCTAGATAGTTGTTGTCCTTAAGAGTTTCAGAAAATTATTCTAAAGGATCACAAACTCCTAATTCTCCTCTAAGATAGCAAAATCTCTCCTCACTCAAAGGTTTGGTAAAAATATCAGCTAATTGATCATTAGTATTAACATATTCAAGACAAACATCTTTGTTAGTTACATGTTCTCTAATAAAGTGATGTCTAATTTCAATGTGTTTAGTTCTTGAATGTTGAATTGGATTTTTAGTTAGATTGATAGCACTAGTATTATCACATTTAATAGGTATTTTATCAAGTGTGATACCATAATCTTCAAGTTGTCGCTTAATCCAAAGGATTTGAGCACAGCAACTTCCAGCTGCAACATACTCTGCCTCAGCAGTGGATAATGCAACCGAATTTTGCTTCTTGCTAAACCAAGAGATTAAGTTACTTCCTAAAAGTTGGCATACCCCACTTGTACTCTTTCTATCTAATTTACAACCAGCATAGTCAGAATCAGAATAAGCAATCAATTTTAAGGTTGAGTCTCTAGAATACCATAATCCTACATTTTTAGTTCCATTTAAGTATCTAAAGATTCTTTTAACAGCAAGTAAATGTGATTCCTTAGGATTAGATTGATATCTTGCACATAAGCAGACAGAAAACATGATATCTGGCCTACTTGCAGTTAGATAAAGAAGTGATCCAATCATACCTCTGTAATGCTTCTGATCTACTTTCTTACCTACTTCATCCTTGTCCAGCTTGCATGAGGGACTCATTGGCGTACCAAGAGGTTTAGCAGATTCCATACCAAATTTCTTGAGTATTTCCTTTGTATACTTTGTTTGGTTAATGAAAATTCCCGCTTTCTCTTGTTTGATTTGAAGTCCAAGGAAGAAGTTTAGTTCTCCCATCATGCTCATCTCGAATTCTCCCTGCATTAGCTTAGCAAATTCTTGACAAAGGAGATTGTTAGTAGCACCAAATAATGTCATCAACATAAATTTGAACGATTAATAAATCCTTTCCTTTTCTTTTCAAAAACAAGGTTTTATCAACATTTCCTCTAGAAAAGTCATTTTCAATTAAAAATTTACTTAATCTATCATACCAAGCTCTAGGTGCTTGCTTTAAACCATAAAGTGCTTTGTGTAGTTTGAAGACGTGGTTTGGAAATTCATGATCTTCAAAACCAGGAGGTTGTTCAACATAAACTTCCTCATTTATAAAACCATTTAGAAATGCACTTTTAACATCCATTTGAAATAAGTTGAAATTCATATGACATGCAAATGCAAGTAGTAGCCTAATGGCTTCTAATCTAGCAACAGGTGCAAAAGTTTCATCAAAATCTATACCTTCTTCTTGATTATATCCTTTTGCAACTAGTCTAGCTTTGTTTCTAATTACTATGCCATTTTCATCTAATTTATTTCTAAATACCCATTTAGATCCTATTATAGGGTGATTTTTAGGTCTTTCAACTAGGGTCCAGACTTGATTTCTAGTGAATTGGTTTAACTCTTCCTGCATTGCTAACATCCAATAACTATCTTTCTCGGCTTCCTCTATAGTCTTAGGTTCTATATGAGATACAAATGCAAGATGATTATTGATATCTCTCATTGATGATCTAGTCCTTACACCTTGAGATGGATCACCTATGATTAGGTCCTTAGGATGACCATAAGCATATCTCCAATCTCTAGGTAGATCTTGATCATTTTGAACAGTATCAATACCATCATCCTTAGGTGAGTCATCATCCTTAACTTCAGGTTCTTGATCTGAAGATACATTTAATTTTTCAATATCTCTTTCAATCAAAGATGTATCTTCCTCATCATCAATTTTATCTGAACTTGATGCTAAAGACTCATCAAACACTATATGAATGGATTCTTCTACAACTAAGCTTTTCTTATTAAATACTCTATATGCTTTGCTAGATGTAGAATATCCTAGGAAGATACCTTCATCAGACTTTGCGTCAAACTTCCCAAGATTATCCTTACCATTGTTATGAATAAAACATTTACAACCAAATGCATGAAAATAACTTAAATTTGGTTTCCTATTGATCCAAAGTTCATAGGGAGTTTTCTTAAGGATAGGTCTAATTAGGGCTCTATTTAGAATGTAACAAGCTGTGTTTATAGCTTCCGCCCAAAAATATTTTGGAAGTTGGCTTTCACATAGCATGGTACGGGCCATGTCTTCTAAAGTCCTATTCTTCCTTTCTACAACTCCATTTTGTTGTGGTGTTCTAGGTGCAGAAAAGTTATGATGTATGCCTTTTTCAAAACAGAATTTTTCAAATAAGTGATTTTCAAATTCAGTTCCATGATCACTTCTAATAGACACTATGGTAGTTTTTCTCATTAGTGACTTTCTTAACAAATTTCATGAATATTGAGAAAGTCTCATCTTTGTGAGCCAAAAACATTACCCAAGTGAATCTAGAGTAATCATCTACTATCACTAGACCATATTTCTTTCCTCCTAGACTTGTGGTTCTAGTAGGTCCAAAAAGGTCCATGTGTAGTAGCTCTAGTGGCCTAGTAGTTGAAACAACATTCTTAGATTTGAAAGAAGTTCTTGTTTGTTTTCCAAATTGACATGCATCACATATTCGATTATTTTCAAAATTTAAGCTAGGAATACCTTTAACTAAATCCATTTTCAATAATTTAGAAATTAGGTGTGTGCTTGCATGACCTAATCTACGATGCCATAGCCAACCAATCTCATTCATTTAGCATTATCAGCAACTAAGCAATGATTACTTGGAGATAAATTACTCAAATCAATTAAGTACACATTGCCATAGCGTTTACCAACAAGAATAATGCTATTATCAATGGGATTAGTAACAGTGCAAACAGAAGCTTCAAAGGAAACCTTGAAACCTTTGTCACACAGTTGGCTAATACTTATTAGATTATGTTTAAGTCCATCAACATATAAAACATTATCAATATGAGTAGATGGAGTAATTTGAATCTTACCAATACCCATGATATGGCCTTGACCATTATCACCAAAAGTAACTACTCCACCTCTTTTTGATTCAAGGGTGATGAATTGATCTTTGTCACCCGTCATGTGTCTTGAGCAACCACTGTCCAGGTACCATTTTCTTTTCAGTCTGATGGCTGCAAGACACTCCTGCAAAACATTTATGTCTTAATTTTAGGTACCCAAGCCTTCTTGGGTCCTTCATGGTTAGATGCATTAAATATTGTTCCTTTGGGAACCCAAATCATCTTTTTCTTTTATGTGAAGATTTACACATATATGATTTATGTCCTTTGTTTCCACATTTAAAACAAGTAATGTTTAATGATTTTTCAGCATGTACAAAAATATTCTTCAAAGATTTTTGCTTTTTAAGTGGATTATATCCTAATCCAGCTTTATCAAAAATAGCCTTTTGATTTTCCAAAATCATATTAAGTTTGATAGAGCTTAGAGTAAATTTATCAACTATAGGCTTAAGTCTATCAACTTCATTTTTCAAACTTTCTTTTTCTTTTATCAAAAGTTCTTTATCAACAACATGCTTTTCATTTTCTAATGATAGTTTTTGCATTTGAGTTTTCAAATCTTTGTTCTTTGAACTTAGGTTTGCAAAATCATCCATTAATTCATAAAAAGCACTATGCAATTCATCAAAAGTGAAGTCATCAAGAAAACTCGGACTTACCTCATCATTGTCCGCCATGAAGCATAGATTGGCCATTTCACTCTTTTCTTCTTCTTCGGAACTTGTGCTTTCCGAATCGCTCCATGTGGCCATCATTGCCTTCTTTTTGAACTCCGGGTGCCTTTCTTTAGTTGAGGGCATTCAGATTTAAAGTGACCCGGCTTCTTGCATTCAAAGCAAATAACTTCCTTTTCTTTGCCCTTGTCCTCATCTTTTCTTGCAAAGGGCTTTTTCTTTTCAAACTTCTTCTTCTTCATGAATCTTTTAAATTTTCTTGTGATGAGTGCCATGTCCTCATCATCACTTTCATCTTCAGATTCATGAGGCTCTTCCATATATTCAGAAATCTTAAGAGCCATAGTTCTCTTCTTCTTTGACTCATCATCATCAACATGTTGCTTAATTTGAAGCTCATGAGTCATCAAGGATCCCAACAGTTCTTCTAGGGGTAGTGTACTTAGATCCTTTGCCTCTTGTATTGCGTCACCTTAGCTTCCCAAGTCCTAGGCAAGGAACGCAAGACCTTCTCACAAGATCAGAATTATCATAAGATTTACCAAGACTTTTTAAACCATTAACTATGTCAGTAAATCTTGTAAACATATCAGCAATAGATTCACATGCATCCATTTTAAACAATTCATATTTATGAACTAGCATGTTAATCTTGGATTCCTTGACTTGATTTGTTCCCTCATGGGTAACCTCAAGTCTATCCCAGATTTCCTTAGCAGAAATGCAAATAGATATGCGATTGAATTCATTTGCATCTAATGAGCAGTATAAAACATTCATTGCTTTGGCATTGAGTTGTGCCAATTTTCTATCATGTTCATCCCATTCCGTTTTCGGTTTAGGAATCTCCATGCCATTAACTCTAGCAGTGGGTGTGTGTGGTCCATTGACTATAATACTCCATAGATCATAGTCAAGTGCTTGAATGAATATTTTCATTCTAGCCTTCCAATAACCATAGTTTGAACCATTAAATAAGGGTGGTCTATTAGTAGATTGGCCTTCGAAAAAAGATGAACCAGCTTGAGTTGCCATGTGGATCTTTGACTCTTGATCGTTAGATCAAATCAAATGAGCACTAGCTCTGATACCAATTGTTGGTCCAGATAGCAACCCAAGAGGGGGGGTGAATTGGGTTTTTCAAAAATTTAAACTCTTTTGAAAGATAACCCCCAGCGGAAATAAAAACTTAGATTCACAAATTAAAACTGAACAACCACAAATAGAGAGTTGAAGATAAAGAGACAATCACGGCAAACACAGGAGATTTTATAGTGGTTCGGTGTACCTACACCTACGTCCACTCCCAAGTACCTCTTGGGTCCACACTATAATCAAACTGATTACAGCAGAGTTGTTTTGCAAGCTCACAACTCGAACTTGTTGTTTTCCCGGGTGCACAACGAACCCAGCTGGTTTTCAAGGCTCACCAGCACAAAACCTATAACCACAAGCTAATGCTTGCACAAGGCTAACAGCCTCAACTGAATCAATCACCAGATTGACCCAGCAAACAGTATTTGTTTTACAAGAAAAACAGCTCCTTCAATGAGCAAATATACAATAATGAAACAATAATAAGAGAGTAGGAATCAAAGCCTGATTCGCAGATCTTGGTGGCTTCTTCCTTCTCTTCCTTTGAATGGATCTTCCTTTGAATGAATCTTCCTTCAAGATGCTCTTGAGACTCAGAAGATCAAAAAACTAGGGCTTCTTTCTTCTCTTGAGATTTCTTCTAAATAGAACAGCAAAGGCTTGAATCTCTCTCTCTTCTTTTGGGGAATCAGTATGATCTTTCCTTACAAGTTTTCCCTCTTTTCTTTTCTGATAGATCTCAAAGGTTTTCTCTATTCTTTTCTTTTTGCCTCTCTTGTCTTTTTTTTGGGATGCAACAAACCCTCTTCTTATAGATCCCGATTATCCACAAATAGTTTGAAACTATCCATTAGAAGCAAGTGTAAGAAGGATTAGATCCATAAATAACAATAGCCGTTGGGATTAAAATAGATAAAGATAAAGTTTAGAGTCGTTCTGATAGTTCTGGAGCCGTGTCTGACATTCTGGAGTCGGCTCTAACTTTTCTGGAGTTGGCTCTAACTCGAAATTCTTTAATCCGCTCGATCTGGAGTCGTCTCTGACTTTTCTGGGGTCGACACAAAATTCTTCTGGAGTCGACTCTAACAGTCTGGGAGTCGACTCTAAGTCGTGGCCTGAAAATCCATCGTTCTGTCTTTTCTGATAGAGTCGGCTCTAACAGTCCCGGAGTCGACTCTAAGTCTGTGCCATTTTTCGGAGTCGACTCTGTGATTCCATGTGTCGACTCTAATGTCTGCAATCTTACCTTGACATTAGATTCGAACCAGAACTTGATTTGACTCTTGATTTTGATTATCAAGTAGACTTATGATCTGAAAAACTTAATCAAAATCATTAGTAACTTCAAATGTTATACTCAAATAGTTTTGTTAATCATCAAAATCCTCAATTGGGTCAACAACTGAACAAGGATGGCAATTCACCTTCTGCAACCAAGAAATGATCGACATGGAATCACCCTTAATCAACAGCCTCTGAGCATGAAGAGTCCGGGTAGCATAAGAAATACCCGCCTAAGCTGCATGAAGCTCAGTCATAGTAACGGAGGAATCAAGAGTACTGAACCCTCCAGCTCCCAGTAAGTCACCATAGGGACCACGGATCACGAACGCAGAACCACCAGCTCTACCACGGACACTCCCATCAAAATTGATTTTGACGAACCCTGGAGGGGGGGCTCCTAGAAGATGAAAACTGGATGCCGGTTCGCTACCGGAGCAGCAGGGGATCCCCAGCGGCCAAAGATGTCAGAACCAATACGGGCACAGTCCGCAACCAGAGAACTAATCTTCCTCACAATCCTGAGGGAAGAAATAGTATCATCCGTAAAAAGAAGCTGGTTCCTGGATAACCAGATCTGATAAGCCGTAGCGGCCCAAAGCAGACTCTTCTGGTGAGAGCCTATACGGAGGTCGAGAAGGAAAGATGAGTGAGGAGATCCCGTACCATCCAACCTGACAAGATAACCCACCATGTTCCATAATTGTCGAGCTCTGGGGCATATGAAGATGACATGTTCAGAAGACTCCTCCTCCAACCCACATAAGGGACAAGTCGATAAGATCGGCAAACCCCTCCGAGAGAGGAGGAGGCAGGTAGGAAGACAATCCCACAGAAGCTTCCATATGAAGAGCTGCACCCTGGGAAGGATGGGAAGCTTCCAAATCCATTCAGCATCAACCGATCGCTGGGGTACTGGCCTGAATAACTTCATCAAGTCTATGGTGGGAACTCTGGGGAGGCCGGATCTCTTCTAGAGTCTGGAATCAAATAGACATCCAGGAGTAAGGGGCACAGAGAGAATCCGCCTAGCAAGCTCCTCACCAAAGAAATGGGTCACCGAGGGGGTATGCCAGGTAGGGGGATCCAAGGAAATCAAGTTCTTGACCCTTAGACTAGTAGGGATATCAGTACTAATAAAAGAGGGCCATCGAGAGAGAGGAAGCTCGAAAATCCAGGTATCCTGAATAACATCAATTGATGACCCATCTCCAATCATCCAAGAGATGTACCCATAATAGCCTGGCCATATCGACAGACTTCCCTCCAAAATGAAAAGCATCCCTGAGGTGGACAGATAATACAGTGCCAACATCCAGTCTCCATATCTAGCTCGCATCAAAGTGCTTCACAAACAGTGCGGCTCCAGGAGGAATCTTGAAGCATGTCTAGCAAGAAGAGCCTTCCTTCTAACAAGCAAAGACTGGATCCCAAGCCCACCATCCTGGATAGGCATACAGACCATGTCCCAGGATAAAAGATGAGTGCCATGACTATCCTGCATAGAAACCCATAAGAAATCTCGGAAGCATCTCTCGATCCTCTTAAGGCAAGAAATCAGAACGGCTGCATTCGATAGAAGGTACAGGGGAAGAGAGGAAAGAACCGAGCGTACAATGGTGACCCTGGCCATCATCGACAAGCTAGTGACCTGCCATCCCTTAATGCACTGTCGAACCCTCCTCTCAAGCTCATAATAGTCAGAGCAGCGGGGTCGTCTCCCCGTTTTAGGAATCCCCAAATACATGAACATGTCAGTCTGAGTAGAGATACCTGATATATGAATAATGGATTCCCTGGTGGACCTAGGCATCTTCGGACTGAAACAAATCGAAGACTTAAGAAAATTAACCTTCTGTCCCGAAGCCTGACAATACTTCTGAATAATAGAATAGAAAGAGGCCACATTATCAATAGACGCCTGTCCCAAAAGGATGCAATCGTCAGCAAAAAGAAGATGGGAGATCAGGGGGCCTTCAGATCCAGCCATAAAAGGGACAATCCTCTGATCTACCTGAGCCTGATAGAAAGCACGTGAGAGGTCATCCACAGCCAGAGTAAATAACAGAGGGGATAAAGGGCAACCCTGCCGAATCCCCACAGTAGAATCAAAAAAGTCAGTCGGACTCCCATTGATGATCAAAGAAAAGGAAGGCTTCAAAATGCAAGCCATAATCCACTCAATAAACAGCCTATCAAACCCAAACTCCTGGAGAGAGTGGTGCAAGAAGGCCCAGCTCAGTCTATCATAGGCTCTCTCCATATCAAGCTTAACAGCCATAAGACTTCGACTGGCTGGCGCTCTCTGAAGATCCTGCATGAACTCTTGGGAAATAAGGACGTTGTCCGAAATGGAACGCCCTCTAATAAATGCTCCCTGTTCAGCAAAAATGAGGCGAGGAATCACCACACAAAGCCGGCTAGCTAAAAGACGAGCACATACCTTATATAAGGTGGTGCAAAGGCTGATGGGCCAAAAGTGCTGCGGAAGGGAGGCATCAGTGCGTTTGGGAACCAAAGTGACAAGGGTCTGATTCCATTTTGCAGGAATATGTTTAGCTTGGAAGACAGACTGAATAGCCAGAATGACCTCCTATCCAACAATGTCGATAAAAGAAGGGCAGAAAGCCATCAGGCCCAGGGGCCTTATCCGGTCCAAGCTTCCAAAGGGCCACCCTAATCTCTACCGCCGAAATAGGTTTGACAAGCATATGGTTCTCCAGTGAAGAGACCTTACCCGAGTCCTGAACTAGACTAACCGGGCCCCCATCACCTGAGGACTCTGCCCATCTAGACCGAAAAAAGTGAAGAAGCATATCCCTGATAGAGTGGATGTCATCATGAGGCCGCTCTTCCTCATCAACTAATCTCCGAATTCTATTGATGGCATGCCTCTTCAAGGTAGCCTGATGAAAGAATCTGGTATTACGGTCCCCGTCCCGAATCCACTGAAACCTGGTCCTCTGCCACCAAAACACCTCCTGCTGGCGAAGGAGAGAGTGATGACGAGCAAGCAATTCCCGGAGGGAAGAGAGGTCTGAGTCCAGAAGACACCCATCCTGATCTTCCTTTGCCTTTAAGACAGAGATTTCATTTTCAACATGTTCAACTTGTCTATCCAAATCCCCCAGCTCAACCTTATTCCACCTGGATAGCCTATATCTTGCCATCTTGAGACGACGAGATAACCGATACACAGCATTGCCTCTGACCAAAAGATGCCAAATCTGAGAAATGATAGAACGAGCAGCAGAGTGAACTGTCCAAAACTTCTCAAATCTAAACTGTTTGCGTAGATGCTGCTCAACCTCCGTGGAGATCAAAATAGGGTAATGATCAGAAGCAATTCTAGGAAAGTGAGAGACAGTAACCGCCGGGTGCATTGAAGCCACTGGACCATAGCCATAGCCCTGTCCAATCTCTCCCATACACGAGCAGATCCCTGGCGGTTATTACACCAGGTAAATTGGGGTCCTGAGTACCCCAAGTCCATCAGACTAGAGGAAGCAATGAAAGTTCTAAATTCATTAATATCAGCAGAGCCAGTGACCCGTCTGCCCCCGCGTTTCTCATTAGCCTCAGTAATACAATTAAAATCTCCAGCAATGATAGAAGGGAGGCCTTGAGCAAGGAGAGAATGCAGATCAGACCAAAGAACCCTTCTTTCCCGATAATCCGTACTGGCATAAACTGCTGATAGGAGCCAGGGGTCAGAAGTTCCCTCAGAGATCAGAAGACCAATCTGCTGCCTACACTAATGAAAAGTATCAACCGTAACAACCGAGGCACGCCAAATAACCAGCATACCACCTGACAAGCCATCGGCCTCCACCGCATAGGAGGACCAAGAGCGGGCAATCTGTCTACGGAACCAAACAAGACTATCATCCGACAGCCTGGTTTCCAAGAGGACACATATATCAAAGTTATATAGTTGTAACAATCTATCAAAGGAGGATCGAAATGATGGCTTTCGAGCTCCTCTCACATTCCAAATTAAAATTTTCATTTACAAAGTGGAGGAAACTGGGACTCCTCCCTGGTCCTCTATCATAATACAATCAGCTGCAACCCCTTTCGCTAAGGAACTATCAATAGACAACTCCATTGAACAGTCCTGCGACCCTTCCCCATCAACACCAGACATCTCAATTTTGGAGGATAACACCGGGGATGAGGAACCTGGACCCAGACCAACTGAATCTACCACAATAGTCTCGAAGGAAACCCCAGCTCCCCTGATAGAGAGTGATCTAGCTAACTCCTGGCCACCTTCCTGGCAAGAAGGGGAAGATGTAATCCGAACTGGAGAGAGGTTTAAGACCCCCCCCCCCCCCCTTTTTTTTGACAAAGAAACCTTACCTTTCCCCTTCCACTTGTATGTGTTAGGGAAAGACCTTGGAGTCAGAGATACCTCCGGTCTGGCCCGTTTCAGGGGGCCCGAGAAGATATCCCTACTCTCCACTTGTCCTTTTGCACCCGTAGCCACACCAAGCGAGGCAAAAGGATTGATAGTTAGTACAGAATGATTCAGACTAAGCTCACTGGTGCAAGCCTTCTCAGCATTATGTGTTTCCTCCACAGTAGCCTTGAAATTGGCACGGCACTCCTGAACCGGCATGACCTTTACCCCAGTACATTCCATATCCTTGGTCATCCCAGAGAGATTGGATACAGTCCCAGGACCCAACACCCTGATCGAAGAGGATGACGGTCTCCGGTGAGCCACCTTCATCGGGGCCATCCAACCTTCAGAATGACCCTCAGTCCCCGAGCGCAGCCCAGCCGAACTCCTCAGGGAAGCAGAAACATCACCATTAACAGACGAAGAGAGCTTCGGCTGGGGCTTATCCCTAGTGGCTGAAGGAGGACCAGAGGCCACCCTACGCTGTCTGATAGCAGCTAGCCACGGCCCGCAGATAGAATCAGAAGCAGAGTCTTCATCACCTGGCCGCGCCGGGAGAGAACAAGATCGCCCCAAATGCATCGAGCCACAATTAAAGCAAATACCCTGAAGATTCTCGTAAGCAAACGACTTCCAAAACATCTGCTTGACCCCTTGAACACGAACACCTGGTCGAAGGGGACGACGAAGATCCACTCGGAGGCAGACACGTGCGAATGCTCCCCTGTTTTTCGCCAAGGTTGCCGCATCAGCGAACATGAAGTCTCCCGCAGCAGCTAAGATGGACTTAAGGAATTCCTCCTTCCAATACTCCAAAGGAAGGTTTGGTAGCCTTACCCAGAGCATCGCCGATGGGACAGAATCCTCAGCTGGGGAAAAATCCGGCTGCCAAGCCTCAATCCCAATCGCCTAGTCGTTTACCACCCATGGCCGCTGCATCACCATCATGCAAGCTTCCGCCGATTCGAAACAGAAGATGTGGCATCAAAATGCCAAGCTAATTGGGTTGATTTCACCTGGAACGCCGGCGCGCCAAAATTCTCTGATGTAAGCTTCGGCCGGAACCCATCTATGGAAAGAATGAGCTAGGATGGCCTTCATATGCCACCCTGCCACCTCAGCTTCCAGATCCGCCGCCGGAATAACCACTACCTCAGGGAACTTAACCTCCAGCCTCGCCACCTCTGCCGGTGAGGGAGACGAAGCAGCCCAGAAGAACCCACTATCCGCGGCCCTCATCCCCGGAGCCCGGCCATCCGCAGCCGCATCGGACACCATAGGAGCACAGGGGACGCCGACCGGACAAAGCAGAGCTTTGGAGGAGAACGAGCAACAAAGATCAGCAACCGATCGGGGAAGACTACTCCAGAAGCACCAATCTTAAAGCATAGGACAAGAGCACAAAGGATGATTTAAGAAACGGGCGCATCAAAATCACTGTAGCACTCCTCTCAGGTAACTGTAGCAATAATCGCCAGGGAAATCGCCAGGGAAATATACTTTATTTACTTGCTATTCAGCACATATAACTTACACAAAGTTCACACGATTTACGTTAAATGGGTACAGTAAGACCGGTACAAGACAACGCAGTAGGTTGGTCGATAAGAATCGTTCCACGAGAGGTAGAACTTAATTCCTGCAAACTACTGGCACCACAGAAATGCAAAACTTTGGTGCTACAAACCGTAAAAAGAATCGTTCCACGAGAGGTAGAATTTAATTCCTGTAAACTACTGGCACCACAGAAATGCAAAACTTTGGTGCTACAAACCATAAAAAATGAGTTTTGATGCACTAGCTTGTCTCCTGACTCCGGTTTAAGGTTGCATAAATGAAAATGAGGCAGGTGAAAATTCAGGGAAATAATATTAGAATGAAACGAAAATGAAAATCTAAAAGAGAGATTTTTTTTTTTCATTAAATGGTTGTAACTGCAAACAAGTTATAGGCTTCTTCGTGCTTGAACTTAATCATATGAAGTATTGTTGCTGCTGAAATCCTGTCATCCGACTCGAGTGCGTTCGGGCTTCGAGATGGGCTTCCTTCTGGGCGGACCTGCAAAACAGTCCTCACACAAGAGGCGTTGGGGTGGCCCTCTGCGGAAGACCCTCCGACGCTCAAGTCAGTGGAGATTGACAGTCAACAAAAAATGAGGAGAAGGCCCTCGCTGAAGAGTCTCTCCTAGAGCTCTGAGCAGAGCGATAATGGCGGAAGCAAATGCAATGAGCAAGTGTGCGCATAAGAGATGGCGTGCCTGAGGGGATCTGAGGCTGTGGTATTTATAGAGGATCACCTGGTTGCTTGGGAGCGTCGTGGGTCTGAAGGCCGTTGAGATCTGAATCCAGTTTGTTATGAGATCGGTAGGATTTGTATCTGGTTAGTTAGAGGATCGACGGCTGGGAGAGCTTGTTGACATCTTGAGATTTGGTGGGGGTATAGGCTCCAGGGCTCTAGGCTACTTTCAGTTATGATTCTTGTTTGGAATCTTACTATTTTAAGCTTTCCTGCGCCGAATTCCGCAGAGGTATAGGTATCGCTCGGGCTAGGCCGAGTGATAGAAGAGATCGGCTAGAAGCGCCGGGAGACGATGGACGATAACTCGGCTCGAGGGGGCCGAGAGACGATAGCTCGGCTCGAGGGCCAAGAGACGATAGCTCGGCTCGAGGGGCCGAAAAATGATAGCTCGGCTCGAGAGGCCAAAAAACGATAGCTCTGCTCGAGGGGCCGAGAGACGAGAGATGATAGCTCGGCTCGAGGGGCTGAGAGACGATAGACGATAGCTCGGCCAAAGGGACCGAGAGACGATAGACGATAGCTCGCGCCTTGGGAACCCTTGGCTTGGTGGGGGCTAGGGCGCTCCGACCTACCGAGGTTGATTTATCTCTGGCGGGTGTTGCACAGCGGATAGCAATCAAGGCTAGCCTTAGCCATGAACACGGTTATTGATGCATAACGATTTTACCCCTCAACACATGCCCCCCACTCCCTAGTTCGAAGCGTAGGTTCGGGCATAGGGAGTATAATTCCAGGTGGCATGACTTGAACGGAGGGATCCGGAGTTGACAGCCTGCGCAATGATGCCCTATTCAATGCTGCACGGCCGCCGTGCCTTTGTGGGTAAGGCTCCTTTGGGGCAACGGTTGAAAAATTATCATGTAGCAAATCCCGATTTTCACGACGTTCGTAATGGCGGTTCCGGGCATCTCGGTCGAGACGCCTTATCTTCTCTCTTAAGGCAGTTTCCTTAGGGAGGAAGCAAAGTCAAACAGCGCCGCTCTCGTTCACAGCGCCCTTTCATCCCTTTGTAATTTTGCTCGGTGTTTCTCTCGACTAGCAAAATGATGAGCCCCGACGACATGGCTTCGGAGATTGCCGCCGAGGATTTGGGGAGAATACGTCAACAGTACGGCATTCCCTCGAACGTTCTTCTGAGATTTCCAGAGCCCAAGCATAGGGTTTCACGGGATCTAGAGAACTGGGTCTTTCTTTATGAAGACAGCCTGAAGGCAGGCCTCCGATTTCCCCTGCATCCCTTGGTGAAGGAGATCATGATATTCTACAACGTTTGCCCGACGATGGTAGCTCCCAACAGTTGGCGCAGCATCATCGGGTTTATCTCAATGTGTAGCCGGATTTAGGTAACGACGACTCTTCCTCTCTTTCATGCATGTTTCCACGTGATATCTGGGAGGAAATCGGAGTGGCCTTATATCAGACCTCGGAGGTCATTCAAGATGATAACAGACAAACTATCGTCCATAAAGGAGTGGAAGGTCAGATTCTTTATTGCCGAGGGGAACATCGGCTCCGATTTTCTCCGGGGATGAGGAAACTTTGTTCGGGATGTGGAAGCACATCCGACCCTGTCTGAACAGGAGGAGGAGGATTTAGAGGTTCTTCGTGATGGCAGGACGTTTTCGGCTAATGATTTATTGTCGGAGGAGGCTCTCTTCGCCGCCGGGCTTAGCCCCCTCGACCCACATGGTGAGTCCTTTTGCTTTTCCATTGATTTTTACTCGAGCAAAGATATCTCGGTCTGACCGATTGTTATCTATCACTATAGCCAAGAAGTCTGAACTATCGGGCCGCATAAAGAAAAGAATGAGCAAACGCCCGAGTGAGAGCAGCGGTGGAGAGAAACGCAAGCCTGAAAAGAGGGCTCGCTTCTCCGAAGAGTGCTCGCCGGAGGTTGGGGTAACCACAGCGGGGGAGCTGAAAACAGAGGAGGACTCAAAGAGGACTGCTGAGATCCCTTGTCCTTCAGTGGTGGAAATAGTAGATAGCCCGAACGAGACTCCGTTGGCTTGTCTAGAAGCCCCTCCTTTGGAAGATGAGCCAATGGCTGGCACAGCGGAGTTCGGTGCCCCTGA
The DNA here is from genome assembly GCA_900491605.1 of Calamus simplicifolius. Classification (NCBI taxonomy): domain Eukaryota; kingdom Viridiplantae; phylum Streptophyta; class Magnoliopsida; order Arecales; family Arecaceae; genus Calamus; species Calamus simplicifolius. The sequence goes on along the minus strand of UESW01003840.1, from coordinate 452,378 downwards.
GGGCTCGTCTCTGGGCGAGGAGATGTCTCTAGCCTTGGCAGGAGAGCAGGAGGGAGAAACCACAAACATCGAGGCTCAAGATGAGCTTTCCATTGGAGGGCTCCCCCCGGAGGGATTTAGTGGCGGTGATGTCGGGTTGACTGTGGCAGAGGCTCGCAAGGAGCCTACGGTTGGAGAACCTCTTCCTGGAGAGGTTGGGGCAACTGACGAACAAACTGAGGCCTTGGTGGAGCCTACAGGGGAGGATCAGGTGCCTGTGATCGAGGGAAGGAACTCGGACGAGGGAATAGGGCAAGGTAAGAATCTTGCGGCCGAAGCTTCCTCCACCAAAGCTTCGAGAAAACTGGCGCTTGGGCTGGCCAAGTTATCCGAGGAAGGCCAGGCTAGAATTCTGCTGGAGGAGGCCAAGAGGTCAAAGGCTTCTCAGTCGGAGGTTGCCCGGATCGATCCTTCGGGCGGGGATAGTCAGCCCAGTAGCTCGGACTCAGTCGTCGAGGCGGCGTTCGCTGCTCTAATGAGGTCAATACTGTACCCGGGCATGGATCCCTCGGTGGATAAATTCGTGGACCTAGACCTTGTCGACGCCGCATTTGGCCAGCGGAATGTGGTGAAGGATGTACACCTCCCGAGATCGACAATTCCACCCTCATGGGGCTAGCCAGGTCCTACATCTCCTGGGTGAGTTACTACTCCCGAGTAGCGAATGCTTTTTGACTAGCTCGGTCGTGCTTTTCTCACTTGTGTTTCATTCTGCAGAGTACTTTGGTTACTAGGGCACTGTGCTGGCGCTTGATTCTGGCAACAGGGGTCGTCGCTCAGGCCAAGAGAGTCAGCGCCGAGCTTCGATCACGAGCGGAGGCATCTGATACATTTGAGCAAGCTCTAGGTACCGCCCACGAGAATTTAAAGAAGATGAGGGTGCTGCATCAGGCTGCCCTAGATGACGCGTCCAAGCTGAGGCTCGAAGTGAAAGAGCTATGCATGCTTCTGGCAAAGTTCGATGACACATGCTTGGAGTTATCGCAGATCAAATCCAGGCATTCCGGAGAAATGGAAACTATCAAGAAATAGTTTAGCAAAAGCCTGGGCAGGCAGAGGAGAGAGGCCGTCGAGGAGAGAAACCGCTTGAATAGAATGCTTGGCGAGTTGGAAGAGAAGGTGCGGCAACTTAACCATGGTATCGCCGACAGGGACGACCAGATCAAGTGGCACCAGGAAAAGCTAATCCAATTAGATAGAGAGCTCTCCCAAGCCTGGGAGGAAGCCGATGGTAGGCAGTCAAAGATCAATGACCTCAAGAGCAGAATCAGCAAGTTAGGGCGATAAACAGAGGGCCATTGGCGAGGCCAAGGAGCTGACCAAGAAGTTAGCTCGGCAGGAGGAGGAGGTATGGTACTACCCCTTTTTTAACTTCCTTTACTGGCTCATCGTGGCATCGGCTAATTCTATTTTTACAGATGAAGAAGGCAGAGCTGGAGAATCGAAGTCAGACGCAGTCCCTGCAAGGGGAACTGGCATCTAGCCGAGGGAGGAACTCAGAGCTCGAGAGGTGTGTCAGTGAGACGAGGAGCAGATTGCCTTACTGCGGGGTCAAGTTGCTAAAATTGAAATGCATCTCGCTCTACTCAGGGGCAAACAAGATGCAACCTGTGTCGATGCCTACCAGCTTAGTGTAGAGGAAACTCGAAGTAAGATATCTAAGGAGCATCCAAAATGGGACCTCTCCTTCTTGGATGTTGAAACCTTCGAGGCCTGTTCCCCAGGGGATAAAGAGGACGAATATATCGATGTTTTGGACACCGATCTCGATGTTGTTCCGGATGTTAGTGTGGCCGTGGCTCCCGAAGGGCATACTCGTCATACCACCGGGGAAACAAAAGTGTTTAAAAAGGGTGAGACAAGTCAAGCTCCCCCGAACATCACCAAGGAAGCTGCCGAGGCCATTGGGGCCGTTCCCAACCCTGATTCTTAAGGGTTATCTATATGTTTTTGTCTTTCAAACTTGTAACCTGGTTGACGTTTTCAAGAAATGGACCTTTTTCTTCTGCGTGATTATTTTTCTTGAATGGTTTTTTGTCTCAAGTTTTCTTTCAGCCGCGGGCAGCTCATGGCCTATCCGCGTTGTTTGGTCGATTTAGCTCGGACCTGAATGAACATCCCGGTCGAGGCCGAGGTATAAGGGTAGATCGAGTAGAATCGAGATATGAGAATAGCTCGGTTAGAGCCGAAGTTAGATAGTTCGGTCTGATTAAGGTGAGAAGCGGACGCACCTTTGGAGGGAGTCTGATCCCGAAAAGGGGGTTAGTTGAATTCCCCACTGTCATTTACTTATCTTTTTCGGTAAAAAGGGAGCGATTCTTCGCTTCCCGCGAGCAGCCACTGAAGTGACGACACGTGGCGAGGCTTTATGGCAGTGGCGTTGGAGCCGATGGCTCGGACGATTAGGGTACTTGCCCGAAGTAGTTTAAATACTAGTGGGTGGTAGGTTATCGCTAACCCTTTCCTCTGCCAATCCTTTGTTCGTTTATCTAAACTTGTGATAGCAAGATGGCTTCCGAGGATGAAGGGAGATCAGCCGGAGCACCAGTTAATAGCGTCAATGCCTGTTGGGGGACCCGCAGGGGCCGTACTAGAATAACCATTGACATGGGAGTTCGGGCATCATCGTTTGCAAGTCACGAGCAACTCCAAAAGGTGGTCGAGCAATACATGGTTGTCTCTACCATGGAGATTGTGCTCCTTCGTGAGGCTAATAGCCGATTGGAGAAGCAGGTAGCGTCCCTTAAGCAACTGGTGGGTGAGCCGGCTCTGTAGCGAGGGGAGGGCTCAGCGGCTCCTGGAGAAAATAACAAGCCCCTGTGAGGACCGATGTATTTTTCTTTCTTTTCTGTCGCCCTTTTTATGATGAATGAAGATAAAAGTTTTCGTAGCTTTTATGCTTGCTGTTGTTTTTGAAATGCTTGCTTTCACCGTGCAAGTCTTATAAGTGAGCCACTCTCTTGGGGGATTTTTGGCCACCTCGGTAAGGTTCAAGGCATAGCGCCTATGCTTTAGTCGAAGTATAAAGAGTGTTTCATCATCGTTGAGATAAAGGCAGCCATCTTAGTCCGGATAGGAGTGTAGGATAACACTCAGTCATGCTGGACTGGAAAGGGATACCTCGGTTTGTTCCGAAGTATGAAAGCGGCTTAGCCTTGGATGAAGCACAAGGCGATGTCCAGGTTCATGCTTGGATACAACAGGCAGTTAAGCCGGAGGGAGGAATATTGAAACACCTTTATCGAGGAGTACTTGGCCTCCGCGCCTCTTTATTACTCTGTCAGTGCCTTGTCTTTTTCAAGACAAGTCGACCTTCATTTTGCCGAAGTAGATAATACGGCTTTGTATCCAGCAAAAGGTTGCCTCGGTACCTTCCAGGGGCATTTATCTCGTCGATCTTTCCTAACGCGGGTCGTTTCAACGTACGACGCAGGTGCTCGTTTGCCATTGAAGGGTATCATTTTCATTGGGTGATTTTCTAGGTCTGCCCGTATCTTTAAGATCAACAGGCGATTTTCTGCAATTATGATCATAGGAGATCCTCTGGCATACATCATGGACTGAGTGATGCATTTGGCGTGCATAGAAGGGCGCTCTTTTCATCATGGGAGGCCACGTGGCAGCATGGATTGGGCATTTTGAATCTCGGGGCTTTCTGCTTTAATACCTGCTCCCGGTTCATTTCGCCTATAAGAAGGGGAGGAAGGGGCCGTGTTAGGCCATCCCCAAAAATTTCTTCTCTGTGAGCTGTGAAAATTTTCATGATGCCTATATCCCCGAGGCTTAGAGCGGAGGGACCGAGTTTTTCTTTTGCAAGTCATCTTCCCCCGAATAGTTGGGGTGATGAAGGAGTCGCTGAAGAGCGGCTCATCCTCAGGGGAGGAGCTTCGGAGATCACATGGAGAGCGCACAGGAGGTCTGCAGAGATCACATGGAGAGCGCACATATGCACTTCCTATGTGTCCTTTGTTGTTTGGCTGCAGGGGTCGCAGGGTAGGAAGTGTACAGGCACCCCCGTAGCACGCACGAACTTCCTTCTCCCTCGGGCTGGATTCTCGGCTCTTCTCTGAGGGGAATCCTTTGCCACGTGGAGAGGGAGTTGAGAGCAGCGTGGGGCTGATGGTCCCCTAGCTCTCTCAATCGGGCAGCGACCTGCAGCCCAGCATCCCACCCAGGGGAAGCTTCCTCAGCATCAGTGTCCATGGGTCTGCGTCTCTTTTTGGATCCCTTAGTTCATTCAAAGGACCCGTGGAGTGCTGGATCGGCCTTAGCCGGCGGTTCGGGGCAAGCTGTCTGATTTGTCTGATTTCTTGGGTCAGACGCCAAAATGTCATTATTAACCGAAGCTGACTGAAGTAGTTCGGCCGAGCTATGTACTTGTTTTTATCTCCTGTGCTTTGATGCACTTGTAACTCCTTGTAGGAGGTTGTAACTTTTCTTTTGATGAGGAAATAAAGAAATTTTTCATTCCTCCTTTCTTTAGTCTCTGCCTCTTCTGTACTGAGAGTTGTTACTCCCATATTACGCTTTTTATGCTGTAGCATATTTCGGCAGCGCTATCGCGGCTTAGTTCTTGCTAAGGTCAGTGTTCGGTCCTCAGCGGAGATAGTGTACATCCATGATTGAGTCAAAGAGGGACCTAGGCGATCCTGTGGACTCATGAGGCAGGCATGATCTTGTTTATAGAGGTAGGTATTTCGGCAGGGAGAGACAGTTCGTGACATGCCTTTGCTGTTGAGTAATGGGAGGTCGTTTGCCTCCGCCGAGGTATAATAGGACGCCTTAGCCACGTCAGAGCGATGGAGAGATTACTCGACTAAGCTGCATCTTCAGGATATCACTCGGTTGTTGCCGAGGTATGAAGGATATCACTCAGTTGTTGCTGAGGTATGAAGGATATCACTCGGTTATTGCTGAGGTATGATATTTTGTTTGGCTCTTGCAGCAAATGTAGATTCTGATGCGGGCTGCCAAAGGGGATGAGGGTTATCTGAGCGACGCATGGGGGTGTCCGAAGTTTATGACTTGGTTATCCTCAAGGGAGGCGAGCTAGCGCTGATTGCTGATGCATTTTTTTTTGCGTCTTTTCAAGGATGCCCAATCCGAGGGGGTCTGGCAGGTTCTCGAGGACATTTATTTCAGAAGAGTTTGGCAAACTGGAGGGAGCCTGGTCCCTAGAAAAAAGGGGAGTTCCCCGCGCACCTCATCGATGCTTCCCGATCTTCCTTGATGAGGGGGCGCGACCCCTTGTCTCCCGCAAGCGCCTACTGAGGTGATGACGTGTGGTGAGTTTTCACGGGTCAAGATTAATGACTCGAGTGATCGAAATACTCGTCAGGAGTGGTTTAAATATGGACGAGTGGGATGCCTGTGCCGATCATCCTTTTGGCTAGTCTGCCAATGATTCTTGAGTGTGGATATGGCCTCTGGTGGCGAAAGGCGATCGACTCAAGGGCCGAACGGCGGTGCTAACGGCCACAGGGACTCCTGGGGGAGCTGCATTGCAGTGACTGTTGATGGGGTGGTTCTGGCGTTGGCGTTCATGAGCCATGAGCAGCTTCAAAGAATGGCCGAGCGATATTTGGCCATTTCGACGAGGGAGGTCGAGCTCCTTCGCCGTGTTATCAGCCAGCAGGAAGGGGAAATAGTGTCCCTTCGCCAATAGGTCGCCGAGTTGGCTCGGCGTGAGGAGGGCTCGGTAGCTCCTGGGAAAGACGATAAGCTCCTGTGAGGGTTCTTTTTATCTTTTCTTTTCCTCTTTGTTGTTTCCTTTATGATAAATAAGGAAGGTTTTTTGCAACTTCTATTTTTGCTGCCATCCCCAAGATGTTTGTCCCCATCGAACAATGTTCTACGTTTTGGAGACCGACAGGTCAGCCAGGGCTTGTAAGCGGCCCGAGTCCGAACAAAGCTTAGGAGAACGTTTAGGTTGGTCGGGGCTTATAAGCTGCCCGAATCTGAGCTAAGCTTAGGAGAACGTTTAGGTCGGTCGGGGCTTATAAGCGGTCCGAATCCGAGTTAAGTTTTGGAGATCGCTTAGGTCGGCCGGGGCTTGTAAGCGGCCCGAATCCGAACGAAACTTTGGAGATCGCTTAGGTCGGCCGGGGCTTGTAAGCGGCCCGAATCTGAACGAAACTTTAGAGATCGCTTAGGTCGGCCGGGGCTTGTAAGCGGCTCGAATCCGAACTAAATTTTGGAGATCGTTCGGCTCTTAATCATACTGGGGGCGCTCGGCCATACCGAGTCTTTATAAAGTAGGACTTGACCCAGCCGAGGTTCGGAGATTCAATTGAAAACTTGGAGAAATAGCTCGGTTATGCCGAGAGTGAGCTAGAGGTATCCATTTCTCATCACAGTTTTTCTAAAAAAGCGACCATGTCGTAGATAATAAGAATACTATGCCAAAGTTATAAACGGGGCAGGTCAAAGAGGCGTACCCTACTGATAGTATACGCAGAGATTGTCCGAGTTCCACGTCCGGGGAATGGATTTCCCGCTTAGATCCTGGAGCTTGTAGGTGCCAGGTCCAATGACTTCCGCTACTTGGTAGGGGCCTTCCCAGTTTGGCGAGAGCTTTACTTTCTCTAGCGGTTTGGAGACGGATGCTTTTCGGAGGACAAGGTCGCCAGGTGAGAAGGATTTACCCTTGACTCTGGAGGCATGATAGCGGGCCACTCTTTGCTGGTACGCAGCCATTCTAATTCGAGCTTTTTCCCAGATCTCTTCCACCAAGTCGAGATTGGTGCGGAGCTGCTCGTCGTTAGCCTCTTCTGAGTAGCTTTTCACTCGCGGAGAGGGAAGGCCTATCTCTACAGGGATGATGGCTTCCGTGCCAAAGGCCATCCGGAACAGGGTCTTGCCGGTGGGGATTCTCTGGGTGGTGCGGTAGGCCCATAGAACATGATGAAGCTTATCCGCCCATCTGCCTCGAGCTCTGGCGAGCCGGGCTTTAATCCCTTAAAGTAGGGTCCGGTTTGTTACCTCGGCTTCTCCGTTGGCTTGCGGATGCCCTACTGAGGTAAGGCGATGACTGATGCCATGATCCTCGCAGAACTCCCGGAACTTGGGATTATCAAATTGCTTGCCATTGTCGGTGATGATGGTATGCGGGAGACCAAAACGGCAAATGATGGATTTCCACACGAAATCCCTGGCCCAGGCTTCGGTTATTTGGGCAACTGCTTCAGCCTCGACCCACTTAGTGAAGTAATCAATGGCAACGAATAAGAACTTACTCTGTCCTGTGGCAAGGGGAAAAGGACCGAGAATTTCCATCCCCCACTTAGCAAAGGGCCAAGCGGAGGAAATAGGGACCAGACTGGCAGAGGGGAGCCTCTGGATGTTGGAGTGCCTTTGGCATGGGTCACAGACTCGGACGAGATTATCAGCATCCTTTTGCATGGTTGTCCAGTAATATCCCTGGCGAAGCACCTTGTGGCATAGAGATCGACTTCCTAGATGATTACCGTAAATTCCTTCATGCACCTCCCGAAGAGCATAATCAGCTTCAGACGGGCAGAGGCATCTGAGTAACGGCATGGAAAAGGACCGCATATAGAGCTGGTCGTCGATCAACACATAGTGGGTAGCTTGCAGTCTCAGCTTCCTTGCTTCCCTGCAGTCGGCTGGGAGCGACCCTTCTTTAAGATACTTTAATATAGGGTTGAACCATCGACCGCAGGGAAGCGACCCTTCTTTAAGATACTTTAATATAGGGTCGAACCAAGATGGTTCGACCTTAATCTGCATCACTCGGTCCGCCTCCGCGATTGTAGGCCTTTCTAGGATTTCCAAGGGGAACTTCCGCTCGGAGTCCATCGACTCCGCAGTTGCTAGCCGGGATAGTAGGTCGGCACGAGCATTTTCGGATCTGGGGATCTGGATAACTTCAAATTTAGAGAAGTGATAGAGTAGGTTCTGCACCTCTTGGAGATACCAAATCATGTTTGGCTCTCGGGCTTCAAACTCGCCCCACACTTGACCAGCTACCAGCTGAGAGTCGGTGAAGGCATTTAGCTTCTTCACTTTCAGATCACGGGCGATTCGGAGTCCGGCGAGCAGAGCTTCATATTCAGCCTTGTTGTTAGAGGCTGGAAAGGAGAATCTAACGCCATACTCGAAGGTCGCCCCCTCTGGGCTGGTGAGGACTAAACCATCACCGGAGCCATTGGCGTTGGAGGATCCGTCGACATGAAGCAACCACAGGGCGCTCGACCTTGGATGCTCGGAGGAGTCCAGAGCGGAGCCATCTTCTGGGATAGTGCATTCAAGGAGGAAGTCGGCTAGAACCTGCGCTTTGATGGCCGAACGAGGCTGATATCGGATATCATGCTCGCTCAATTCAACGGCCCACTTTGCCATTCTCCCTGATGTCTCGGGGCGGTGGACCACCACCTTGATGGGCTGGTCAGTGAGGACTGTTACAGAATGCGCCTAAAAATACGGTCGCAATCTCCGAACCGACGTTATCAGGGCCAAAACTAGCTTCTCAATTCGGGTGTACCTTGTCTCGGCGTCCTGGAGCAGTTTGCTGACATAGTAGATCGGCTTTTGGGTCTTCTTCTCTTCTCTGATCAAGACCGAGCTAATTGCGCCTTCTGAAACTGCTAGGTACAAAAACAGCATCTCTCCCAAATTTGGGCTACCGAGGAGAGGCGGTAAGCCGAGATACTTCTTGAGGTCTTCAAATGATTTTTGGCATTCAGGAGTCCATTGAAAGTTCTTGGTGGATCGGAGAGCTTTGAAGAAAGGGAGGCTCCTCTCGGCCGATCGAGCTACGAAGCGGTTGAGGGCCGCAATCCTTCTGGTCAGGCGCTGGACTTCTTTGACAGATGTTGGGGGCGCCATTTGCTGAAGGGATTGAATCTTCTACGGGTTGGCTTTGATGCCTCGCTGAGAAACCATAAAGCCCAGAAACTTTCCCGAGGTGACGCCGAAAGCACACTTTGTCGGATTAAGCTTCATTCGATACTTTCGAAGTGTCGTGAAGCTCTCTGAGAGGTCTTCGATATGCTGGGAAGCTTCCTTGCTTTTGACCAGCATGTCATCAACGTATACCTCCATATTCCGACCAATTTGCTCCTTGAAGACTTTGTTCACTAGCCTTTGATAGGTGGCGCCTGCATTCTTCAGACCGAAAAGCATGACTCGGTAATAATAGGTACCTCAGTCAGTTATGAAGGCAGTCTTTTCTTCATCCTCGGGTGCCATCCGAATTTGGTTATAGCCTGAATATGCGTCCATGAAGGTCAGCATCTGATGGCTAAAAGTTGCATCCACGAGCTGATCGATCCGGGGGAGAGGGAAACTGTTCTTCGGGCATGCTTTATTAAGATCAGTGAAGTCAATGCAAATTCGCCATTTTCCGTTCGACTTCTTTACCATGACAACATTGGACAGCCAGCTCGGATAATTTACTTCTCGAATGAAGTTTGCCTTGATGAGCTTATCCACCTCCTCTTCAATCGCTCTCTGCCGGTCAGGGGCGAAGCTCCTCTTCTTCTGCTTCACAGGTCGAAATATCTCGTCCACATTAAGACGGTGGACAAGAACGTCCGGAGTAATCCTAGGCATATCTAAGGCTGACCAAGCGAAGACATCAGCATTCCTTCGAAGAAAGTCGATCAGCTCCAGCCGGAGCTTCCCTTTTAGCAGCGACCCGATCCTTATGGTTCGGTCAGGCTGAGCTTCGTCCAGTGGCACCTTCTCCAGCTCTTCGGCTGGTTCTCCTCGCTGCTCGGCGAAATCCTCCCGAGCATCTAGTCCATCGACCTCGGGCAGTCTGGATTGCAGGCCAGTGACGAAACACTGCCGAGCTATTGCTTGGCTTCCTCAAACTACACCTACCCCTCGCTCGGTAGGGAACTTCATAACAAGATGGGGGATGGAGACGGCGGCTCTGAGAGACATTAGGCCGGGTCTTCCCAAGATTGCGTTGTAGGGCGACCGTAGCTTGGTCACCAGGAAATCTGCATACACAGTGGCCACGCGGGGCTAGGTCCCTGCACGGACCGTCAAGGTGATGACCCCCTCCGGGATAATGACATCGCCGGTGAACCCCATTAGGGTGGAGTCCATGGCTCAGAGACTCTCCATGAGAAGCTTCATCTTCACAAACACATCAAGGTACAAAACATTGATGGAGCTTCCACTATCAATTAGAATTCGACTTACATCATAGTTGTTCAAATTAAGAGATACAACTAACGCATCATCGTCCGAGAAATGTATCCCCTGGAAGTCGTCATTGGAGAAAGAGATCTCATCAAGTCGTGCTTTCTTCGGTGCCAGACCTTCTTCATCGTCCCTCCCGCCTAAAGGACTATCGACCGCCTCAATTAGGTTGCTGCTGGGGCTCAGGCCAGCGATCGCCCCCGTTTCTTGGCTCGGGGGCTCATCTGAACCGATCCAGTCTACCCCGCTGGATGAGCCTTTCAATCTCATTCTTTAGTTGCCAACACTCTTCAGTGTCGTGGCCATGGTCGCGATGGTAGTGGCAATACTTTGCGGGATCTCTCCGGGCCGCATTCCCTCTGAGAGAAGGAGGTCGAGGGAGTTGGCGCTCGATTTCCATGAGGATCTCCACTCTTGGGGTAGTGAGCGGAGTGAATCGGTGGAACCTCCTAGGCGGGCTCCGAGTGCGGTTCCTTGGCGGTGGCTGGGGAATCCTCTGGCGGTGAGGCGAGCTCAGCCGGTGGGCAGGTTGGTGCTTATTTGAGCCCTTGGGCTCCTTCTTCTTTGTTAACTCGGCTCGGGCGGCTCTCCGCGACTCTTCGACTCTGGCATACTTGTCTGCCAGGGCCATTATGTCAGAGAGGTTTGGAGGGTAGCTAACCTCCAAGGCCAGGTAAAAGTTGCTCTCCTTCAATACTTCGCTTGCTAGAGCGGACATGGCCACCTCATGACTAAGGTGGTCCACCTCCAGCATGGCCGTGTTGAAACGGCCAAGATACTTCTTCAGGGACTCCCCCTCTCTCTGCTTAACCTTAGAGAGGGAGTCGGATCTCCGTCGGTGGCAGCAGCTACTGACGAACTGGCTGATGAAAAGGTGGCTCAGCTCATCAAATGAATCAACGGAACCTGGCTTCAAAGCATTGAACCAAGTTCGGGCAGATCCCCTGAGGGTGGAAGGGAAGGCGCGATAGAGGATCGCATATGATGCCCCGTGGAACATCATTATTGATCGGAAGCTGCTGAGATGATCGTCGGGGTCGGAGGAGCCATGATAAGGCTCGATGGCAGGCAGCTTGACGTGGGAGGGAATCACATCCTCCATGATCTTCTTAGAGAAGGAGATGCCCTGCTCCGCTTTATTTTGAAGCGGATGGGCTTGCTTGGCGGCGTCAAGCTCTTGACGCATTTCTTGGAGCTGGCGGCGGATCTCTTCGTCAGGAAGAGCAGAAGGTGCAGGATAAGAAGAATACTTAGACGGTGTTGAATCATGGCGAGAATACACCGGGGAGAGAGATCAGGCCCGCTGAGATCTAGGGAGATCTTTGATGCGGGCTCGTTAGGGAGCTAGCTCAGCTTCTCTGGGACGGTGAGGAGGTCTACAACCCCATGCGGGCTGGAAGAAGAGATCGCTGGATGAGCGGGGGCTGCATTCTCCTCAGAAGGTTGAGGAGCAGGAGCAGCCGGATGGGGGGCTTCGGAGCGCCCCTGAATCAGGTGGGCCAGGGTCTAGACCTACTGGACCAGTAAGGCGAACTGGTCTTGGGTCACCAGGGCCACCGGTGGTGATGGAGTCTCGACTGGCGGTGGTGGCGGCGCGACACTGCTCACTGGATCAGGCCTTTGAGAAGCGACCTGATCTCATACTTCGAAGGTAGCCTTTTTCCGGTTGGCCATGGAAGGAGTTTTCTTGTAGACTAAGATCCTTGTCTCTCGGATCACAAGTGTTTAGGGACTTGAGGGCCCTTCCTCTAGCGCCAATTTGTTGCTGCTAAAATCCTGTCCTCCGACTCGAGCGCGTTCGGGCTTCGAGATGGGCATCCTTCTGGGCGGACCTGCAAAACAGTCCTCACGCAAGAGGCATTGGGGGTGGCCCTCTGCGAAAGACCCTCTGACGCTCAAGTCAGTGGAGATCGATAGTCAACAAAAAATGAGGAGAAGGCTCTCGCTAAAGAGTCTCTCCCAGGGCTCTGAGCAAAGCGATAATGGCGGAAGCAAAGGCAATGAGCAAGTGTACTCATAAGAGATGGCATGCCTGAGGGGATCTGAGGCTGTGGTATTTATAGAGGATCACCTGGTTGCTTGGGAGCGTCGTGGGTCCGAAGGCCGTTGAGATCTGAATCTAGTTTGTTATGAGATCGGTAGGATTCGTATCTTGTTAGTTAGAGGATCGACGGCTGGGAGAGCTTGTTGACATCTCGAGATTTGGTGGGGGTATAGGCTCCAGGGCTCTAGGCCACTTTCAGATATGATTTTTGTTTGGAATCTTACTATTTTAAGCTTTCCTACACCGAATTCCGCAGAGTTATAGGTATCGCTCAGACTAGGCCGAGTGATAGGAGAGATTGGCTAGAAGGGCCAGGAGACGATGGACGATAACTCGGCTCGAGGGGGCCGGGAGACGATAGCTTGGCTCGAGAGGCCGAAAAATGATAGCTCGGCTCGACGGGCCGAGAGACAAGAGATGATAGCTTGGTTCGAGGGCCGAGAGATGATAGACGATAGCTCGGCCGAAGGGACCGAAAGACGATAGACGATAACTCGCACCTTGGGAACCCTTGGCTCGGTGGGGGCTCGGGCGCTCCGACCTACCGAGGTTGATTTATCTCTGGCGGATGTTGCACAGCGGATAGGAATCAAGGCTAGCCTTAGCCATGAACACGGTTATTGATGCATAGTGATTTTACCCCTCAACAAGTATAATTAGAGAACTTAGGTAGTTTATTGGAAAACTATATAAGACACTTAATACAATGTTCATCTAAAAATAAACAAAAATATCAAAAAAAAAATTGGCATGTTGTTACTATTACTTCTTTTAGCAACTGTTAAATAAATAACAAAAAATCACTTGGACAACTGGCTGCATATCCCACAACAAGGTTGTCAAATCCTTTGTTCAAGTTTATTACCAAATCCTTTTTGGAAATTGGTGTTGACACTCAATCACCGGAACCGAACGTCGGAAAAAACTTCATTTGCTGGTGCAGCTTTCCTTGGAGCGAGTGGCCTGCAAGAAGTTTCGGGACCGAAGGAAGCTCAGATGGGGACCCTCCGAAGGTCAAGTTAGCAACCGAGGTCACAACAGAGAGAGCTGGAAGAAGCTCTGAAAGAGAGGAAGACTCCGAGGATTGGAGTATCTTCTTAGGTTAGAGAATGTGCGAGTAGATGCAGATATCAACGTACCTTTATTCTGGGTTCTCTTATCCTTTTATAGACCTTCGGTGTACGTCTGAGGATTAACCACGTAGAGTTCCGTGAAGAGAAATGTCTTCTGAGCTCATGGCGATTACGTGAATAGGACCTAGTTGGTGAGCTTGATCCCATCAACTACGTAGGTCAGACGGTAGGTGGGCCTGGCTGCGTCAGGCTGCGCAGGTCAAATGGTAGATAGGCCTGGCTGTGTCAGACGGTGTAGGTCGGATGATAGGTGGGCTTGGCCAGAGGCTGCGCTAGGGCCGACTTGGAGAAGGCAGGGCCACTAAGGCCGGCTTGGAGAAGTCGTGGCCGTTGGGGCGACTTGGAGAAGGCAGGGCCGCTGGGACCGGCTCGAAGAAGTCAGGGCCGCTGGGGGCCGACTCGGAGAAGTCGGGGCCGCTGGGGACCGACTCGGAGAAGTCAGGGCCGCTGGGGACCGACTCAGAGAAGTCGTGGCCGATGGGGCCAACTTGGAGAAGTCGTGGCCGCTGGAGCCGCTTGGAGAAGGCGGGGCCGTTGGAGGCCGGCTTGAAGAAGGCGGGGCTGCTGAGGCCGACTTGGAGAAGGCGAGGCTACTGGGGGCCGACTTGGAGAAGGCGAGGCCGCTAGGGCCGGCTCAGAGAAGGCGGGTCCACTGGGGCCGACTTGGAGAAAGCATGGCCCGTTGAAGAGCGGGGCCGTCCTAAAGAAACGCAACTGTTTGCTTCCGTCCACGCCGTCGGTTAGCTTTGCCGTTAATGTCTACATGGCTCTATCAGCCACATCGATTGGTATTGTCCATTGTGGAATACCAAATTGTTATTCCAAGTGTACGCTCAAACTAATAGAACAAGATATATACAGTCAGCAACATGAATCGAAAAATAACATAAAATAAAATTTGTAGATTCCAAAAGAGATAATATAGTTCCACATAGATATATTCATCTTTACCTCCTCATCTCCTCACATTCCAGAGACAAAAAGATCCATGGTGGCATTGCCTTATCAGGGACTTCAGTAGTATTGGACATGCTAAGGCCAAGAAAAGTGAGAAATCAGGAAAAATTTAAGTTGCAGCTTTCATGGCCGCGTCATTTTATTTATAAATCAGTTCTTGGCTAATCTTTTGCGAATATGCACCTGCCTGATATCAGAATTGCAAGATTCATATCCAACCCAATTTAAGCCAAGGCAAAATTACCATCCTCATCCAATTATACTCCGAAAAACTATTGGTTTCTTTCTATCTCAAATTATAACTTTTAAAACCGTATTAAAACAAGAATTACTAAAGCCTCCATCTGATCCTAACCTTTAAACCAAAATCTTCTATCCTAGTTCTTGAACCTTCAAAAAAGAAAAAAAAAATCCTAAGAAGCATACTCACACTAAGTCCTAGCCCTGGAACCTAGATATCTCATCAATCACTTCTTCTTACCCAAGGAAATATGATCAAGTTATTTAGCATTTCATAAAAATTCCTAAATCTAAGACCATCCCATTCTCATGAAAACATAGCCTTGGAATCATCTTTCTCCCTTCATAAAAATCATTTTCTCCTGAATTCAAGATAGAATTTAGACAAAAATAAAAAAGTCTAAGGGACACCGTGTAAAATTCTTATAGGGTATGTTTAAATGGAGGACTTTTAGGAGAGATTTCTTTTGAAGTGAGGATTTTATAATTTTATAACCAAAATTTCTTATTTGATGAAAATTTTTAAAATTTTATAAAATTTACAAATCCCTCGTAGTCATTTATAAATTCCATCTTGCCACTTACAAATAACTCGTAAAAATCCATTTTAAAATAATCAAAATATCTAATTTTATCTACATGCCAAAATGTTTAGATAAATACTACAAAAAAATTATTTACATAAATATTTATTTTATTTTAATATAAATATTTATTTTAAATAATTTTAAAATTCTATTTTATTTTATTTATTTTATATTTATTAAATAATCATTACATGGATATTTATTTAATTATTAATATCATTAAATTAAAATTTTATGTAATTAAATTAATTTACAATTTATGTAGTTAAATATCTTTTATTTTATAACAATAAATAGTTTATGATTAATTTATATATTTTTATAAATATTTTTTATAACATAAATTTATTTTTAATTTATAATATATTTATGATAAAAATAGAAATTTAATTCGAAATGTTAGGCCCACCCTGGGCAATCCTGCAAGTTAAGGTCACCGGCACCTCAACTTTTGGATTCTTCCGAGCAACCTCCGCACACACAGCCTTTTGATGCCCAGAAGGTAAATGCTGTCACACTAATTTTCATCACCCTGGATCCTCTTGGGAGCTTCTATTTATACCATAAAAATTACTCTCCACACCTATATTTTTAAAAATTTATTAAATTACTCTATGCACCCCCCAAAATTCTCTCTGCACCCCCTTTTAAAAAAATTTCTAAACTACCCCTTAAAACCCTTCCCCTATTTTTTGCTCTGCACACCCCTCTCCCTCCCCCACCCATCCGAACCCATCTTCTTCCCCTCTTCCCTTCTCCCTTCTCCTTCCCCGGCATCGACAGGCAGCTGTGCAGCAACACATCCTCTGCAACCGGCACCGGCACTTCCCCGGTAAAGCAGCAGTAGCCCTCCCTCGCCCGATGAGTTCTTTCCCTCCCTCGCCCTCCGTCGGCCTCCGCCTCCCTCCTTCGTCGGCACCGCCCTATTCTCTGTTTGGCCTGTTGGGCCGAACAGAACTCCCCCTGTTTGGCCCAATAGGGCCCAACAGAAGTGTCACTATCATGTGATAGGATGAGTGATCGAGATGTTGAGGACCTACTAGTGGAGCTGTTGGATGTGTCACATGTAGATGCGCATCAGAAGGTGCTATCATTATGCGATCAGTCTGTGAGGTTAGAGTGACTGAAGAGTCATTTTCATGTTGTATATGATAGAGATAGCCACCATAAGATAGAGTGTGTAGCGCAAGTGTATTTGCTATTTTTGTTAGAGTGCACACTCTTTGTTGATAAAAGTAAGACAAGGGTGCCTATAGCTTATCTTTCTCTACTTCAGGATTTGGATAGAGTGAGCACATATGCCTGGGGTACTGGTGCCTTGGCTTATTTATATCGGCATTTGAGGATTGCATCTAGGGCATCCGTTAGACAGATTAGTGGATATTTGACGCTGCTCTCGACAGTCCATCACGTACCATAATGGACCATTTAGTTGTTCTATGTGAGTCATTGGACGTTCTGAGGGTTGATGAGGTATGTACCATAGGACCATGCACTTGTATATTTCTATGATTTGTCATATATTACCAAACTAATTAAGATTTATCTGTTGCAGGTAGTTTGGGATCCCCATCGTCATATTCAGAAGGATCGTCCATTCCTAGATATTACATTCTTTAATGGATGCCTCAAATGTATAGATGTCGTATAACCCTATCATTCTGAAAGGATTCTACAACAGTTTGACAGGATGTAGATGATCCCCCACGTGCCACTAGCTCCTGTACGAGCCAGCAGAGGATCGACAGCAGCATCATACTGCATCTAATATGTCTTCTATGATCAGATATGGGAGAGATGGGAGGATTACCTATTAATCCAAGCGAGCAGGAGTCATTCGGTGATCCGACCATCAGATTGCGTACCAGGATATATGGATTGGTAATCTCGTATCACGCACCTAGTAGTTTACCCCTCAGATAGTCGATCCAGTATCTATTTTCAAGCACATCCCGAAGATGTTGATGCTGACGTGCACCAGCGACGTATTGCAAATGCCATTAGCATTGGCACCGGCATTCTATAGATGGGTTAGGAGGAGGTTGTGTAGGGAGAATTAATCTCCGAGGTATGCATATTTTAAAATTTGATAACAATTATCAATGCAGAATTTTAAAGATTAAATATTAATCTATCTAACATGCATCAAGATCATATCTTTGCCATATATATAGGATTGTTTGATCTAAAATGTGTATATAAATAAAATCATCAAGATCATATCTTGATCCTCAAGGTAAGAAGTCGTACTTCTTGCCTTGAATCAGGCCTTAAGATCTAGGGATCATATCACTTACCTTAAGGGCAGTTGGTAAATCCTTTTATGCTCTGCAACCGTTAATCGTCCGGCCTCTAGTATCGTCCATGCGAAGCCCCCGAATGATCGGATTCCCGGGAGTGCTAGCTCATGGAAAAAACAATTTTGCTGATCTTGAATCCTTCCACTTGAATCTTCTTACAAGATCTACCAAACTTTTTCTGACACCAGAATTACACCAGGATTTTCTATTCTAACTTTTAGAAATTCAATCCATAACATCTCATTGTTGTTATCTGGTAAGGGATGTCCTCCAATTTATAGGCTCAATTCTAACTCTTAAAATTCTGTCGTTTGGTTAAAACCAAAAAGATGCAACATTTTGTTTAATTCCGACGTTCGGTGAAAACCAAAGAGACGCAACCTTTTGTTTAATTCCGATGTTCGGTGAAAACCAAAGAGATATGAATTCTAATCACTTAGAATTCCATCATCTCGTTAATTCAAAGAGGCACATTAATTCTACTTTAATTCTAACATTTAGAATTCCAACGAAAATGG
The DNA here is from genome assembly GCA_900491605.1 of Calamus simplicifolius. NCBI lineage: Eukaryota > Viridiplantae > Streptophyta > Magnoliopsida > Arecales > Arecaceae > Calamus > Calamus simplicifolius. The sequence continues at coordinate 434,387 of UESW01003840.1, read as the reverse complement.
TTTGGAGAAGATTAAATTAATATATTAAATTCTACATGAGAATTTAATCAAGTTATCTCATCATGTGAGATCCTTTTTGCGAGGGGTTTGGGTTTGGGTTTTGGTTTAAGCTGATTTAAATTTATTGGACTGAACCTACATAGATCATGGTTCTAGCCCAAATTAAATTTGTCTAGTCCAGAATCTATTTAAATCCAAATCAAGTCTAATTTCAAATCAATATTTGAAATTAACTAGTCCTTCTAATAGACTTAAACCAAATTGAATCTTATTCACTTGAACTTAACCCAATTGAGATAATTCAATCAATCAAATTGATAAATTAAATCATGTACGATTCTCAATCGTTAATCAGCAAATAGATCATCCTAGGAAACTTCTATGCGTGTGACTCTCTAGGTTCGAACCTAAGCCGGTAGCATAGAAACAACTTTCTATACTAATCGATGTGCCTATCTAGCAATGGAACCCGACGTCCAAATAGGTTGAAGAGTTGCCGAGCAAACTCCAAGAACCCTAAGAAATAGTTACCGTATAATTCATCCTTTTGACCACAAATGCTAAGGATGGCTTAAGAGCCTATCAACTCTAAACAACAAATCCATAAAGTGATTTTAATTTTAGTGATCATGTGACTTTCACATGAAGTGCCTTGGCCAAGGTCTTGCTAAATTGAAACACAAGCATTTCTCCTTTTAACAGGATAGGTTAAATTCCATCTTGATCCACAACTGACTACCACAAGTACTTGACTGCACCCAGTAACTTTTCGTAGCTTGATTAAAAATCTAGGTGGTCCAGCACCTAAGTACAATGAGTTGCTTGAAAGTCACCAATTGTGATCTTCAGGTCTGAAGGATACATATACCTATATCTTCTTGGATTAACTCTTGACAGTAGAGTATCCGAAAATGAGTCACGTTCGGTAAAATATACTCCTACACTTTTACCTGTATGTCATACCAGTGTCTCTACACTCCTTGGTTAAGAGGACAACCAACAAATATGATATACAACGTCCTATAATTGATAGTACTATGGCCCTGTTCATAGTATATCATTTGGTCGCGAACTCTTTTGAGGACCTTCATAGATAAATCCTCCTTTATCGTGAAGGAAGATCCTGAGGGCTTCATTACTATTAGGAGTTTTAAGAAGATATTCTTGTAATGAATAAACTACCAAATAACTTTTATTAATATATCAATTTATATGTAATTTACATTAGCATAATCATTAAATGATTGGCATTAGGATACAATTCCCAACAAACTCCCACTTAGCCTAAAGCCACTCATTACAGTATCTAATACTCATCTTCAATTTATAGTCTTCAAACTCCTTGATGCTGAATGCTTTAGTAAATGGGTCACCTAGGTTTTCCTTTCCATCAATCTTCTGAAGATTTATGTCACCTCATTCTACAATCTCTCGAATGAGATGAACCGACGTAGTATATGCTTGGTGCGCTGATGTGCTCGTGGTTCCTTTGCTTGAGCTATGGCACCAGTGCTGTCACTGTACAATAGGACTGGTCCATCTATGGAAGGAGCCACTCCAAGCTCAGAGATAAACTTTCGTAGCCACACAGCTTCTTTCGCAGCATCTGATGCAGCGATGTACTCTGCCTCACACACTGAATCTGCCACTGTATGTTGCTTGGAACTTTTCCAGCAAACAGCTCAACCATTCAGGATAAACATGAAACCTGACACACTTTTGCTATCATCATGATCTGATTGGAAACTGGAATCAGTATATCCAATAAGTTTCAAATCAGACTCTCCATAGACTAACCACTGGTCTTTAGTATTTCTCAAATACTTAAGGATTGTCTTAACAACTTGCCAATATTTTTCTCCTGGATCAGATTGGTATCTACTCACTACTCCTAGTGAGTATGCCACATCTGGTCTTGTACATGTCATGGTGTACATAATCGATCCCACTGCCGAAGCATATAGAATTTGACTCATACATTCTCTTTCATTAGGAGTTGTCGGATAATTCTTCTTAGAAAGATGAATTCCATGGCCTATTGGAAGATAGCCTTTCTTGGAAGTCTCCATGCTAAACCTTTTTAGCACGATGTCAATGTACGTAGATTGGGATAAACCAAGCATCCTCTTAGATCTATCTCTATAGATCTTCATCCCTAGGATGTATGATGTTTCTCCTAGATCTTTCATGAAGAATTGTGATGATAACCATGTCTTTATTCCTTGTAATGCATGGACATCATTCCCGATTAAGAGAATATCATCCACATATAATACAAGAAATACAATAACAGAACCGTTAGTCCATTTATAAATGCAAGGTTCTTCTTTATTCTTAATAAAGCCATAAGATTTGATCACATTATCAAATTGTACGTTTCAACTCATAGATGCTTGCTTAAGTCCATAAATGGACTTATGTAGCCTACACACTTTAGACTCGTCTTCAGATATAAAACCTTCAGGCTGTATCATATACACCTATTCATCTAAATTACCATTTAGAAAGCGGTTTTAACATCCATCTGCCAAATCTCATAATCAAAGTGTCCTGCTATAGTTAGCATAATCCGAATGGATTTTAGCATTGCCACAGGAGAAAATGTCTCGTCATAGTCAATACCATAACATTGACGATACCCCTTGGCAACCAGACATGCTTTATAGGTCTCTACCTTACCGTCTGCGCCTCTTTTCCTCTTGAAAACCCACTTACACCCTATGGGTTTTATCCCTTCGGGTGGGTCAACTAATGTCCATACATTATTGTCCTTCATGGAATCAAGTTCGGATTTCATGGCATCAGGCCATTTATCAGAGTCAGTCCTTTGCATAGCATCCATATAGGTGATCGGATCCTCGTTGTTCTCATCGAGCTCAATAGGATCTTCATTCTGGACTAAGAAACCTAAGTATATGTCCGGTTTATGTGGTACTCTACCAGATCGCCTTAATGGTGCATCTAAAATGGGTTTTGAGTTTGATCTAATCAACTCAGATTCTAAGGGTTCACTAGTTTGTATTGTTCCTTCTACTTGATGAACTTTCTCAAGTTCAATATTAGAGCTATTTGTTCCTTTACTAAGGAACTCCTTTTCAAGAAAAACTGCTCTATTACTAATGAACAACTTTTGTTCTTCAGTATTGTAGAAGTAATATCCTTTGGTTTCTTTCGGATAGCCGATAAAAAAATATTTGTCAGATTTGGGTTCAAGTTTGTCTAATTTTGCATGTTTCACATAAGCCGGACACCCCCAGACTCTCAGATAGGTGATAACCGATTTATGTCCATACCACATCTCATGTGGAGTTTTAGAAACAGACTTATTTGGAACCTTATTGAGAATATGACAAGCTGATTCTAATGCATATCCCCAAAATGATATTGGAAAGCTTGCAAAACCCATCATGGACCGAACCATGTCTAACAGAATTCGATTCCTTCTTTTTGACACACCGTTATGCTGTGGTGTTCCTAGAGGAGTCCATTGGGAGAGAATCTCATTCTCCCTTGGATATGTCACAAAGTCATTTGAAAGGTATTCGCCTCCTCGATCTGATCGAAGGGTCTTAATACATTTTCCTATTTGTTTTTCTACTTCTTTATGATATAGTTTGAACATTTCAAATGATTCAGATTTATGTCTCATAAGATAGACATAACCGAACTTAGAAAGGTCGTCTGTAAAAGTAATGAAGTAGTAATATCCACCTTTGGCACAAGTGCTCATTGGTCCACATACATCAGTATGTACTAGACCCAATAGCTCTTTGGCTCTTTCACCTTTTCTATAAAAGATGACTTGGTCATTTTACCAAAAAGATAGGATTCACAAGTAGTTAATGATTCACAATCATCAACTCAAAGGATGCCCTCCTGAGTTAACCTGTTCAATCTGTTCTTGTTGATATGACCTAGCCGATGGTGCCAAAGATAAATATCGGTGACATCATTTATTCTAGGGCGCTTACTTGATTTGTACACTACATTCACACTGTGATAATATATAAATGCCATTAGATAAATGCACAGTCATTACAGTGACTCCATTCATAATGATATTCAAAGTAACATCCTTTATTGAAATTTCATAATGACTTTTGGCCAGAAGGCCTACAGAAATTATGTTCAACAAGAACGTTGGGCAAAAATAAAAATCATTTAGTATAATGACATTTCTATTGAAAACTAGTTCAAGAACTCCTAATGCCAGAACCGGAACTAATCTTTCATTGCCGACATTGAGGAATCTTTCATTGTCCTCAAATCTTCTAGTGACCTGTAGTCCCTGCAATGAATTGCAAAGGTTAAAAGGACTCCCGATATCCAATACCCAGGTCTGATTATCATATACAAAAAAATTACAATGTGTTATCATATAAATACCTTGTTGAGCAACATCTTGCCCCTTTTTCTTCTTTGGCCTATTTGGATCAAGTGTGGCAATGTAAAGAGGACAGTTCCTCTTCCAGTGCCCTTGCATCTTGCAATGAAAGCATTCAGCTTAACTTTTGTCAACTTTCTTCTTCTGCATCTGACCCTTTATAGATGTCCTAGAATGTTGCACCTTTTAGTGATCATGTGACTTTCACATGAAGTGCCTTGACCAAGGTTTTGCAAAATTGAAACACAAGCATTTGTCCTTTTAATGGGATAGGTCAAATTCTATCTTGATCCACAACTGACTACCACAAGTACTTGACTGCACCCAGTAACCTTTCGTAGCTAGATTAGAAATTCAGATGGTCCAGCACCTAAGTACAATGAGTTGCTTGCAAGTCACCGATTGTGATCTTCAGGTCTGAAGGATACATATACCTATATCTTCTCGGATTAACTCTTGACAGTAGAGTATCCGAAAATGAGTCACGTTCGGTGAAATGTACTCCTACACTTTCACTTGTATGTCATACCAGTGCTCTATACTCCTTGGTTAAGAAGACAACCAACAAATATGATATACAACGTCCTATAATTGATAGTACTATGGCTCTGTTCATAGTATATCATTTGGTCGCGAACTCTTTTGAGGACCTTCATAGATAAATCCTCCTTTATCGTGAAGGAAGATCCTGAGGGCTTCATTACTATTAGGAGTTTTAAGAAGATGTTCTTGTAATGAATAAACTGCCAAATAACTTTTATTAATATATTAATTTATATGTAATTTACATTAGCACAATCATCAAATGATTGGCTTTAGGATACAATTCCCAACAGGTTGCGTCGACGTTATTTCTCATATGACATAGGTGTTGCAGGATCAACATATCTCAACAGTTGAGCTTGATGCATCTGGCCCTAGTTATGGATCGCCACAGTGGTACAGGTGTCGACGACGGCGGGATAGGGATTGATGATGTATCTCTTGTATTTTGTAGCTTTTAGTACTTATTTTTGTAAAATACATTGCAATTTGAATGAAAGTTTGAGGTTCCTTTAAATTTTCTTTTTTTTTTGCACCAAAGTCAAAATTTAATGCACTTAATATAAAATTGTCAAGCATTATACAAATTTAAAGTTTGATAAAAAATACACTCTACAACTCAACAGTCTCGCTAATTATAACATCTGACGAGATAGTTTGTTTGAACTATTGAATCCTAAATTCATATAAAGTTGTCCATCTAAAAGCACAAGGTAAATGATATCTTCGCCAATTGATCGCTATTGGCGGAACGGAATGACCCAACAACATAAACACCTACAAAATTTATAAATTAGTAAAAAATATTACTCGTTTAATTTATGTGCCATTTAAAGATGAGTAAGATATGTTTAATTAACACTTCCACAATATGGTTGCCATTTACGAAAGCCACTGCAATGTCTTTATGGGATAGAGAAGGAAGAGGCACCGATATGAGAGGTAGGAATGTAAGACATTGTTGCAAGAAGAGGTGGTATAGGAAAACAATATAGTGGGATGCTATAAGATGTCCCATATCTGGCATAGTCGTCCACCGGTCAGATGGTGGATAATCCTTAAAATATGATAATGCGTGAGTGATCTCGTCAAGCCTCCCTTCGACAACATATAAAGCACGATAGTGCTCTGAATGACATTGCAACTCATGTAATAAAGCCTTCCTAATACAACCAATCATCCTCTCCAAATCCCAGCAAGTCAGCTATTGCCCTGAATCCATAGTTGCCATCAGCTTTTATATCCTTGATATACTGGATGTACGACCTAACCCATCTGGAATTTAATTAATATAGATCATTGGCTTATATGACCGGGTTCATGGACGAAAAGCCTACAAACCATATTGAAATGCCTCTTATTATATTGAAAACAATCGCATGCTATTAATTACCGGCACGCCTTAGCATGAACCAGCATGCCCCGGCACGGACCAACATGCCTCGGCATGGCACAGGCCGGCATGCCCCGACACAGACCGACACACCTCAGCACGACACGGGTCGGCACACTCCGACATGCCCTATCACGGACCAACACGCCTCGCCACGGCTAGAGATGGGCAATGGACTGGGCTGCCCATGGCCCGGTCCAGCCTGGCATGAAGAGAGGAGGAAGTCCCTGTGGGCGAGGCGAACAGGGAGAGAGGAGGAACCGGCCCCAACTCCGACAGGGGAGAGGTCCGTCTTGTCGGGGAGCTTTCGAGAGTCGGCAATCCAGGTGAGGAAGTCGTCGTCGAGGAGGAGGGTGGGGGGGCTCTGGAGAGGGGGTGACGACTAGGTTTTGGAACTCGATGGGCTTGGAAGTGCCATCAGCAACAAGGAGGAGAGCGAGAGATGAAGAAAGGGTGAGATATGGTCACCGCCATTGCCATGGCAGGGGAGCTCGGAGCCATGACAAAAGGCACGGAGTGATTGGCGTATTTAAAAAGCAAGAGGGGTACGGCTCATGCTGGGCCATGCCTGGCACGGCCCGTGGTGGGCCGTGCCATCATGCCTGGCACGACCCATCCCAAAATGGGCATGGCCCGGCACGCCCCAGCATGCTCTGGCACAGGTCCGCACGCCCGGGCACACCCCGGCACGGCACTATTTTAAAAAAATAAAACAAATGCTTCTTACCTTCTTCTTTGGCTGCCTCTTTTGAATCTGCATCATTGGAAAACCTGTACTAATCGATTGCGAACTAGGTGAACCAACTCAAAGGTAGAAAGGTCACAATGAGTTGATGCATCAATATGCATTAAAGCGCGGCCACGTGTAGCGGTCTTTCTTTTTGCAGGTTCTTCAAGAAAAGTACTATTTGAGCTTGCAATCTCTCTTAAATTTGTTTAACATCTGCAATTGAGAAGCCATATCTAACTGCTTGAATTTCTAGGCAATTATATCTAACTATGGTTCACAGCTCAACTTCATACTTTGCACATTTAAAGCAAGCACCATATCAAGTTTTCTCCATTGAGGATCTATGCAGTCGAGGAGAATAGGCCAACCCTCCATCCTGTACTAGGGATGGCAACGACCCGGAGATGGCTCGAGGCGGCCTCTACTGGTCTCCGTCCTTATTAGAAAAAATATCCATGTTTCCTGCCCCGTAAGCCGTTATAGTTAACAGGGCGGGGATGAGGATACTCAGTCGGGTAAACGGATACCTACTGGATATCCATTTAGCTATTTACATTAAAAAATAAAATTATTTTATTAATTTTATAATTCATTAAAAAATTAAAAAAATACTAATAGATTCGACTGTGTGAAAGAAGAAGAGAACGAAGAATGTTTCAAACGTGTTTTACTATATATATTTTTTATTTATTTTTAATTTTTAATTTTTAATATATTAATATTTATTTATTTATTTATTTAAAATTTAAATATATTATATTAAATCTAACGGGAATGGGGATGGGTAAATGGGGATGGGGCAAAGAATACCATCCTCGGACCGTTTATCCGTTTAGCCATTAACGAGTAATCCTCGTTACCTGTTAAGTCGTTTAGACCGAAGATTCTTCAATTCATTAAAAATGGTACTGGCTAGGTAAACGACCAAACGAAGAAAATTGCCATCCCTATCCTGTATCACAAAATCTCATGAGCACATGGTAAGCCATGTGTGCGTCGAATAGCACACCTACAAACTGATTCATCAATCCCAATTGAATTGGCTCGGTTTGCTTGGGCAAGAATATGATTTAATGCACTTATAGATATAAAACCTCACAGTTCTTTGAATTCAGCAGGCTTAAAGTTGATAAATCTTTCTTTGTATTTGCTCAGCTAAGTATCTGACACATACCGTAAAGCGTTTGGATAGGTACTAACTCTCTTTGGAGTGCACTTCAGCGATCATTTACTTGTCTTCTGCGGTGGACAATACTAGTATATTCCAACTCATTATAAACTTATCCCATTTCTCTTTCGTTTCAAATAATCTTTTGCACTGGGCCAAAACATTCCTACTAATATGCCATCTACATAACAAATGTGTTGCTGTAGAAAATATCCTCTGGATTGCATTAAATAGAGCCAAGTCTCTATCTGTGACTATCACCTCAGGCAAAACATCAACATTCATGACACTACGCAATCTCTCTAATGCCCATGTATAGTCATCTTCCCGCTCAGAGTCCATGTATGCAAAAGCAATAGAAAATGTGAGGTCAGTTGATGTCACCCCCACAATCTCTAAAAGCGGAAGACGATATCTATTTGTCTTATACATGCAATCCATTATCAAAACATGAGAAAATGCACATAACAAATCTATGCTGCCAGGGTGTGTCCAAAACAAGTCATGCATAACATCAGTATTAATATAATTCCTATGCCACTCAATGTATTTATCCTCATATAATTTATCCAGAAGACGTTGCATCTATGATCTCCCAGCTTTCTCTACAACCTTACATCTCTGACGTGCATTGTAGATCATCTTCATTGTCGTAACATTGAGGGCATCCCTTTGCTTTAATATGGACAATATGTCCTTTGGCCGAACCAAACTCTTTGACATATCCATTAACAATGAAGTCTCCTGCTTAGATAATCGTCCAACATATGAGTGTCCCTCAAGATGCTTTGCAGTTGGATAATTGTACACACCACAAACGACCATTAAAATCCAATCATCTGCATAGTCCAATTTCTTTCCTTTTAATGCAAAAGGGCATCCATACTTCTTAGTACCATTGGCCCTGGTTTTTAATCCCTTTTCATTTATGTTTTACTTCTATAGGTATCACTCCTCTCGCAACCAAATACAATTCTTGGTTTCTTAACATTGCTACCCGAATCAGAAGTTTTAATTACAACAACAAATCCATTCCTTCTTCCAACTTTCCAACACCAATTATACAAGTCTTCTCTACTCTTGAATATCTATACATTAAATAATTTAATATAAGTAAACAATTTTATATATTGCCTAGTCAACTAATAAAATAATTGTAATCAAAATTATCAGACCTCGTAAGTTATAAATTCATTTATATAATCCATCACACATTCAGAACCAATCACGCTGCATTCGATTGAAGCATCGCTCTACATGTACAAAAATTTATTTTAAATTAACATTTGATCCATATAGAACATTTACCCATCAGGGCAAAAAAGAGGGCCTCTATTTGGCCCTAGTAGGCCGAGCAGTGCTGATTTGTTCGGCCCAGTGTGACCAAATAAAACGATTCAAGAAAAAAAAATCCGAAACATGTTCAAAAATGAACCTTTGCATCCGTAGAATCTTTCATCCTTAGTTGCTTGTCCATTGTTCAATTGAAGCTTGAAATCCCTTCAAACAAGGGGTTTAAAAGTTAGAAATGGATTGAGAGGAGTTTTGTTCATCTGAAAGGTTGGGGAGGAGGGAGCGAGGGGGGTTTTTTCTGGGTGGGTATGGAGAGTAATTGAAAGGGACAAAATGATCATTATCTAAGGGGATAAACTGGGTATTTTTTTTTAGTTAAGTGTGGGTATGGAGAGTAATTTTTGCGGTGTGGAGAGTAAATTTTGCAGTGTAAATAGAAGCTCCCGATCCTCTGCCATAATTATTGAGCCTATCCAGAAGAAATATTTGAATCTCTGGCTCAAAAATTCAAAAATTTGAACATACTCAGGTGGGAACCCTACCAAAAGAACCGAAACGGAATGCAATGCACTGCCTTTTTGGTTGCTTGGAGTCGAGCGAGCTGCCTATGATCAAATTGGATTGGCTGCCCCTAACTTATTTATGAGCGGCTTGTGAGAAATGAATTATACATGCATACCTACACGCGTGTAACAAACCTCTGATTTTTGGTGCAAAAAAGTAGTATTTCAAAGCTCTGCGATCCAAACCTTCCACGTAATTTTCCCTGTCTGTGTTGTCATCAAAACTCTCATCCAAGCCTCTAATCTGTTAAGACATCCCCTCCAGTCAGCGATCTTCAGATTCAGACAACAGGTATCTCTCATGGTAGTCGGTGCAACATCCTGGACACACCACCTAATGGGCCAGTTGACCCCATGGGCAAAAAATAGTAATTTTCAAATAATTTTTCTAAACGGCCTTTCTCAACGACCATCTTAGACGGCAATGACCTAGGAAGCATTTAATGGGCTGGAGCATTTAATGGTGCGGATACGGAAGGAAATCCTAGACGGCCTTTTCCTCAACGGCCATCCTAGGCGGCAATCCTAGCGGCCCTCCTGCGCGGCCTTTCTAGGCAGCTTCGGCTCCAGACTTCCAATTCTACCACGACGATGGCTCCCTTCTTCATTTATGTGCCAGAGCATTTATGGTCTTATAAAGGCCATGTGCATTAAGGCATTTATGGCTGCCACGTTGACCCCCTTTAGTCCCATGCATGAGAAAAGATGGCGTAGAGAAGCCAGGATGAGGAGTTTCCCACGCCTCACGGAAGTCCTCGACGGCCTTTTCCAGCTTCCATCCTCGACGGCTCCTAGCTGACCCATTCTAGACCGCGGCAACCCGACTCCCGATGAGCGAGGAGGTTTATGAGCATAAAAACCTACTTGCATGGAGCCCACATGCCTGGCTCCACCATTGTTCGTGCACGCATAGGAAAGTGTACAGAATAGACAACAGACTGGCACCACCTACCTCTGACGGGATAGCGCCTATGGCTCTGACATGCCACTAAGAAGAAGCATCTTTATAAAGGCCCTGACAAGTGGCAGTACATTAGGTTTCACAGAAATCAAACCTGATATTCCATCTACAAAAGTCCTCAGTCATCATGACACTCCCAACCACTCAGGCCAGATGATCCCCAAAAGTCATGGTCTATCATGAGGCTCCACATGACTCATTCCCATTAGATGACAAAGATCCAAGCTTCCCATGCAAAAGACAAGGTCCAAAGATAAATAAAAAGGGTAGGAGGGACCCCGATCAGGTAACTCCATGAAACCCATAATAACACATGCTCATTCTTGCTCACAGGGTGCTCTTCTCTGAGCCTCTCCCTCTTTCTCTTTCGAGCTTCCTCAAGCTCACGGCTATTGCCCAGAGCACTAACTTGAGCGTCAGAGGGTCCCCGTTGGAATACCCGGTCGTGGGACTTCTTGCAGGCTTTGAAGACAAAGGAAGGACCTCGATATTTCTATTGAGGAACGGTCGACGCTCAAGGATGCCAGCTCAAAGTGATCGGGCATCAACAGATTGGCGCGCCAGGAAGGGGGACGCACTAAAGGAAAGAGAGCTCTCTCCATGAGATACAAGCCTTTGTCCCCTCTAAGACAACTAAAATGGTTATGACAAGAATCCAAGAAGCTGCCGCTAGTTGTGCTGGGGGGGCACCCTCAATGAGCTGAGCAGCAGGAGGCCAGCTCACCATTCTACCATCACCAGTAGTTCAGACCATTCAAGCAAAGCACCGTGTCACCCTCACCCTGCAGATCCAAGCATCAACAATAGCTATTCAAAAGCTATGGGAGTGATATTTCATGGCCGCACGACAACAAGCTTAGGAGCAAGAGCAACCTCAAGCTCAAGCTCATCGGAAATTTAAGGCTCAGGCTCTTTAGCCAATAATTTACTCATGGAAGATCTCCTTAGAGAGAGGCTCACCGTCATCATGATTCACCTAAGCACCTTGAAGCCCCCTAAATAAAGGCATCAGTGGTAAAGTGATTCTCAGGATGGACAAACTTGAGTTATTATCCATGGTGGAAGATGAGGACAAAGGGCTTTGACTGTTGACTCCACCTACCTTTTTTCTGCCTCTCTCTCTTTCTCCTTACTGCACCAAAGAGACAAAAACCGAGCCTAGGACCTCATGTGGATTTTGTTCTAGCTGCTCTCAGACTTTAGCATTGAGGGCGATCAATCTCTTCAAGGAAAGAGCTGGGCAAAGCTCTCTATCCCGACTCCATGCTGACCCTTAGCGTCATCGAATACGATGCAAAAGCCAAAAAGCTACAAAAGCTAAGTACACTATGCTCAGGCAGTATTCCTTTCATTGATACTTGAAAATGTCATGCAGGAAAGATTGACTCCAGCGTCGACAACAAAGACTTAATCCAGCATCGGCAACAAAGACTGAATCCAGCATCAGCAACAAAGAAAAAAGAACCTGAGCCTGGTCCAAGCACCCTCAGGTCATCCCCGGGGTTAAAGGCTCCCGAGCATGGTCACATCACAGCGACTCTTGGGTCACCCTTCGGGGTTCAAAAGGACCCTAAGCATGGTTCCAACACCCTCAGGTCACCCTCCGGGGTTAAAGGCTCCCGAGCATGGTCCCATCATAGCGACTCTCGGGTCACCCTTTGGGGTTCAAAAGGATCCTAAGCATGGTTCCAACACCCTCAAGTCACCCTATGGGGTTAAAGGCTCCTGAACATGGTCCCATCACAGTGACTCTCGGGTCATCCTTCGAGGGTCAAAAGGACCCTGAGCATGGTTCCAACACCCTCAGGTCACCTTCCGGGGTTAAAGGATCCCGAGCATGGTCCCATCACAGCGACTCTCGGATCACCATTTAGGGTTCAAAAGGACCCTAAGCATGGTTCCAACACCCTCAGGTCATCCTCCGGGGTTAAAGGCTCCCAAGCATGGTCCCATCACAGCGACTCTCGAGTCACCCTTTGGGGTTCAAAAGGAACCTGAGCCTGGTTCCAACACCCTCAGGTCACCCTCTGGGGTTAAAGGCTCCCGAGCATGGTCCCATCACAGCGACTCTCGGGTCACCCTTTGGGGTTCAAAATGATCCTGAGCATGGTTCCAACACCCTCAAGTCACCCTCCGGGGTTAAAAGCCCGACTTCGCGTCGGCACCTAAGCCCGACACCTAAGACCGACTTCGCATCGGCACCAAAGCCCGACTTTGCATCGGCACCAAAGCCCGAGACTAGCTTGGTACCAAAGCCCAACTTCGCGTCGGCACCAAAGCCAGACTTTGCATCGGCACCTAAGACCGACTTCGCGTCGGCATTGAAGCCCGACTCCGGTCGGCCCTGAAAGCCCGAGGCCAGCTCGGCACCAAAGCCCGACTTCTCGTCGGCACCAAAGCCCGAATTCGCGTCGGCACCAAAGCCCGACTTCACGTTGGCACCTAAGCCCGACTTCGCGTCAGCACCTAAGACCGACTTCGCGACGACACCGAAGCTCGACTCCGGTCGGCCCTGAAAGCCCGAGGCCAGCTCGACACCTAAGACCGACTTCGCATCAGCACCGAAGCCCGACTCTGGTCAGCCCTGAAAGCCCGAGGCCAGCTCGGCACCAAAGCTCGACTTCGCATCGGCACCTAAGATTGACTTCACGTCGACACCAAAGCCTGACTCCGATCGGCCCTGAAAGCCCGAGTCCAGCTTGGCACCAAAGCTCGACTTCGCGTCGGCATCAAAGCCCGAGGCCAGCTCGGCACCTAAGACCAACTTCGCGTCGGCACCAAAGCCCGACTCCGGTCGGCCCTGAAAGCCCGAGGCCAGCTCAGCACCAAAGCCCTACTTCGCGTCAGCACCTAAGATCGACTTCGCATCGGAACCAAAGCTCGACTTCGTATCGGCACCTAAGACCGACTTCGCTTTGGCACCAAAGCCCAACTTCGCGTCGGCACCAAAGCTCGAGGCTAGCTCGGCACCTAATACCTCCAGGATCGACACCAGCTCTATCTATCAGCCTTAGCGGCATCATTACAACCTCAATGGTTTTATTTTAGTCCCAGTAGCTCAATCAGCCTCAAGCAGCATTATTGCAGCCTTAGTGGTTCTATCTCTCAGCCTCAGCGACTTTCTGCGGCTAACGACCAACTAGGTAAAGCCTTTACTTAAATTATGCATTTGCAACAGGTTGACAATGCTGGCCACTCTCAATTGGCCAATTAAAAACCCCAAGTCAACTCACATCTTGGATTCATAGTTGACGGGCACCACTCCCAGACCTTATGTCAGGAGAGAATTGCTAGCTGCCCTAGCCAGCCTAAGGTAACTAACCTCCTACCTTTAACATTCCTTAAAGTTTTTAAGAAGGCATGGGCACAGCTTTAGATAACATGCAGACGAGGTCACAAGTCCATGCAAAGCAAATAAAAAAGAGAGAGAAGGAAGTTCTACACTCCTTCAGCTTGGCGGTTGCAGGGCCTACAAGCTCAAGGAGTATAGGGGGCATTGATGGGGCCAGTTGACCCCATGGGCAATAAAAACAGAAATTTTCAAACAATTTTTCTAGGCGGCCTTTCTCAACGGCCATCCTAGGCGGCAATGACTTGGGGAGCATTTAATGGGCTGGAGCATTTAATGGTAAGGAAATCCTAGACGGCCTTTTCCTAAGCGGCAATCCTAGGCGGCCTTCCTAGGTGGGCCTTCCTAGGTGGCCTTTTCCTCAACGGCCTTCCTCAACGATCATACTAGGCAGCTGTTGACCCAATTATTGATTTTGATGATTAACAAAACTAATTGAGTATAACATTTGAAGTTACTAATAATTTTAGTTTAGTTTTTTAGTTTATGATATGATTTATTAATCAAAATTACAAGAAAAATCAAGTTCTAGTTCGAATCTAATGTCAAGGTAAGATTGCAGACATTAGAGTCGATACATGGAATCGCAGAGTCGACTCCGAAAATTGGCACAGACTTAGAGTCGACACATGGAATCCCAGAGCCGACTCCAATAGAAAAGACAGAACGATGGTTTTTCTGGTCACGACTTAGAGTCGACTCTTGGACTGTTAGAGTCGCCTCCAGAAGATTTTGTGTCGACCCCAGAAAAGTCAGAGATGACTCCAGATCAAGCGGATTGGGGATTTTTGATTTAGAGCCGACTCCAGAAAAGTTAGAGTCGACTCCAGTTTGTCAGAAATGACTCCAGAACTGTCAGAACGTCTCTAAACTTTATCTTTATCTTTTTAATCCCAACGGCTATTACCCTTTTTGGTTCTAATCCTTCTTACACTTGTTTCTAACAGATAGTTTTTGGCTATTTATGGATTAAGAAGAATCTATAAGAAGAGGTTTTATTGTATCCGAAAAGAAGAGGACAAGCAAGAAAACAAGAGAGAAAAATCAGAAAAACAAGAGTGAAATCCATCAGAAAATCAAAAGAGAAAAGAGGAAAGATTCGAAAGGAAAGATTATACTGATCTTCCAAAAGAAAAGAGAGAGATTTCTAGCATTCCTTGTCCTATTTTGAAGAAATCCCAAAAGAAGAAGCAAGCCCTAACTTTCTAATCTTCGGAGCTTCAAGAGCATTCTAAATGAAGATCCACTCAAGAGAAGAGAAGAAGCAAGCCACCAAGATCTGCAAATCAGGATTTGATTCCTATCTCTTTATTATTGTTCTATTATTGTATATTTGCTCATTGGAGGAGCTTTTAAATTTGTAAAAACGTTATTGTTTGCTGGGTCAATCAGAGGATTGATTCCGTTGAGGCTGTTAGCCTTGTGCAAGCTGTTGCTTGTGTTGTAAGGTTATGTGCTGGTGAGCCTTGAAAACTAGCTGGGTTCATTGTGCACCCGAAAAATAACAAGTTTGAGTTGTGAGCTTGCAAAACAACTCTGCTATAATCAGATTGATTATAGTGTGGACCCAAGAGGTACTTGGGAGTGGATGTAGGTGTAGGTACACCGAACCACTATAAAACTTCTTGTGTTTGCAGTGATTGTTTCCTTGTCTCTTACTCTCTATCTTTGCACACTCTGTTTTAATTTGTATACATCTAAGTTTTCACTTCCGCTGGGGGATTATTTTTAAAAGGAGTTTAATTTTTGAAAAACCCAATTCACCCCTCCTCTTGGGTTGCTATCTGGACAAACAATTGGTATCAGAGCTAGTGCTCATTTGATTTGATCTAATGATCAAGAGTCAAAGATCCACATGGCAACTCAAGCTGGTTCATCTTTTTCCGAAGGCCAATCTACAAATAGACCACCCTTGTTTAATGGTTTAAACTATGGTTATTGGAAGGCTAGAATGAAAATTTTCATTCAAGCACTTGACTATGATCTATGGAGCATTATAGTCAGTGGACCACACATACCCACTACTAGAATTAATGGCATGGAGATTCCTAAACCGAAAATGGAATGGGATGAACATTGTTGGAAGATTATTGAAAAATTATATGCCCCAATCCTTTTGATTTTGATGATTACCAAAAGCCATGAGTATGATAAAAGATGTGATATGTTTATTTACATGTGCAATGAATTTATTTTGAACAATCAATGAGAATGTTAAAGTTTGACATTAATCATTTTGAAAGTAACTTTAAGCTCAATGTTTAAGCTTTCAAAAAGAAATTTTATAATTCATAGATTAATCAATGAGTTTTTGGAATACTTCTTGAATTAATTCTTAATGTCAATTTTATTGAATTCAAGTCAAAACAATGATTTAAAATGAATCTGGAACGATTTTAAAGTCAATCAGAAAACTTTCTGATTTTTGATACGTTCCGGAGCCGACTCTTTAGTTTCAGAGTCGACTCCCCTCAGAGAACAGAAATGTCTATCTGTCTCGAGTCGACCCATGTAATTTCACGAGTCGACCCCCGATTCTGTCGAGCCGACTCCATGACTGTGCGAGTCGACTCCGCTCAGACACCAAAGGTGTGTTTTTCTGAGCACTTCGCGAGTCGACCCCAACTTTTCATGAGTCGACCCCCAACTTTCAGGAGTCGACACTTTACTTTTGGTGAGTCGACCCTTTGACTTTCTAAACATTTCTATTTTTAGTATCACGACCTCGAGCCGACTCGGAAAAAGCATGAGTCGACTCCAGCAAATCTGGGCGAGATTTTTTCGGATGCCAACTCAGCGTCAACGGTAAGATTTTTGATTAACGGCTATTTTTCTTTGTCTCTAACGGCTATATTCTTGCAGAATCTATAAATAGAGAAGCCGTTTTCAAATCAAAGAGAGACGAATAGAGAGATATTTATTTCAAAAAAGAAGAGAAAAATCGGAAAAACAGAGCTTCAGTTGAAAAAATCCGAGATTCAAAATAGAGTAAAAGAAAGAGTGTGAAATCAAAGGAAGTTCCTTCTGTGTTCAAGCTCAAATCCAAGGAAGCTTCAGAAGAAAATCCAAGTGCTATTCAAGAGCATCTCAAGAGATTTTGCAACACTCAAGGAAAAGAGGAAAAGCCCAAATCAACTCCAACACATATTCCGTGAAGAATCCAAGCTGAGGCCTGGTTCTACACTTCAAAGGAGTTGAAGAAAAGAAGAAAAGCTCAAAGCCAACCAACTGCAAATCAGGCTTATCTAAACTCTATTCTTACATTTGTTTATCTGCTCATTAAGGAGCCTTGTAACTAAACAAACAATATTTCTATTCTTTGTGTCTAGCTCAATCTGGGGGATTGAACTAGAGGAGGTAGTCTTACCTCAGTTCAAGCTTGGTTAAGCTTGGGTTAAGGGTTTTTGTGCTGGTGAGCCCTTGAAAACCAGCTGGGTTCGTTGTGTGCCCGGAAAAACAACAAGTTTGAGTTGTGAGCTTGTAAAACAACTCTGCTGTAATCTAGGGTGATTATAGTGTGGACCCAAGTGAATCTTGGGAGTGGACGTAGGTGTTGGATACACCGAACCACTATAAACTCTTTGTGTTTGCCGTGTTCTATTGTCTCTTTCTCTATCTCTGATTTATTCACTGCAATTTATATTTACTTTGCATTTGCCTTCATTCATCTCAAGCTAAATAATTTAAAAGGCTAATTTTTAAAGAACCCAATTCACCCCCCCCCCCCCTCTTGGGTTGTCATCTGGGCCAACAATTGGTATCAGAGCTAGTGCTCATTAGATTTTGATCACACGATCAAGAGCTAAAGTTCCAAATGGCAACACAAGTTGGTTCTTTTGCTGAAGGTCATTCTACGAATAGACCTCCACTTTTTAATGGCTCAAATTATTCTTATTGGAAAGCTAGAATGAGGATATTCATTCAAGCTTCTGATTATGAGCTATGGGGTGTTATAATCAATGGACCTAGTACACCCACACATGTTATAGATGGCACTATTGTTCCTAAGCCCGAAAGGGACTGGAATGATAATGATAGGAAAATGGCACAGCTTAATGCTAAGGCCATGAATGTTTTATATTGCTCCTTAGATGCTAATGAATTCAATAGAATCTCCACATGTAATTCCGCAAAGGAGATTTGGGATAGACTAGAGGTTACCCATGAGGGTACCAATCAAGTAAAAGAATCTAAAATTAATATTCTTGTTCATAAATATGAATTATTTAGCATGGAACAATCTGAAACCATTGCATGCATGTACACTAGATTTACTGATATTGTAAATGGTTTGAAAAGTCTTGGTAAGACATATACTAACTCTGAACTTGTTCGAAAAATTCTTAGGTCATTACCAAGATCATGGGAAGCAAAAATGACTGCAATCCAAGAAGCTAAGGACCTCAACACTTTACCCTTAGAGGAGCTTCTAGGATCTCTTATGACCCATGAGCTGACTATGAGGCAGCATGTTGAGGAGGATTCAAAGAAAAAGAAAGTAATTGCCCTCAAAGCTGCAAAAGAAGAAGAGAGCAGCAGTGATGATGATGATAATGATGAAGAGACTGCTCTTTTAGCAAAGAAATTTAAAAGATTTATGAGGAGAAAGAAACCCTTCCACAAGAAAAAATTTGGAGCTAAGTGGGAAGGAGAAAAGGATAAAAATAAGGACAAGGACAAAGAAAAAGAGAAAGACCCCTTGACGTGCTATGAATGTAATAAACCGGGGCACTTTAGGAATGAATGTCCTAGATTGAAGAAAGCCTACAAAAAAAAAAAGGCTTATATGGCGACTTGGAGTGACAGCGAGGAATCTTCTTCCGAAGAAGAAGAACAAAAGGAAGTCGCAAATGTATGCTTTATGGCGGACGACAACGATGAGGTAAGTTCCGACAACCCTTGCGATGAATTTGCTTTCGATGAACTTTTTGATGCCTTTAATGAACTTGTTGGGGATTTCAAAGTTTTGAAAAAGAAATACAAGATTTTGAAAAATGAAAACTTAACTTTCATTCAAGAAAAGAAAATCTTAACAATGAAATTAAGAAACTTAAATCTGAAAATGAAATTTTAATGAATGAAAAGGAATCAATCTCAAATGAAAAAGATAAACTAAAGAATGAGGTTGAAAAACATAAAACATAGTTGATAAGTTTACATTAAGTTCAACTAAATTAGACATGTTATTAAATAGTCAAAAAGCAGTTTTTGACAAAGCCGGATTAGGATATAACACTTTAAGAAAACAAAAATCACTTAAAAATATTTTTGTGCGTGCTGGCCAAAGTAATTTTACATGCTTTAAATGTAATCAAACAGGACATAAATCTTATGAATGTAAAATTCTAAAACCTAACAAAAACTTAAATGTTAAAGGAAAGAAAATATGGGTTCCGAAAGGAACAATATTTGTTGGTACTAACCATGAAGGACCCAAGAAAGCTTGGGTACCTAAACATAAAGTTTGATATCATTGCAGGAATGTCTTGTGGCCAAGAGATCAAAGAGAAAGTGGTATCTTGATAGTGGCTGCTCAAGACATATGACGGGTGACAAAGAAGAATTCATCACCCTTGAAGAAAAAAGGAGGAGTTGTTACATTTGGCGACAATGGCAAAGGCCAAATCTTGGGGTTTGGTAACATTCAAATAACTCCCTCCACATATATTGAAATGTACTTTATGTTGATGGTTTAAAACATAACTTAATAGTATAAGTCAATTGTGTGACAAAGGTTTTAAAGTTTCATTTGAATCTTCTTTATGCACTGTAGCTAATCCCATTGATAATAGCATTGTTTTTATTGGAAATAGAAATGGCAATGTATACATGATTGATTTAGACAAATTGTCTACTAATAATCATTGCTTAGTTGCAAATAATGCTAATATGAATGAGACTGGTTGGTTGTGGCATCGAAGATTAGGTCACGCAAGCACACACCTGATTTCAAAACTAATTAGAATGGATTTAGTAAAAGGTTTACCTAAATTAGATTTTGAAAATAACAAAATATGTGATGCATGTCAGTTTGGAAAACAAACGAGAAGTTCTTTCAAATCTAAAAATATTGTTTCAACTTCTAGGCCTTTAGAGCTACTTCACATGGACCTTTTTGGACCAACTAGAACCACAAGTCTAGGAGGAAAGAAATATGGTCTTGTGATAGTAGATGATTACTCTAGATTCACTTGGGTAATGTTTTTAGCTCACAAAGATGAGACTTTCTCGATATTCATGAAATTCTTCAAGAAAGTAACAAATGAGAAAAACACTACCATAGTGTCTCTAAGAAGTGATCATGGAACTGAATTTGAAAATCACTTATTTGAAAGTTTTTGCAATGAAAATGGTATTAATCATAACTTTTCAGCACCTAGGACCCCACAACAAAATGGTGTAGTTGAAAGGAAAAATAGGACTCTAGAAGACATGGCCCGTACCATGCTATGTGAAAGTAAACTCCCGAAATACTTTTGGGCGGAAGCTATTAACACAGCATGTTACATCTTAAATAGAGCTTTAATAAGACCTATTTTAAAGAAAACACCTTATGAATTATGGCATGATAGAAAACCCAATATAAAATATTTTCATGCATTTGGTTGTAAATGTTTTGTTCACAATAATGGTAAAAACAATTTAGGCAAATTTGATGCTAAATCTGACGAAGGAATATTCTTAGGATACTCAATAACTAGTAAAGCATATAGAGTATTTAACAAGAAAACTTTAGTTGTTGAAGAATCAATTCATGTAGTTTTTGATGAATCTTTAGCTACTCGTTCTGAAAAATTTGATGATGAAGAAGATACAAACATAATTGAAAAAGATCTTGAAAAATTAAATATTGATGTATCTTTAGATCAAGAACAAGACGCTAAAGATAATGATTCACCTAAGGTTGATGATACTAACGCTAATCATAATGATGTAGATCTACCTAGGGATTGGAGATATGCTTATAGTCATCCTAAGGAATTGATTATAGGTGATCCATCTCAAGGAATAAGAACTAGATCATCTATGAGAAACATTAGTAATCATCTTGCATTTGTATCACAAATTGAACCTAAAACTATTGAAGAAGCTGAAAAAGATAATAATTGGATGTTAGCAATGCAAGAAGAATTAAATCAATTCACAAGAAATAATGTATGGACCTTAGTTGAAAGACCTAAAAATCATTCGGTTATAGGATCAAAATGGATATAGAAATAAACTAGATGAAAATGGCATAGTAATTAGAAACAAAGCTAGATTAGTTGCAAAAGGATATAATCAAGAAGAAGGCATTGATTTTGATGAAACCTTTGCACCTGTAGCTAGATTAGAAGCCATTAGACTATTACTTGCATTTGCATGTCATATGAATTTTAACTTATTTCAAATGGATGTAAAAAGTGCATTTTTAAATGGATTTATAAATGAAGAAGTATATGTAGAACAACCACCAGGTTTTGAAGATCACGAATTTTCAAATCACGTTTTTAAATTGCACAAAGCATTATATGGTTTGAAACAAGCACCTAGAGCTTGGTATGATAGATTAAGTAAATTTTAATTGAAAATGATTTTATAAGAGGAAATGTTGATAAAACTTTGTTTTTGAAAAGAAAAGGTAAAGATTTATTAGTAGTTCAAATATATGTTGATGATATATTTTTGGTGCTACTAACAATATTCTATGTCAAGAGTTTGCTAAGTTGATGCAGGGAGAATTTGAAATGAGCATGATGGGAGAACTCAACTTCTTCCTTGGACTCCAAATCAAACAAAGCAAAGAGGGAATCTTCATCAACCAAACAAAATACACAAGAGAAATCCTAAAGAAGTTTGGTATGGAATCAATTAAACCCCTCGGAACACCAATGAGTCCTTCATGCAAGCTGGACAAAGATGAAGAAGGTAAGAAGGTTGATCAAAAATATTATCGAGGTATAATCGGATCCCTACTTTACTTAACTGCAAGTAGACCAGATATAATGTTTGCTGTTTGCTTATGTGCTAGATTTCAGTCAGAACCTAAAGAATCACATTTAATTGCTGTTAAAAGAATACTAAGATATGTAAGTGGAACAAAAAATGTAGGTTTATGGTATTCTAGAGACTCCACATTAAATCTGATTGCATACACTGATTCTGATTATGCTGGATGTAAGTTAGATAGAAAAAGCACAAGTGGTGCATGCCAATTCTTAGGAAGTAACTTAATCTCATGGTTTAGCAAAAAGCAAAATTCAGTTGCATTATCAACTACTGAAGCTGAATATGTAGCAGCTGGAAGTTGCTGTGCTCAAATCCTATGGATTAAGCGACAACTTGAAGACTATGGTATCACACTTGATAAAACACCTATAAGATGTGATAACACAAGTGCAATTAATCTAACAAAGAATCCAATTCAACATTCAAGAACCAAACACATAGAAATTAGATATCATTTTATAAGAGAACATGTAGCAAATAATGAAATATGTCTTGATTATGTTAACACTGAAGAACAATTAGCAGACATATTTACAAAACCTTAAGTGAAGAAAGATTCTGTTATCTTAGAGGAGAGTTAGGGATTTGTGATCCATTAGAATGAATTTGAAACCCCTAAGGAAATTTTATCTAAGATTCTTTCAAATCCTTGATCTTTAAGGAAATCTTATCTAGAATTCATATCTAATTGATCCATTCATATTCAATGATTATTTTATCAATTTTCATGATCAAATTCCGGACACATTTCAGAAATTTCATGTTTTTGCTCTGAAATGGTCTCGGAGCCGACTCGGTGCGTATCGGAGTCGACTCCTGGTTTCGACTGAAACTCTCGGGTCGACCCCTTCTCGGCGCGAGTCGACTCCACTTCGGGATGGTTTTGTGACTGTCCGGAGTCGACCCCTTGCTTTGCGCGAGCCGACTCGAAGTGGTCCCAGGTTGATTTATCTAGGGCAGAGTCGACTCGCCGTTCATTTCAAACTTTCCAATCTCTCAAAATACTCTCTCCAAAATATCTCCAGACCTTCCAAATTCCCAAAATCACTGATTAATCCTTCCAATCGACCAATGGCACCCAAAACTCGAGGTTCCAATCTTGCTGCGGCCGGTGTGAAGAGGAAGAGAGCCGTGAGGAAGACGGTGAGGCGTCCGGTGCGTGAGCCTTCTCCAAGCACGGATTCTACTTCATCATCTTCAACCCCCAATGCTTCTCCAGCCACTGCTCCTTCTCAGGTAGATAGATTAGCAGATAGAATCATTACCACGGGTAGAAAAGTGGATTTTGAACTTTTTGAGGCAGAGGGATTTTATTAGGGAGACAATTGATAGAAATGGGATGGGAG
Organism: Calamus simplicifolius; assembly: GCA_900491605.1. NCBI lineage: Eukaryota > Viridiplantae > Streptophyta > Magnoliopsida > Arecales > Arecaceae > Calamus > Calamus simplicifolius. Next base: position 410,668 of record UESW01003840.1, on the reverse strand, counting down.
AAGATATGTTCACTGGATTGCCCTACTTATCCCGCTCTTGTAAAGGAGTTTTATAAGAACTTGTCTAGAGGAGATCATGGTCTCATAAGCACTGTGAGAGGAAATAGGATCTCAGTGACTGTAGAGCTTCTGTCAAGACTATTGGATCTACCCTTATCAGGACTGCCACATTTTCTTCTGAAGACCGAAGCCCTGCTCTGCTAGATTATTAACCGAGATGTTGTCGGTTTTGAGAGGTTTTTGCCAACCAATTATCCCTAGAACTGAGATTGCTTCATAACATTTGCAGTAGGATACTTTTTCCCAAAATAGGAAGATTTGATTATGTATCTGAAAGGGACATTTTTGTGATGGATGCTATTGTTACGGGCAAACCAATCAACCTTCCCAGTATGATTCTTTGGTATATTGCTGACTGTGGAGGAAAAAGGAAATCTAGCTTGCCCTATGGTATGATTCTCACCAAGATCTTCAGAGTCAAGGGATTGTTATTTCTGACAGTGAGCCAATGAGGAACCTGAGGCATACAGACTTTTATAGCTTGGCCACCATTCATCGGATGGGTTTTATTAAGAAAATGGAATATGGGAGAGGAAAGGATTAGTAGAAGAGAGAGCTACGGATGTTGATGCACCAGGTCCATCAGTTAGACACTCTCACCTGCACCTCCGAGCCCTCCTACTTCTGCACCTGCTCCTACCCCCGCTCAGTTATTTGATCAAGCTTCATCCTCTTCTGCTGGCTTCTCAGATCTACAATTAAAGCAACTCAAAGGACTTTTAGATGATCAGTCAGAAATTAAAGTCAGAGTTTGAAATAAGTTCATGAACCTAAAGGAGACTCTATATTCATTGGATGAAGAATCACTAAAATTGAGTCTACTCTCAGCACCTCTTCAAAGTCTTTAAGTGGAGATCTCAAGAACATTTTTGAAGAACTTAAAGATATTTGCGGAGATGGCGAAACCTACTCTAGTGCAATGCGGAGCTTCAAGACAAGATTTTGACTGCTTGCACCTTTGTAGATGAAGGCTAAAAGACTATGTAAAAATCCAATCAGATGGAATGAAGAACATAATAGATCATTTGACTAGGATTGTTAGAACTCATTTCTAATGTATTAGATTACTCAATCCTTGCTATGTATTGAAGTTATTGTTATGTTTTACATTTTGATATCAATGTATTAGACATTTTGATGTATTAGACTCTTTGATGAAATGAAATGTCAATTTTGTTACTCAATGTATTCTTTCTATCAACGAATGAATGAATGTTTATGCTTCTCTACCTTTTTGTTGATAACAAAAAAGGGGGAGAGTTTTATAGTTTTATGATTGAATATGCATATGAGAAAATCAAATTAATCAATGAGATAATTAATTGAATGATTAAGTTTCATAGGGGGAGCTACCTCATTCAGGGGGAGCCTAAGCCTATTATGAAATCAAAATAAATTCACAAATCAATCATGCATAAACTCAATGTTTTTGTCATCATCAAAAAGGGGGAGATTGTTGGAAGATTATTGAAAAATTATATGCCCCAATCCTTTTGATTTTGATGATTACCAAAAGCCATGAGTATGATAAAAGATGTGATGAGTTTATTTACATGTGCAATGAATTTATTTTGAACAATCAATGAGAATGTTAAAGTTTGACATTAATCATTTTGAAAGTAACTTTAAGCTCAATGTTTAAGCTTTCAAAAAGAAATTTTATAATTCATAGATTAATCAATGAGTTTTTGGAATACTTCTTGAATTAATTCTTAATGTCAATTTTATTGAATTCAAGTCAAAACAATGATTTAAAATGAATCTGGAACGATTTTAAAGTCAATCAGAAAACTTTCTGATTTTTGATACGTTCCGGAGCCGACTCTTGAGTTTCAGAGTCGACTCCCCTCAGAGAACAGAAATGTCTATCTGTCTCGAGTCGACCCACGTAATTTCACGAGTCGACCCCCGATTTTGTCGAGCCGACTCCATGACTGTGCGAGTCGACTCCGCTCAGACACCAGAGGTGTGTTTTTCTGAGCACTTCGCGAGTCGACCCCAACTTTTCATGAGTCGACCCCCGACTTTCAGGAGTCGACACTTTACTTTTGGTGAGTCGACCCCATGACTTTCTAAACATTTCTATTTTTAGTATCACGAGCTCGAGCCGACTCGGGAAAAGCATGAGTCGACTCCAGCAAATCTGGGCGAGATTTTTACGGATGCCAACTCAGCTCAACGGTAAGATTTTTGATTAACGGCTATTTTTCTTTGTCTCTAACGGCTATATTCTTGCAGAATCTATAAATAGAGAAGCGTTTTCAAATCAAAGAGAGACGAATAGAGAGATATTTATTTCAAAGAAAAAGAAGAGAAAAATCGAAAAAACAGAGCTTCAGTTGAAAAAATCCGTGATTCAAAATAGAGTGAAAGAAAGAGTGTGAAATCAAAGGAAGTTCCTTCTGTGTTCAAGCTCAAATCCAAGGAAGCTTCAGAAGAAAATCCAAGTGCTATTCAAGAGCATCTCAAGAGATTTCAACACTCAAAGAAAAGAGGAAAAGCCCAAATCAACTCCAACACATTCCGTGAAGAATCCAAGCTGAGGCCTGGTTCTACACTTCAAAGGAGTTGAAGAAAAGAAGAAAAGCTCAAAGCCAACCAACTGCAAATCAGGCTTATCTAAACTCTATTCTTACATTTGTTTATCTGCTCATTAAGGAGCCTTGTAACTAAACAAACAATATTTCTATTCTTTGTGTCTAGCTCAATCTGGGGGATTGAACTAGAGGAGGTAGTCTTACCTCAGTTCAAGCTTGGTTAAGCTTGGGTTAAGGGTTTTTGTGCTGGTGAGCCCTTGAAAACCAGCTGGGTTCGTTGTGCGCCCGGGAAAACAACAAGTTTGAGTTGTGAGCTTGTAAAACAACTCTGCTGTAATCTAGGGTGATTATAGTGTGGACCCAAGTGAATCTTGGGAGTGGACGTAGGTGTTGGATACACCGAACCACTATAAAATCTTTTGTGTTTGCCGTGTTCTATTGTCTCTTTCTCTATCTCTGTTTTATTCACTGCAATTTATATTTACTTTGCATTTGCCTTCATTCATCTCAAGCTAAATAATTTAAAAGGCTAATTTTTAAAGAACCCAATTCACCCCCCCCCCCCCCCCTCTTGGGTTGTCATCTGGGCCAACAAACATGATAAAAAATTGGCACAACTTAATGCCAAGGCTATGAATGTTTTGTACTGTCATTAGATGCAAATGAATTCAATCATATATCTATTTTCATTTCTACTAAAGAAATCTGGGATAGACTTGAGGTTACCCATGAGGGAACAAATCAAGTCAAGGAATCCAAGATTAACATGCTAGTTCATAAGTATGAATTGTTTAAAATGGATGCATGTAAATCTATTTCTGATATGTTTACAAGATTTACTGGTATAGTTAATGGTTTAAAAAGTCTTGGTAATCTTATGATAATTCTGATCTTGTGAGAAAGGTTTTGTGTTCCTTGCCTAGGACTTGGGAAGCTAAAGTGACTGCAATACAAGAGGCAAAGGATCTAAGTACCCTACCCCTGGAAGAATTATTGGGATCCTTAATGACTCATGAGCTTCAAGTTAAGCAACATATTGATGATGATGAGTCAAAGAAGAAGAGGACTATGGCTCTTAAGATTTCTGAATATATGGAAGAGCCTCATGAATCTGAAGATGAAAGTGATGATGAGGACATGGCACTCATCACAAGGAAGTTTAAAAGATTCATGAAGAAAAAGAAGTTTGAAAAGAAAAAGCCCTTTGCTAGAAAAGAT